>JADBJO010000264.1:602500-637500 GCA_016801955.1 Conus betulinus | reverse complement strand
AAAGCAAATGCTCTTTGTCCTAATGGGCAGAGACGGGAGTTTAACCTCTCATGTAGCGTGAATTCACCTTCTCTCAATTTATTTTACACAGGCTACTATCTGTGAACAACAGAAAATAGCTCGCCTCCCCAAGAAAACGGAGGTGCTGAAAATCCAGGTGTTGAAAAAAAAACAAAAAAAACAAGCAAAACAAAAAGCATAAACACAAACAAAAAAACAAAAAAAACCCAACGTCGCGTTCTGCTGTACACTTTTGGCATTAGACACCAGATATCAGTTCCTCTTTGGGCCAAACAAGCGTAGCCACCTCTTGTGCATGTATTTGCAAAGAATACTACAGACATGCAGAGACTGGCACGCGGTTCAAGAGGCAAACCTTCCCTGAAAGGTAATGGCGGCCAGGATAAGTAATGGTTCCAGCAGTCGAGGGCCTTGTGCTATATCTCTGACTGCCCTAAACACGGTGACTATGGGGATAAACGAAAGGACCTGAAACGCTTCTGGGAAGACAAAATCTCTGGCTGAGGTGTATGTTGACTGAGATAGAAAGGCGATGGAAGACGAGTATCTCTAAGCAAGCATCCGACGTCCGATCGACCAACTGAAAGAGAAGAAGGCAATTCAGGGATGAATTTGCCAATCCGATTCCAGCTTCGAGTTAGCTTTGCATAAATTCCATGTGACGAAAAGCGGTGTGGGACTGCCTGAGAATAGTCCAGTCAGTTCTTTTTGAATCCGTCAGCTCCTCCAAGTCAACAAGAAAAGGTAGACAATCACTGCATACCAAGAAAATATACCCCGTTCGGTCGCATTCTTAGGAGATTCTGGGAGCCGACATCAGTGCATGTGATGATGGGCGGCACTAAAGTCACAGCCTGTCTGCCAAGTGTAGCTATTTATGATCTGGATGTGTAAGTACACGTCGAGTTCTAGGACTCGCCTTAGCCATAACCTCTTCAATCACCCGAAAGTCTGAAATAGACTGCAGCTCAGCCATAGCTGTTTTTCACCCGGAGGCGTCCAGATCTAAGAGGGACCCTAGTTATAGCTCTTTTGTCACCTGATAAGCAAAGAGAACCGAGTAGAAATGTACCGCTGCCATGCCCTCTTCTATCAGAAGAAAAAAAAAAAAAAAAGAGAGAGAGAGAGAGAGGAGAGAGAGAGAGAGAGAGAGAGAGAGAGAGACAGGGAGGGAGAGAGAGTGCAATCACAAGGATTTCTTGTGGCTATATAAGGTCTTCAAATAGAAAAAATCAAGGAAGAGAACGGATGTTGCACTCATAAAATGTAATCATTGCCGCAACTAATAGAAGAAAGTACCATGTTGATCATTCAAGATGATTGAGAGAAAGATGGTTCAGACATATTTTTCTTGACACTGGCTTGTACAGTCTTTGTGTCGAGGGGGAACAAGATCATAATTTGCAGCTCCAGGAAAGGGGAAAAATTCTGGAACGAAATAGGTAAGCTGAATAGCTAAGTAAGTAAATGTTGTGAATAATCAAAGCGTGTTTGAAATACAGTAATAAAAAAACCCCCCAAACGATTCGTTTTGACAGTAAATCGAATTCAAAGCAGGAGAAAACGGAAAGAGAAACATTTTATCACACACACACACACACACACACACACACACACACACACACACACACACACACACACACACTTATAACTTGACTCATTTGATTAAAACGTATCATGTGCTGATATTATGCAAGTATATATATATATATATATATATTACAATCTGAGACATAAGAGCAAGCTTTGTTTATAATTCATATATATATATATATATGACCAGTTAAAAACACACAAACGTACACACGCATGTCAAACGCAGAGAGAGAGAGAGAGAGAGAGAGAGAGAGAGAGAGAGGAGAGGAGAGAGAGAGAGAGAGAGAGAGAGAGAGAGAGAATTTGAATTTTTTTCCACCCAGTCCTGGGGACACACATACACACACTCAAATATGTACAGAATAACCAATTAATTAATTCGCTATATACAACTGAAGTCAATATCACTGACAAAAAATAGAACTAACAATACTATAAATGCATCAGGGGAGGGGGGGGGGGAGAGGGAAAAAGGGGATGGGGAAGGCAGAGAGGGGAAGTGGGAGAATAAAGGGGGAGGACTTGGGATGGGGAAATGGAGGGCGAGGGGGTAAGTGAAGCAGGGAAGTTATGGAGGGAGGCATCGATGTATGGTAAAATATAGTGCCGTTTACCCCCCCACTTTTACACGCACACACACATATTCATATAGTAATTAAGGCACAGACGAATACAAGTATATACTTTTAGATAATTGTAACCTTCTATTCACATTTGAAATAAGCATGAAATGATTTAGTTAATGAATAAGGATTTATGCAAGAGTTGTTTAAAATGATACAATGTTTTGAATAAGGAATTTTTTATAGGCTGTCTTGAAAGAATTAATGCTCCCCTTTTCTTTTAATGTTTATGGTAGGGAATTCCAAAGTGTTCCGCCGGAGTAGATAAGACTAGTTTTGAAAAGATCAGTTCTTGGTCGACGAATAAGTATATTATTAGTGCAACGTGACTGATTGAGAGGAAATTTAGCGGTTAAAGTAGGAGGTGCGTAACCGTTCATAATTCTGTACATCATTATTGCTTTGTTGTATTGATTGAAGTTTGAGTGACAAAGGAAGAATGTTTAGTTTGATATAGTCTTGAGGGGTTAATGAAGATGATTTTAGAAGTATAGCCTTGAGGGCTCGTTTATTGACCCTGGCTAGAGGTTTCAGTGAATTAGCACTACACGAATCATAAAGAGTAGAGGCATAATCAATAAATGATTGAATATATGCATGGTAAAAGTGCTTACGTGCGTTTATATCAAGAAAATTTTTATTTTTGTCAGCTGGAATACTTTTTGCGACACGCGTTTGTTTAAACAAGTAATATGGGTGCCCAGGTGAGATTATGATCTAAGGTGATTCCCAGAACTTTATGGGTACTGACTTCTTCAAGCTGGTTTACACCTATGTATATAGAGGGAATTACAGAAGTTATATTTTGTCTTTTTTGCCGCGACGTTATAATCATATACTTAGTTTTCTTTTCATTTAAAGACATGTGATTGAGTTTAGTCCAAGTAACTAACTGGTCAACATTCTCTTGCATTTTAACGGATAATTGATGGAGGTTAGAGTGGTTAGAATGAACAGACGTGTCATCCGCGAACAGCTCGCAGGAACCTTTTATGTATAAAGGTAGATCGTTTACGTAGAGTAGAAAAAGAAGAGGACCAAGAACTGATCCCTGTGGTACACCGTATTTTTGTCGTAAAAAAAAGGACTGCTTGTTACGTAAGAAGACTGTATGCTGACGGTCAGTAAGAAACGATTTTATTGGTAAAAGGGTGTTATCAGAGAATTTGTAAAGTACCAGTTTTTGCAGTAGTAATGTATGGTCTATAACATCGAATGCTTTTGCAAAATCAACGAACAAAACTCCAGTAAATTTCAATCATCAATATTGGTTAACCATTGATCAACGAGGTTTGATAGTGCTGTCTGGCAAGAGTGGTTAGCTCTAAATCCAGACTGGCTGGATGATGAAGCAAATCGTACTTTGAGATATGAGACATGGCATGTTTTGTGAACATGTTTTTTCTAATGGTTTTAGAGAGAACAGAAATAAGTGAAATGGGTCTGTAATTAGAAGGATCAGTTTTATCGCCAGATTTGTAGATTGGTATTATCTTAGCTTGCTTGAGAATGTTTGGAAAGTAACATTTATCTATACAAAGGTTATATAGAAAAGTCAAGGAGTCAGCAATGAGAGGGCACTGAGTTTCAAAATCTTCCCATCTAAAGTCGTCAAGACCATGTGTACCTGTTTGTTTCATATGCACAAGATAGAAGTAAACATCGTATAACTTTATAGGGGGAAATAACTAATTCTGATTTAATCGCTTTAGACTCACTGTAATCGATCAAGAGTTTTAGGTCATGGCTTTTCGAGTCATCGTGTTTCACAGTTTGATCAGCAATATTAGAAAAATGATGGTTTAGAGTATCAGCAGATAAATCACTCGGAATTGCGTAGGTTTTGTCAAATTCTTGTGTGAGAGAGTGTTTATGGCCTTCCAAATTGGTTTAGAGTTATTTTTAGAGTTGTTATAAACTAGGTTTCTAAAATATTTCTGTTTTGAACTGCGTAGCATAGATGTAACTTTATTTCTTTGTTTCTTAAACTGATCAAACTGTTTATTTTTTCAATAAAGTATCTCTTAACCATATAGCTTCTTGAATTTCATCTGTAAGCCACGGGGGGTTGGGGGAATGTTTAACTCCTTTGGTTTTAAACGGAGCGTGTTTTTGTTGTAAATCTCTATAAAGGTTCTGTGCCAAAATTCAAAGGCTTCATCAGGGTTAGTGTATTGATAAACTTGAGATAATGATGAATGGGCTAAGTCAAATAAGAAAGAATCCCGATTAAAGTCGGCAAATGATCTATATGTGATAACTTTATGTCCAGGTTTAGGAATTTTTGTACCTTTCTTTAACCAAGTGACACATACAGGTAAATGATCACTGTAGCCACAATGTGGAGAGCATATTTCAATGATGTTTTGTTTTGTGTTAGCATAGATGTGATCTATTAAAGTTGCAGATGTTGGGGGTAATCCGTGTTGGTGAATCAATTAACTGAGACAGGCCTAAATTACTGCAGGTTACATTCCATCGATTATTGATCTTTAGGAGGTCTATATTAAAATCACCCAGGAGAATAGTTTCGTTTCCAGCAAGTAAAAACAGCTTCCATCATGTCGTTAAATTTTATCATGCCAGTCAAGGCATTCTGCGGGGTTTCTGTATAAGAATCCTACTAAGATTGGTGTGTTTTTCTTAATATTGACTTCGACCCAGATTGATTCAATACCGTAACATTCAAAAGAATTATTATTCGTTGACACCTAAGAGACTGACTTGAATAAAGTATTAGGCCAGTTTGCATTGGGAGAGTAGGGTCAAGGCGAATATGATTGTAACCAGGTACTGAAACGTCAGTGTTAGGAATATGTTTAGTTAATCTAGATTCAGCACAGCAGAATAGGTGGGACTGCTTTCCGGAATTATAAATGGAAGACAGTTCATCACGTTTGTTAATCAATCTATTAATATTTAAAAATCCAATTCTGAGACCTTCCTTAGAAGGCCACGTGTTCACTGTGAACATTGCTAAAAGGGGAATCAATAATCGGAATTGGAACAAAAATCACAAGTACAGAATGACATGTCTACAAATGCAGTTTAAAGGATGATAAATAAATGCGAAATAGAGCAACTCGACAAAGAAATCACAATTCAAGTGTGTATCACACACGGCACCAAGAAAAATAATTAAGCAAAACCGTTCCAAAATACACACAAAACAAATTGAGATAAAGTAAATGAATAACCAACAGGTAAACAGTAACAAGGTAAATTAGAAAACCGTAAGAAAGTGGAAAATCGTTATCAGATTTCTACTAAGGACTAAATGGATTAACATCAATATCAAAACTACAAAGGGGGCGTCACCACTGCAAGTCGCCCAGGAACTAGAATCAATCAGTAAATACACACAAATGGAATATGGTATGGTATACACACAAATGGAATAATGCAACTCGATAAAGAAATCACAAATCAAGTGTTTTCCACACACGGGACCAAGAAAAATAATTAAGCAAAACCGTTCCAAAACACACACAAAACGAATTGAGATAAAGTAAATGAATAATCAATAGGTAAACAGTAAGAAGTAAATGAGAGAAAACCGTAAGAAAATGGTAAATCGTTATCAGATTTCTACTGAAGACTAAATGGAATAATATCAATATCAAAACTACAAAGGGAGCGTACCACTGCAAGTCGCCCGGGAACTAGAATCAATCAGTAAATACACACAAAATGGAATACGGTATGTACATCGAATCTTCAAGATTTTCAATATTCTAAGGAAAATCAACCACAAGTTTGAGAACCACTCATAATTTGGAGTTAGGCAACTGAAACACGGATCTTTCTCTCTTTCTCACTCTCTCTCTCCCTCCCCCCCCCCTCTCTCTCTCACTCTCTCGCTCTTCCTCCCCTCTCTCTCTCCTCGCTCCCCCCCCCCTCTCTCTCTCTCTCACACACACACACGCGCGCACACATTCAGAGTAACACACACACACACACACACACACACACACACACACACACACACACACACACACACACATGTGTGTGTGTGTGTGTGTGTGCGTGCGCGTGCGCGAGGCGTACGCAGAGAGAGAGAGAGAGAGAGAGAGAGAGAGAGAGAGAGAGAGAGAGAGAGAGAGAGAGAGAGAGAGAGAGAGAGAGATTAACGCGTCAAGACGTTCGGCGCGCACTGACTCAACAGATTGTTTTGGGGAAGGGGCTGACATCAAAATGAAATAAACACAAAAAATGCAGTACAAATGATAATGGACATGATCTTCAGGACGTCGGAGCCAGACTGCGGTACTTGCGTTGAAATGGACAAAAAAGCTGCGTCTCTCTGCAATCGTTAAGGTACACCACACACAAATGCTTCGGCTATCTGTCACCATTCATTTGTCGTTGAGAAAATAAGTGTTTCCAGAGTGGTCAATCGGGATTTCCATCCCCGCCGTCTTGAGACATCCTTCCCTATGTCACTGCGATGCTTTCTGTCCATTTCTTTGGAAGTTTCTTTCAAACAATTCAGTATTCAGCACATGCCATTAGACGGTCCACAAGCTTGTTCACCAGAAATAGGAGCTGGGATAGTGACACTGTCACCGTTTTCATCACACCAGTGTTTTGCACGTACGTTGTCACAATGTCGTGTTGTCTGCCAGTATTGCTGGCTGAATTGAAGACGGATCACAATACCCCTGTTTTTTTCTGTATCAATGTCGATGGCATGAACGTGGATGCCAGTGTCATCTTCTGAATGCCAGTGTCGTCTTCAAGTGTCGTGGGATCTGAAATAACTTCACTGTCTCTGTGTCAGTTTTACACAGCGTGTGTTGATCGTGTCGCCTCTGTATTTTTGACTACACAACTCAAGTCTGTGAGCAGGGTCGTTGTTAAAGAATGTGTCATAGACGATCACATTTTTATTGTAAAACAAACGTGGAAAAAGGCCAGAGGGGGACGCAGGACCTCTTGCCTTCTGCTGTTCTCCCAGTCCTCCTCTGGCAACGTGTGATCGTCTTTTCCTTCGGAACACGACAATGTCACACTGTCACCGGGGCCTGGCGGGCTGTCGTCGGTCAAAGTTCCACGACGATTTGGTTTTCTCCTTCTTAGATCTTAGCAGCCGATCAAAACATCTTTTTTTTTCCCCCCCAAGAAACGTGTTCAGAACGCTCTGTAAGTGTTTGGGCAGTCCCACAGCTGGCCTATTGAATGAGCTTTTCTTGAAAGTCTCTGATATATGAACTCTTGTTTGAATTGCCTTCTTGCTGGTTAACAAGCAAGGGAAGCTACAGAGAGAGAGAGAGAGAGAGAGAGAGAGAGAGAGAGAGAGAGAGAGAGAGAGAGAGAGAGAGTGTGTGTGTGTGTGTAAGAGAGAGAGAGAGACAGAGAGAGAGAGAGAGAGAGAGAGAGAGAGAGAGAGAGAGAGAGAGAGTGTGTGTGTGTGTGTGTGTGTGTGTGTGTGTGTGTGTGTGTGAGAGAGAGAGAGAGAGAGAGAGAGAGAGAGAGAGAGAGAGAGAGAGAGAGAAGACAGACAGACAGACAGACAGATCCATCTTTATTATTCAACCCATACACATACCACTGCCTTTTTTCTTGGGTTTAAAGAAGGACGCAAAATTATCGTACTTTGTCTCTCCGTCAACCACGAAACAGCGGTAAAACTTTCTAGGACGCTCCGAAGAGATGTCCCGCAATGTGAGGGTGGAGGTAGAGACCACGAAACACTGGTGAGATGGGGTAGTGGTGGTCACAGTAATGACCACGTCCTGAGAGGGCTTGACATTCTCCCAAACCGCTTCACCAGCGTCGGGGTCGGTGGTGGTCGACTGCCAGGCCACCGGATGTTCTGTTAAGCAGTAGGTGGAATAGTAGTGTATAGAAGAATGGCATATCATGGGAACGAAACAGCAGAGATTTAAAGCATTGTTAAATATTAGAATGTGGTTTTTGGATAGGTATCTCACAAATTCATGCCTGAGCGCGCGTGCGTGCGTGCATATGTGTACAAGTGTACTAGCCAAGAAACATGTATGTAGGCACCAGACTTAAGAAGAACAGCAACAAACGTTTTTCAATAATTTTTAAGTGCATATCAATAGGTAATGACAAGTTTCCTTTTTTTTTTTAATCAATGTGGTAACGATCACTTACTTATTACCTTTCCTTTTCAGTGATGCGAACATGGCTTTGGACGCTTGATCAAACAGTGTTTCTGAAGTAGTTGGATAATTCAATGTAATTAGACTTAATTCAATTCTCAAAGGTAATGAAAATCGTATCTATCTTTTTGTCATTATAGATGAATGCAAGTAGCTTTCGAATCTTTCCTCTGAGAATTATGAAAACTTTTGTTTTTGTAACATCTACTTTTAAATCCCACTCCTGACAATGATTAAACATAGAAAAAATCATAATGACACTGTGATCTGCATGTAGGGAAAAAAAAACACATTCTTCACAGTGACGGACTGTTTTTCGTCCGGTTGTTTTCATCCGCGTCTGCATCTGTTGGTCATCTGTTTGTCAGCAAATGTTCACAAAAGTTACCGAGAGTCGATTTTGACTAACGTTAGTGGAAAGATGAACTAAAGCCAAGAACGAACCTAAAACATGTCCAGAGATCGAAGTGCAAATCAATTTTTTATTTCGTTTTCATAAATTTACTGCAAACAGAGACCCCCCCCCCCCCCCCCCCCCCACCACCCCCTTAAATCTTGGTAAATATTCTGAAAAAAAAAACAACAACATCCAATTCAATAACAAAACAAAGGGTTCAGATGTCATGATAGTTGGTGTGAATCCGGTTTACAACGCGGATCCAGTGGGTATTAACTGACTTTGGTTGGAAGTCTGCTTTCTTCCAAGTACCTTCTGGCTATAAGATAATTTGTCTTCCATGCCTGTGTTATTCATCCTACGTGTTCTTCATTTTTTTTTTTTATTTCTACATACACAAATACATTTACAAAAGGCAGCATATTTTCATAAGCGTTATCTTCCTAGTACGTACAGCAAAAAAAAAAAAAAAAAAAAAAAAAAAAAGGAAGAACATCAAAACCAAATATGCAAAAAAAAAAAAAAAAAAAAAAAAAATAACCCCCCCCCCCCCCCCCCCGAATACACAGATCTCTCTCTCTCTCTCTCTCTCTCTCTCTCTTACACACATACACACACGCGCGCGCGCACGCTCATACACACACACACACACACACACACACACACACACACACACACACACACACAAACACACACACACTCACTGTCTAGCTGGAACAAATCGCATTCATCTTTAATTCGCATGTCTTTTACGCCATATCGTTTATCAATAGTTATAATAAATTATTATTATTTGAAACTTCCAAAGTACTATAAGTTTCATGGCTGATCAATGCTTCATAGCTGAACCAATGTGCTAAGAAAGTAGTATATTTCCATGTGTATTAGTGCTGAGTGTTTCTCCGTTTTGTACCGTTTTCTCATATCTGTATGAACGTGTCAACACGTGGATGGACATAATTCATTCTACATATGTACACACAGAATTTGGCCGGTACAATTATCATATTAAAAACCACACCTGTCTCATAGTAATTGAAATATCCAAAAAATATTAGCTCTTTTTCTAGTTTTTAAGTTTTTCATATTATTACACTTCTGTCCATATTGTCATGTTTTTCCCAGAACTGTTGAACAAACACTACACTGCCAAAGTAGAATAGCTCCTTTTTCGGTTTGACAAAAAATGCGTTTTTTTTATCATGACCAGTCCCTGTGTTTTTCAGCATTGCATTCGTTGCTATTACTCTGTGAACTATTCTAATCGGGAACCATTTAGTTTCACTTCTAATTTTTTTTTAAATGTAATTTATAAAAGATCTTTCAATTCTTTGTAAGGTTATCATCCATTTGTTACAATATTTTGGTATCCAGTTATTCTTTGTTAAAATGCTACAGAGTTCCCTTTTGAACCGAGAAAATGATCTTTATCACTATACTGTTTCCTCCGACCTTATCAGATTCAATTTTGATTCCTTGTTCTTCTACATATTGTAATAGCTCGTGTACACCCACAGTATGCAATCCACTTTATTGGCCAGAGCACGTAAAGCGGTTTATAACATCACTACAGCTAATCTTCCTGCCCCCACCGCTCTCACCCCTTGTGTTTCTTGAAAAACTATAGTTGTTTACTATTGCTTGCTGGTATCAACACTACCACAGGGAGTGTAACTCCAATCGTTCTCTACCGTTTTGACGCATATGAACACTATTATTGCGACAGTCATCAATATATTTCCATTATCAAATGTTAATGCGTTGTTCTCATTAAAGCGAATGATCTGTGCTTTGTGGCTGTGAATATCATCTTGTGGAAAAGAATAACAATGAAAGCGATTCGGAATGCGCTCTGGCTCTCGAGAAAGTTTCAGTGGCTTATAGCGCGAACATTCTTATAGGTACGAAACTATAAATTTTGTTTTGAGCCCTTAACGCTTGGTGCTATAGTGAAAAGTTAAAAAAAGTATTAAACAAGTCACGAAGACCATTCGTTTCCGTGCATGAATTGAAGATATGCGAACACTGTAAATGTAAACTATTTAAAGTCATACATCTTCTTCCACAAATTTTTGCTCTCTTCTTCCCCCATCTTGTTTCACCCGTCCCCTTCCCCTCCCCTCTCCGCAAGACAACAAAAGAATCCAGCATCACATCAATGACAAAGTAACGCTGCGCATTTTTTGTGGAGATGTCAGACATATGGATTACCCAATCAAGACGGTTATTACCCTTTGTTTGCTGGCGTTCCTGATAAGCGTAGTGCAAATGTACCGCTTTCCACCTTTTGTATCAGACTTCGTCTTCTTCGTAGTGCGAAAAGAAGACACTGAAATGAATGCGGATACATACATATCACCAGCAATAATGTGCTCTTGATAAACAAGCAAAAAACTAGCTTAATAAAGAAACCGATTATTAAAGAGATCACATGACTAAATGAACAGTTAATACATAAATACAACATATAAAGGAACATTTATCAAAAAGTCGGACATCTTTATTTGATTCGGCGCACAGCACCACTTAAAAGAAGAAGAAAAAGAAGAAGAAGAAGAAGAAGAAGAAGAAGAAGATAATGAGGTTGTTACTTCAACTTCTGTTTTAATTCCAATAATAATAATAGGATCCCATGTATGCAGTAAACGTCGGAAAATACTATACATGTTATTCAATCTGACGGCTGAATAATCTACAGTGACACTAGAGCTTCTAGAACAATACTAGGGCTTCTGCAATGACAGTAGAGCTTCTAGAGTGATGCCATGGATTCTAGGATGAGATGCTGCAATGACGCCAGAGATTCTAAAGAAAAGAGATTCCAGAGTGACACCCCATAGCAACAGCAGAGCTTCCAGAATGACACCACAGAGTCGCAGGTACCTAAGGAGTGATACCAGGGATTTTACAGTAACACCTGAGCTTTTTTTGAGTGACGCTTGAAATTCGAGAATGACGTCTTGTGCGTGACGATTTTCTCAACTATTGTTGCCATATACTTGGAAAGAAGTAACGTTTCAATCCTTCTTATCTGTGCGAGCGCGCGTGTGTCCGTGCGTGCGTACGCGTGCGTGCGTTCGTGCGCATGCATGAGTGTGTGCGTGTGTGTGCGCGTGCTCGCGCGCGCGCGTGCGTGTGCGTGCGTGCGTGCGTGTGTGTGTGTGTGTGTGTGTGTGTGTGTGTGTGTGTGTGATTTCATTTGTCTACAATGAAGATTTCAAAGCAGAGAAAAGGCCAAACGGTTAATTCAATAGTTTATGATAACCATTCTGACCGACTAAATTATCTTCACTTTGATGCAGATTTGATGGAGAAAAGCCTACACTTAGGAAGTGATTACGTGCAGATCCAGTCTTACTTTCGTTTCGTGGTGAGAGAGAGAGAGAGAGAGAGAGAGAGATTTTTTTAATCAGAAGGTCACTGGCCCATTCTGATGGGGCCTAAGTCAAAATACAGTTACAAACGATATTCACACACAGTGTAAATATACATATCTACCAGTACAATACAAAGTATTTGATTGAATATCTTGTTAATAATGACAGCAAGTCTTGCAGAGGCTTTATATAGCACCGTTACAATGTGAGAAGATGAAAGTGAAATGCTTAACCTGAACATACATATAGATTCATGTAATATTTTTTTGGAATGAATTCTATTCTTAGATCATTGTAAGCTGGACACAATGGATTTCATATTCTTCAGCAGATAAACCTGGTGGACATAACAACTGCGACTCAGTTGTTCTTGTATACCTTAAAGAATGTGTCAATATAGATGAAAAACTCCAAATCTAAATTTACTTAGGGGATACTTGTAATTTATTTATAATCATAGACACATAGGGCTCCCTTAGATAACTGTTTTTAAATATTCTATAAGGTCTGTATCTCTCATTGTTTGCGTATGATTGTCCCATTCCTGCCACCTGAAATCGGTTATCAGTTATTCTCTGTCTAAATTATTTAATGAACATTGAAACCGACTCTACACCCCGATTATCCCAAACATAAGAAAATCCATATTTATCTTAAGTTGTAACCCACGTATGGTTCCCCTTTTCGTCAAGAGAACACAACATTCTATATGCCTTACATGGTAATCTATGTTCCCCCATACGTGTCAGTTCTAAACAGAATCAAACGCAACGTACATAAGAGTTTAAGTTTGTAGGCTATCTACCCAGATCGCTATACAAGGAATCATTCTTTGTTCTTATATCTACACCTAAGAATTTTTTAAGACCATATATGTGTGTACCTTTTCTATTTCAAAAGCTGCCTTATTCAAAGCCCATATTTCAAAGTCAAACTGTACCATAGGCTGCACATGGGCATCGAATAGCTTAAAAACAGTTCAGGTTAATTATTCTGAAGTGTATACGAAGTTCTCAGAATTGCTGTTAATCCTCTTTTGCTTACTCACCAAACTATCCACATGCTGTATAGAAACTAATTCTATAAGTTTGGTTGAAAAGCACAGACCTAGATACTTATAGCTGGTAACCACTTCATTTCTGTTGTGCTATATATCCATTTTTTTCCCTTGAAGCTAAATAAACACATTTCCTGAAAAAACGATATTATTACTTTTATTAATATTCACCGTCAATTGCTGATAACTGGATGCTGTATACAAACTATTCAAGTGAGTTTGTAGTCCAACCACTGTTTCTGACATCAAAATAATATTATCTGCAAATACCAAAATAAACAACTCGGAGAAATCAGGAGAAAAATGTTATATCAAGCTTTTCATTTTCAATTATTTCTAAAACAGGTTCATTAATGAACAAAGAAAACAAAAACTGGGCTGCACACATCTCCTTGTTTTATTCCTCTTGAACAAGTGATAAAACCTGTCAAATCTGCTTTTTCTTATTTTTGCTTTAAACATTATAATACATACTTCTTATAGAGGCATACATTTTGCCCCTTATTCCATTTTTGACAGGTACTGGTCACAAAAGTTTTCTTGATATAGAATAGAAAACTTTTTTCAAAATCTATAGATGCAACATATAATTTTCTATTGTTCACCAACTGCTTTTGAACTGACGCTAAAAGTGTAAAAAACATGATCCATTGTTGAATAATTCTGTTTGAATCCAGCCTATCACTGGTGGTACTGTTTTCTTCAATCCATTTTGTAGTCTTTCATTAATTATGAACTGTAACTCTTACTGCTTACATCGCTCGGCGATATGTTCCTGTAATTATTCGGATCATGTGCACCTCTTTTTTACGTAATGTACAAATTATGGATTCTGTTCATTGCTCAGGATATAAACCTTTACCAAACAAAGCACTGAACAACTAACTAAAAACATAATAACGTGATCACCAGAAAACTTTAAAAAAATCACCTTTATACCACCTGGAGCCGCTGATTTTGAATTCTTTATTTCCCAATACACCAATAACCTTTCCGTTCGTAATTGGCCGATTAAACCATCTCACTTCATTATCTTCAACTCGATAACCATACTTGTCTTCTGACATTGATCTGTCAGCCTGCTTGTCAAGAATATTTTCAAAATGCAAAAAAAAAAAAAAAAAAAAAAAAAAAGCAGTCATCAATACTAATGTTACTGCATGTACCACCTCGTTGGGAACAATTTTGCCAACTGCTTCCCAGAGAGACTGACAAACAGACAGACAAACAGGCAAAGACAGAGACAAAGACAGAGGATTCATTATTTTTTCAAGATGAGATCAATCTGGCATAATCTGCCTACTTGAGTTTTGAAACATTAAAAAAAGGAGTAAATGTGTCTTTGGCTGAATACATTATTGAATATGAGAGACGCTACGGCATTTGTAGAAAGCACAAAATGAAATATCTAGATTCAGTTCTAGCATTCAAGCTGCTAGACAATGCAGGATTATGTGAAAAACAAAGGTAGTTGGTCTTAACTGTAATATCCAACAGAAAATTGTCATCTATGAAGTTAACTTAAAAGAGAATTTTTGGAAGTTCCTCTGAAGCAAAGGTTGAAAATGAGATCACTGTCAAACAAGAAAAGTTAATGACAAAAGTTTCTCAAGAAACAAAAGGAAGCAGCTCTTCAGATCAAACTGGTTCAAGTTACCAACAATTATAGAACAACCAACCAAAGGTACAACCCCGTTAGACAGAAATGAAAAAGAAAATAAAGTGTGCCATTTGTAAGTTTGTGTGTCATTGGGCAAGAAATTGTTCTCACAAGCAGTGCAAACAAGAAGAAGTGAGAGAATGACAGACACTGAGATTGAAGAACAGCGTGAAGAAAAATGCAACTTGACGTTGTTTCACCAAGGAACACAAAACAGAAAATGAAATATTGATGACAGAAGCTTAAGGGTGTGCTGTGATTGATACAGCATGTACCAAAACTGTGTATGGGAAGAGATTGTGTGAATAATATGTGGACAATTTGCATGAAGATCAAAAGAAAACATGAAGACGAAGACAAGTGATGAGATCTTTAAATTCGGAGATGGTGCTTAAATTCACTCCTGCATGAATGCACCCATACCAGGTCAAATTGGCAATGTCAAATGTAACATTGAAACAGAAGTTGTGGATGTGGAACTACAGTTTTTGTTAAGCATGGAATCCTGAAGAAAGTGGAAGCTGTACTAGGCATGAGCAATGACAAAGCTTCAACCTGTGGAGTTGAATTATACCTCCACTGGACACTACTGCATAGACATCGTTGGAAACAAACAAGCGACTGAAAAAGATTGTGAAATCCTTCTGATGACAGATAATCTAGATAAAGAATAACAAACAAAAGCTGTTTTGAAGCTCCACAAACAATTTGGGCATTCTTTAGCAGAACACCTATGGAAGCTGATGCAAAATGCAGGAATCAAAGACCTTGATCTGTGCAAGAAAAATTACAGAACTAGTAGATGAGTGTGATGTGTGAGCTCGTCGTCATAGAAAGACACCGCCTAAACCAGCAGCAGAATTACCTTTTGCATATGACTACAATCAAACAGTGGTTGTTGATCTGCATGAGCTAGGAAAAATCTTTGGTATCTCCATATGATTGACATGCTTACCAGATTCAGTGCAGCTACAGTCATCAAAAGCAAAGAGCCATCATTTATTGCACAGAACTTCATGAAGTACTGGATTGCTGTACATGGCCCACCAAAAATGATAATCATTGACAATGGTAGAGAATTTAACAACGGAGAATGTCGACAGGAGGTGAAGACGACTGCAGCGTGTAGCCCATGGAGTGATGGTCTGGTAAAACGACACAATCAAATACTTTCAAAACATGTTGATGAAGATCATGACAGACACGAAAGAACTTGACTGGGAAACAGCTTTGTGCTGGGCATTGGCAGCAAAGAACAGAAGGGTGAACACACATGGTTTCAGCCCATACCTACCTATGGAAGAAATTCAAACTTTCTGTCTGTTCACACAGAAAAGCTAACTGCTTTAGAAGGCACCCAGAAGCAAAACAGTTGGAGAAACACATCACAAGTCTACATATGGCTAGATAAGCATTCACGTAAGCTGAAAGTTCAGAAACAATCAGAAGAGCTTTAAGAAAGTAAACACGGTCATCATTTGACATCTATCAGATGGAAGACAAGATCTACTACAAACGACCAGATGGTGAAAGGTGGAAGGGACCAGGAACTTTTGTCGGACAAGATGGTAGTGTGATCTTTGTACATCTAGTCCGTGTACATCAAAGTAGGCTGCGAAGAGTGAAAGAAGACACAAAACAAGAGAAAGCAACTCCAGTAGTTGAGCAGGATTATCACTCTCAAACTACTACATGCGACTGTCAGGAAGAAACAAAACAAAGAAAGAATCATAGTCACAGTGCAAAATCTCGCCATGAGGAAGAAAAAGTGCACAAAGAGCAGCTGTGCAGAAACATCTGATTTTGATACAGAATAAACAAAAAACTGAGACGGATTAAATGAATGAAAAACACATTGACTTGAGTAAACTCTGACCAGGTCAAATGATTTCGTATTAACATATGGAAAACAGAAACGAATTTCTGCAAAAATATCGAACAAAGCTAGCAAATCTAGCCAGAGATAAAAAAAAACTGATTTAAGATCCAGTGCACAGAACCAGAAGAATATGAACGAGAAAGAATGTCAATTGACTTGACCAAAGTAAACAAACTAGTTGAATCATCTGCAGGGCCTGAATCAGCAGTGTGTTCGAATCAAAGTGACAATGCAATGATGATAGAAGGGGTTTGTTTTGAAGAGGTAAAACAAAAAGAATTGGAGTGCTGGAAAAGAAATTATCTCTACAATGAAGTGGAAGATACTGGACAAAAATGTTTTTTTTTTAAACATGATGGATTTTTACACTTTCGGAGCCAAAAGAAGGAGTCATTCCAAGAGCTAGACTAACAACAAGAGGATTTGAAAAAAAAAAAATGGAAATGAAGACATGCAGAAGCTTTCACGCACTTGCACAAATGAACCATTGAAAGTCATGTTTGCACAAAGAAAATGGACTCCATGCTCTATGGATATCAAAACACCCTTTTTACCATGAAACGAAATTGACAGAGACATTTTTGTGAGACCCTCAAAAGAAGCTAACAGCTGAGGAAGTTGTGTGCAAAAGTGCGTTCATGACTGAATAATGCTTCTTTGTAATGGTACAAAACAGTGAAAGATGTCCTGCAGAAACTCGGAGGAAGGGTATCAATAGTCGACCGAGCAGTCTTATTCTGTATGAAAGGAAGTGAAGTTGTAGGCATCTTAGCATGACATGTAGACGACTTCATCTGGGGCTGAACAGATTGCAGTCGATGGCATAAGAAAAAACGTCCAAAGTTGTAAAAGAAGAAAACAGAGCATTTCAGTACATTGGTTTGGAACTGTCATCTAATGGAATACAGTCTCTCTACAGCAAACCAAAGTTGGAGACACCTTGAAGCCAATCCACAGCGAAAAGAAAAGAATACAAGAAAAACAGACTGACATGACAGATGATGAGAGAAACAGACTTACAGGTCAAAAGTTGGGCATATTCTATTGATGTCTCGCCAAAGTCGTCCTGATGTGTCATTTGATGTTTGTCAGGTTATTTCAAACATAAAAAAAATGAAAAGTAGAACATCTGATAGAAGCAAATAAAGTCATCAAAAGGATGAAGTCTGAGCACGTTTCATTATTTGGGATCTGGCCCTTTGAAACTGATAGTCTATACTGAGATTCCTTTGGAAATCTGAATGATGAAGGAACACAAGGTGGACACATAATCTTCATAGCAAATAAGGAAGAAAAAAATTATTCCAATTTGCTGGAATTCAAAGAAAATTCACAGAGTAGTTAGAAAGCAACCACAGATCGTCTACCTCTAGTCTGTATGGCTGACTGCAAATCTCTACATGATGCTTTTAAGTCCACAAAGCAAGTGCCTGAAAAACGCCTGAGGCACGAAATCAGTGGAATCAAAGACTTGATGAGGAATGGCATTGTGAAAGAACTGAAGTGGCCCGAACCTCAGAGACAGTTGGCAGCAGACTGTCTCACCATGATAGGTGCTACATCAACACTGCTGCTGAAAGCACTTCTTCTCCTCCTTCCCTTGAGCGACCAAACATCAAAATTTTGATGGCTACTGTCACTTTTGGGAGAAAGTATGCGCGCAGCAACAAAACAAGCAAACAACAAACAAAAAACAATCACTGGGGGGCATGTACCCTCGAGCGGAATGCCTGGAGGGTAGGAGCAGAGACTGCGTGTGGTTCTAAAGAGTTCCAGTCTCTGATGGTACGTGGGATGAAGGAGTATTTCCTATCATCAGTTCTACAGAAGATGTGATAGGATAGGTTGTGACCTCGTCGTGCTCTGGTTTGGGGTCTCATGTTTGGGGCTTTTACATTTATCAGCCCATAGTGAATTTTAACAAGCATTCCCAAGCGGGCAGTTCTGCGCCGTTCCTTAAGGTGGGCCAGTTTAAATGATTCAACATATCGCCAATGCTGGATTTGTTCATGTATCGATTTAGGACAAAGCTAGCTGCCCTCATCTGTACTGCTTCCAGTTGGTCGATTTGTTGTTGGTGGTAGGGATCCTATACACAGATGGCGTACTCCAGAAGAGGTCGTATGAGGGTCTTGACTGCTGTTGCCTTGATGGTCTCTGACCCAATCCGGAGGTTGCGTCTCAGTTCTGTTGGCTTTAGCACAGGTGTTGTTAATATGGGTGCTCCACTTGCGGTCAGATTGAATTGTGATGGCTAGGTATTTCGCAGAGGAGACCTTGTCCAGTACATGTCCGTGCAGGGTGTAGTCTTGACTCTTTTGGTCTCTGCATTTTGAAATCATGAAGATATTACATTTTTTGAGGGATGGAAGGACATGTTCCATGCTTTTTCCAGTTTTTCAAGTGATGCAGGTCGTCCTGGAGGGTTACCTGGTCTTGTGCTTTTAACACGGCCCGCTTAAGTCAGGTATCGTCCACAAAGAGTCGGTTGTCCGATTTTGCATGTTCTGGAAGGTCATTGATGTATGACAGGAACAGGACTGGACCTACTACCGAGCAATGCGGGACCCCAGCCCTCACCGTGACAAAAGTTGACGTGACCCCTTCAACAGTGACGGCATGGCGGCGGTTGTGAAGCAGATTGTAGAGCCAGGTGTTCACTGCTCCTCGTACTCCGTAATAGGCGATTTTGTGCAGCAGTAGGTCGTGGTTTACCTTGTCGAACGCTTTTTCGAAGTCCATGACTACGACGTCTACTTGTTTGCCTTATTCTAGATTGGTGGTGACTTCCTCCATAAATTCTAACAGTTGCGTCTCGCACGATCTCTGTTTCCTAAAACCGTGCTGTTGGTTGCATACGATGTTATTCTGTTCCAGATACTGCATCATGTTGCTCACTAGAATGTTCCATAATCTTGCAGGGGACACTAGTAATGGATACGGATCTAATAATTATGTGGGTCGTAGTGATCACCTTTCTTGTAGACTGGCGTCACTAGAACCTCTCGCCAGTCTGAGGGAACCTGACCTGAGCTAAGAGAAGTCCTGTATATATATGATGGTGAGAAACAGGGGCAATCTCTCTAGCTAACTCTTTTAGAACTCGGGGTGGGATCTTGTCTGGGCCTGGGGCCTTGTTTGGGTTTAGGTCCTTGAGTAGTCAGTAGACACCCTCAACGGTGGTATTGATCTCACTCATGGTTGGATGTGGGGAAGATAACAGGGATATGTTACACTTTTGTTCAAATTCCTCGTAAGTGTAGGTTCTTCCTTCACTGAAAGCCTGGTAGAACTGGGTGTTGAGGGCTTCTGCTTCGCCTTTGCTGTCTTTAACTAGCCTACTCATGACTTTGAGTGGTGGGATGCCATGAGATGACGACCTTTGGTGTTCGATATATGTCCAAAACTTCTTTGTTGATGGATTTCTTGAGTGATCTAACGGTGGAACTGTGTCTTGTTCTGAGTTTGACTGTGTAAAGAGAGTGAGTGGACGTAAGTCCAGTAAGCTCTACGTAGAAGTCTGAATTTTCCTCTTCAGGTAATGTACTTTCTCTTGGAGGTCGGGAGTTGTTTGTTTTTTTTTTCTTTTTTTTGTGTGTTTGTTTCTACGTGCGTGCTATCAATCTCCTTATCTCAGAGGTGATCCAAGGATGTGATTCTCTTGACTTGCAGGTTTTACGAGGTATGTGCTCTTGAATACTGGAGTGAAGGATGGTCTTGAACTTGTTCCATTGTTCCTCAACGCTACTGTCAGTGTCAGTTTCCAGACTATCGAGAGTGTTGCCACCTTTTCTTTGATACCCTCCCAGCTGGCCTTTTTTCTGGTAGAGGGATTTGGCGCTGCGGTTGTGTTAGCGCTTTTGGTCTGGTTGACAATTCACAGTAGACAATGTCATGATCAGAAAGGCCTGGCATGACACTGACTCTAGGGATCATCTCTGGGACATTTGTGATGATCAGGTCCAGGTTTTTAGCAGTCTTGTTATCATGACGCGTTGGCTCAAGGACAACTTGCTCCAGGGCCATTTCGTTGAGCAGGTCCATCAGCTGGTTGTGTAGGCCGATGGAAGTGGTACCTGGCTTGAGGGTCTTTGTCCGCTAGTCCCAGCCTGGGAAGTTCAGATCTCCAGCGATGTGCAGGTCGCCATTTGACATATCACATGATCGTCTCACTGATGTTTCGAAGTGCTGGAGACTGATACTGTCAGATGACTTTGGTCTGTAATATGCACAGATGTATAGAGGTCTTTTGTTGGTCGATATCTTGACCCAAAGGATCTCGCAGTCTGTATCTAGCTCTGGTGTACCTACGCTCTGGATATTGATGTTGATGGCTATGAGCAATTCGCCTCCCTCTCTCTGTCTGTCTTTCCTGTGTAGTCTGTACTGTTCTGGAAAAACCTCACTATCGTGGACGTCTGCATCTAATCATGTTTCTGTACCTATCATTATGTCAGGCTTTACACTGTCCCACAAGTTCAGGATCTCTGCTTTTTTGCCTGCTGCTGAGTGGAAGTTTATGGTCAGGATTCTTTGGGGTCTGCTTTTTCCTGTGTTTTGCCTGATCGCTTTGTTGGGCGTTGATGCACGATTTGACTTGAAGTCTGTGGGGGAATCTGGGATAGAATGGTGTTCGCTTTCTACACCATGGAGGTCAAACACGATTTTGCTGTCGTTATCGAAGTCACACATGTAGCAAAACCATTGTGCTTAAGTGTTGTTTAGATGGTTGTACGTTCTGCTGTGTAGATTTTCACAGGTGGTATGAAACCAATGTCTACATCACTCACAGGCTACACCCGTCTGGTATCATCTCATTGAGAAATCGCAGATACGACAAGGGAAGTGTGATGGATCAGTGTCTGTTCGATCTGGGCTTTCTGGCTCGTGCTGCTTCTGCTATTGCTAGCGAGGGGTTCACGCAGAGGTTGTTGTTGAGGCATTATGTCTAATAACATTGAGGGCAGGCAACGGTTTACTCTTTGCAGAGATGTAGCACAAACTGAAAGCAAACGAGTGCCACAAGAGTACTTACAATGCTGATGGTACTGTGAAGTTTCATTTTTGACTGCTAATAATTTGCTTAGGAACAAAAGTACGAGACTGAGTATGAACAGGAGTGAGATAGTTATGCGTCTCTGGTGGCTAATAGTTTTGCAACTGGGTTAATGATGATGCAACGTGAATGATGGGAATACACTTGTAAGCACAGAGTGGATGAGTGATGATGAGAATGTTGACTAAATACCCACAAATGACAAATGACCAGGCAAGCACGATATCAGGATTGTTGGCCGTTGACTAGAATGTGAATGACTAAAACGTAAATCACTGAATATTGACTAGAGCGCTAAAACGAAAGTTCCTCAAGATCGGCGATGGTGAAGATTCAAACTGGCGCCATTTTGGCGATCAACCGGTGCGACTACAAAATCACCAACAACGAAACCCAGACAGCACACTGATGAACGTCATGAGCAAGATTTTAACTCTGGACAGAGCTAAGCTAAACAGTCTCACAGACACGGTCGTAATCTCAAAAACGATAATATATAAACTCAAGAAAAACACTTTCTGAACTCAGTGGAATAAGAAAACATGCCGGCTGCTTGCGCGCATGCGTCTCCAACACTCGAGGATGGAAACATCATGCGTTAATTTTCTTGAATTTTATGGAGATGAATTTGATAACAGTAGGCTATCGGCACATACGTCGATCGATAGATTTCCGACATTGTTTTTATTTATCGGGAGTGACCATGTAAAGTAAAGAATGTACATGCGCGGACAAGGGAGATTATTATTGTTACTTGGCAACATAACGTCGCCGTGGTAAAGAACGGGAGGTACAATGTGTGTTGTTATCGGCAGGACAAGCCAAGGTGGCTGTATTGTAGTCAGTTAGTAATGTTTTATCGTTCTTGTTGAACATTCATTTGGACATATTTCACTTTGGTTTGCACCCCCCCCCCCATCCTTCACCCCTCCTCCCCCGCTAACCGCCATTCATGTAACACACAGACGCCCAGTCTCTACTTTTTATCCATTTGTTCACGCGCGCATGTAGGATCTAAAACACATTTCGCCTCATCGACTTGCTTTTATTTTATCAAAGTTCTCCTGAAACGTATCACAACAAATGTACGTTATTAAATTCAGCTGTTTATGAAGCATTATGTAATAGTGATATATCTTGGACGTGTTTTACCTGCGGGCTTCCAAACTTAAGTTTCGAGACTTTTTGAAGATTCTATTGAAGATTGCGGTTCGGAAAACAACCGTTTTGACCCTATCTCACCAGGCCGATTCCCAAAAGAAAACTTGAAATTTTGTCCTAAGTTTGCATCCACCCCTGATTCTAAAATTGATAAAATCCCAAATCACAAAGTTCAACCGAACTCCAAATCATCAAAAGAAAAAGACAAACTTAAATGCATAGTCGTAAATTTCAATCATTTATCAAGAAAAAGGAAGAACTCAGTAATTTAGTCACCGAAAAAAATTGATGTTGTAATTGGAACAGAAACTTGGCTAGAAACTGGAACATCCAGCAGTGAGCTTCTAATGGAGGATTTTGATATTTATAGAAAGGACAGACTTGGAAAAAGAGGTGGGGGAGTCTTGATTGCCATTCGGAAGAACTTAGCCAGTGAGTTTTTATATCAAGGCAAAAATAGGGAAAGTTTATTTTGTAGGATTAATTTTAAGAATAAGACACCTGTCATTGTTGGATCAGTATGCAGACCTCCAGACTCAGATCAAAATGTATGTTCGTCAATTTACAGAGACATTTCTGGCATTGTTTTGGCCAGTGGGAAGGCAATATTATGGATTGGTGGAGACTTCAACTACCTGATATCGACTGGCGTGAAGATGCCATACTCGGTAATCAATATAATAAAAAAACATTAATTCTCAGTTTTTTGATACCACCAAAGACCTTGGATTAGTGCAGTCAGTTGAAATACCAACACGTGGCAATGCATTCTTGGATTTATTTTTACCCATTGTCCAGGCGCTTTAGGCAGTCAGGAATTATTTGCAGGCCTGGGTGATCATGACATAATTCTCCTAGAGAGCAACTTTCAACCCTTTCGAAGAAACCCCCCTAAACTTACCATCAGACTCTGGAACCAAGCAGACTTACCAAAATTACGCAGGGATACTCATGATTTCAGTCGTATTTTTTTGAGGTCTCATAGTACTAAAGATAATGTCAGTGACCTTTGGAAGTGTATAAAAACTAACTTGAAATTTATTATGGATGACAACATACAACTAAAATGACTTCAAGCAAGAACCACCAGCCATGGATTAATACAAAAACTAAACGTTTGTTGAGAAGGAAACATCGGTTCTTTAAGAAATTGAAACTACCCCCTAATTCAGAAAGATACTGATTAGGTATAAACATATTAAGAGAAGGTGTCAGAGAGAGAATGTGGGCTTGCTCACTCCAATGATGTTAATTCAATTATTTCAGAAGGTGATCATCAAAACAAGAAATTATGGTCTTACATAAGGAGTAAGAGACAGGACAACGCTGGGATTCCAGACCTGAGAAACAACCAGAATAACCTTATACGACCCTGAAGGAAAACCAAATTTACTAAACAATCATTTTTGTTTGGTTTTCTCAAAAATCCGAAGCCTCTAATTAACGTTAGACTAAAGGATGATGATAAACTCCCTGAAATGCAAAATATCAAAGTAAGCAAAGCAGGAGTATTTAAGTTACTGACCAACATCAATGAAAACAAAGCTACTGGTCCTGATGGCATTTCTGGCAGCTCTTAAAATTATGTGCCAATGAATCGACTGAGGTATATACCAACTACTTTTCCACGCTTCACTGGACCAGGGAGTAATACCTGATGAGTGGCGAGATGCTAGCATTGTCCCTTTATTCAAAACGGGTGACAAAACAAAAACACAGAACTATAGACCTGTATCTCTTACATCCATATCAGCAAAACTACTGGAACACATAATATATAGTAGCATAATGGACCATCTTGACAAATATGACTTCTTAAATAACGCCCAACATGGTTTTAGACAGCGAAGGAGTTGTGAAACTAAACTTCTATTAGTACGGGCAGCCAAAATTAGCATATTGTTTTAAATACTTAAGATCTGTATCACTGCAAAGTAAATGGAACAACATACAAAAAAACAACGAGAATGAAGTCTCAATTTCAGTCGTTTTCGAGATACTGCAGTTTAAATCTGCAACGTATTTATGCACCTGGCAAAATGAGATATCTTCCAAGTTTGAAAGCCAATAGGATCATATATGATTGATACATCTGATATAAATTGGTGTTCCCAATCTATACAACTTACACTCTTTGAACAAGTAAGTTCCATGGTATCAGTTTACATGGCTTTTGTGTGATAAAGTGTGAAACTTGTAATAAATTGCAATTCAGCGCTTTTCAAATTTGCATGATGTGGCTACTTTGAAGCACTGCAGCACAGTAAGAATGGCCATTTCAGAATTTCCAGTGGTTTGGACAAACTCTCTAAGTTGTACTAAGCAAAGTCATTTTTTCTGAGGTATCTGCTATAAAACATTTATGAAAACTTCTGTGCTAAAAACAGGAAATATTGCAATTTGGACGGTGGAAAAATGGGGTAGAATCGTCCGCCACACTTAAAATGCTATAACTTCTAAAAACTACTTCATGAACTGTTTCCAAATTTTGTATACAGTTTCTGTACAGTTTCCTGTAAATCAAGTGTATATTTTATTATTTTGTACCTAACATTTTATTTCCTGTGCTAGAATAGTGGCCAACAGGGGCGGAATGATGATGATGTCCGAATTAAAACCGACAGTTTTTCAAAACTTACTGGCAGATTTCAACACAAATTTGGTATGATGTTTTCTGTATTGTTATTTATAAAACCATGTTATTTTTGCTGTTTCTGACAAGTGTTGGCAGCCACCAAACAAAAGGTCACTTACGATAAGGGTGAGAAGTGCACTGTTGCCGGCGGGCAAAATTGGGTAGACTACGTATATAGTTCTTTTTGTATGCAGCATACTTCAGGCAGAGTTCATTGTTAATTGGAACAGACCAGGCATGGCCAGTAGTTGTTTTGGAGACTATGTTGAAGTCACTGGCAAACACGAATATGCTTTGCACACTAAATCTGTGTCTGTCTTGGTTTGCCACACATGCGTGTTGTTTACAAGAGCAAATTTCCTCCTCAGAAAATTAATGTCTGCTTCCTCAGGAAAGTGGATTTGTGACACACTGCCAAATTATCATCATAGAAGACTATATTCTGACCAATTTTGGAAAGATGTCTTCCAGAAGGCAATCAGTGGCATGTTCACTGATTTCATCATTGATGCAGCATGACCGCATCCTCAAAATGGGTGATAACTTATGTCTCCATCTCTTCCTTGGTCACCATCACTTCATCAGTCCCCAAGCCCAACTGCTTTGCCTAAGGAAAAGTTGAAGTGGAGATACAGCTCACACCTCATCCACTTTATCCTGGTCTTTTGGTCCTCCAACTGAGAACACAGCCAACAGTAAACACCGACATGTGTGGTAAAGACTGTGACTATATAAAGGTTTTGGGTGACCTGCCACCCACGAACCCTGGCATGTCGGGTAAAGGCTGTGGCCTATATGAAGGTTATGGATGACCAGCCACCCCACAAGCTCCAGCATGTGAGAATGCTTCTTTAATTGGTATGGGTGACATGCCACCCACAGTATCTGGCGAGGATTGTAAGCTTTAATTATTTTCTCCTTTAATTACCACCAAAACACCACTATATTTAATGGGGGCTAGCACAAAAACACAATGAACAAAGTCATAACACTTTAGTTACATGTTATGAAAACTGAGTGAGTTATGAAGATTTAAACGACAGTCTGGGTAATTTTTCACCCACAACCTCTGGCAAAGGTTAAAGCAAGATTCAACTTTATTTTGGACTCTACCTTTTATCAACTTCTCTGTTTATTCAGTATGTTTGTGCTGTTACAGCAATATACATAACTGTGGAGCATAACATACAATCACCAAAAAATATAATAAATGTTACTGTCACAACAATGTAATGTCTTGGCAATGCAATGCTACTGTAGTTGTATTCTAGCGTTTTACATGAAAGTAATCACAAAGTGTTCAAAGCCTTGCTGTGTTTGCCAGTAAGAATGGGAGGGGTGGGGAGGGGAGAGAAAGCAAATCTTTACAGTTGCATTACAGAAATTTCAAATACACCAGGGAAAAAAATTAGATTGCTAAACCAAACTTTGTTGAGTCGGATTGACTCGACAGTGACCCCACCACCCACCCCCACCCAACCCCCACTACACCCTCCTTACTGTCGAACTTCAGATTCTGTTCTCTCTCTTGCTCTTTTTTATACCCCCCCAAAACGCTTTGCACATCGAGTATGACAGTAATGATCGGTGTTTCGATCGATGGTCATTATTAGAAGACAGTGCTTTCAAAGCCTCGGACCGTCTTGTACGCGTGGTTGTAGCTTCCGGTTTGAATATCTGTCTCAAACTGATGTTTTTTTTTTAAACTACGGTTTCTCTGTAATCGTGTAATGGAATCAGTAACCAGTTCACAAATACATGAATCGACATCAGTAAAGCCCATTACTGATATCTATTTTCATTAGTTTGTCTTGTACAAAAATACGATCGCTTCGAGCGTCGCAACGCGTGGGCCATTTCCGACCTGTTTAAATCTCGACGAACACCAGCTGAATTATGAACAAAATAACTAAGCATTGGCACGGTATTAAGCGAAATAAATAATTGAATCGTTTCATTAATGTTCTGGTTTGTTGTTATATGCGTTATCTTACCAAGTGCGTCTTGCAATTCAGCAACGATTAGCGCATTCGACTCGGATCTCGGCTTCGTTCCGCCATTGTTGAAATCTTGGACAAGGAGCGAATGTTTGCATTTGATACCTTCGCTTTGATTGGCTTGCGCTTTTCGAGCATTCAACCTATCGCTTAGCTTGATACACCAATGAATGCGGGAGAGAACGGCCTTTCTAGCGCATCGTTAATGTGTATGTTTTTTTTCGCAAGTTTTTTTGGCAACGACGTTGGAAAGACAGCACTTGTAGCAAGCCTCATAAAAACTTTGATTCAAATTGTTTTAAACACATCGTACTAAAAAGAAAAATAGACTGAAATAAAGCTTGAAACATGCTCTTGTATTCTGACCTATTTAAACGCCAATGAATGGAATGAACACTTTATGCGTTGATTTTCGACACAGTGTAGCTCAAACGCTCGGCCAAATGCCACCTGCGGCGCAATGGGATGTGTGACGCACTTCGTTTTCGTGTGTGAACGGATGGGTGTATTTGGAATAAACAATCATCATACCGTCTGTTGCAAACACAATAAAACAACACTGAGTTCAAAAGGAAACGATATTCTTTATTCTTCACAATTTCATCTGATTCTAAACAAGTTATTCATAGATACCAGCTATTGAAAACAAGCATATTTTTCACTCGGCTGAACTTTCCCGTACGCTGAAAGAAGGGCTGCCGGTACCTAGCTTCTAACAACTCTCAATGATTTTGATAACTGTCTTAACAACAGACAGCAAATAGATGCAATTTCATTAGACTTTCTAAAGCCTTTGATAAGGTTGACCATGAGGGCCTGCTGCTTAAATTAGAACACATCGGCATTGGCGGTTCCTTGCTAAAATGGTCTAGATTATTCCTCGTTGGGAGAACGCAGAAAATTGTTGTGGAAGGGTCGTCATCCCATTGTAAACCAGTCTTTGTCAGGGAACTATTCTGCCCCCCCCCTTTACAAGAGTGGGAAAGAACTTGGAAATGGAATTTCATCCCCAGAAGTGCCAAGTGTTGCGTATATGTAATAAACGCTCACCAACTAGATCAGAATATTCTATTCACAATACTATTCTTAAAGAAACCAATGCTGCAAAATATTTAGGCGTGATTATAGATATAGTCGTCTCAAATGGAAAGAACATTACAATTTAATATGTAAGAAAGCAAACAACATCTTAGCTTTCTTATACAGGAATATCAACGATGCCCAAAAAGGTTAAAGACGACTGCTACAAAAACACTGGTTAGACCAGTACTGGAATATGGCTGCTCAGTCTGGGATCCTTACAATCTAAAGGACATTGACAACCTCGAAAAGATTCAGAAGAGAGCAGCACGGTTCGTAACAGGGAACCATATCAGAGAGAAAGGGAATATAGGAGGAAGAACATGAGGAAATTAGAATGGAAAACCTTAGAAGAGAGAAGAGCTTTTATCATAACTTAATATCTCTTTCAAAGGCAGAGCTAAACTAATTGATATCCCAATGGAACAACTAGTATTGAATTAAAGTAGGACAGGAGTGGCGGTCAATCTTATGCCATACCTGTATCAAATATTGACAGCCATTTACATTCATTTTATCCTAGTTCTGCACGGCTGTGGAACTCACTGCCGGGTGCCTTCAAGATTGCCACAAAAGTCTCATTTAAAAATGAAACTGATACGACAGTCTTGAGATCTGCATATTGACTGATTTTTCTATTTTAACTTCCCCAGATATTTTCATGGTTACCTGGGCCTGAACCTGGTCATTACTTTTAACTTTTTGAATAAGAAGAAGAAGCAGAACGTATGCACATGACCACATGTGAAACACATGAATCATGCCAAAGGATATTGGAAATGAAATGAGGCAGGGAACAGTAAACAATAAACAGTAAACAAGTGGGGTAGTTTTTGCTCCCAGAAGGAAACCTAACACAGAGTAACTTTTATTCAAGACTGGCACAGCCTTTTAAACTTGAATAAAGTCTGACAAATACAAAGACGAACAATCTAATAGTGGGATGAAAACAAGCACAGGCCAACAACTAAATTTCACGTACTCAGTTTTTACATCTTCAACCTCCTGCCCCCCCCCCCCCCCCCCCCCCCCCCCCCCCCCCTTCAAAGTTTTTGCCAAGTCATTACTATGAAGACAATTTAGTTGTTGGCCTGCGCTTATTTTCCCCCACTATTAGATTGTTCGTCTTTGTATTTGTCAGCCTTTATTCAAGTTTAAAAGGCTGTGCCAGTCTTGAATAAAAGTTACTCTGTGTTAGGTTTCCTTATGGGAGCAAAAACTACCCCACTTGTTTACTGTTCATGCCAAAGGATGTTTAAATACCAAAACGCTTGCGCGCGCGCGCACACACTCACACACACACACACACACACACACACACACACACACACACACACACACACACACACACACACACACACACACACACACACACACACACACACACACACACACACACAGAGTTTCAGTTTCAGTTTCATCAAGGAGGCGTCACTGCGTGCGGACTAGTCCATACACGCTACACCACATCCGCTAAGTTTTGAGACCACGCTATGCATGATTTGAAGTTGATGGTTAAATGAATTAACAACACAGATGAGACAATTGAAGAAGAGGGTCTCGTGGCTACGATTCAGTGGATGTCTGTCCTACGCATTAGCCTAACGCGCTGGTCTGACTTTGAATATCAACCTACCATTTATTTTTTGTTTATTTGTTTTTTTGTGTATGGGATGTACACGAGTGTGTATGATGTGTGGGCATGGGCCCCATGTGTGTGCGTGGGCGCATGTGTGTGTGTGTGTGTGTGTGTGGTGTGTGTGTGTGTGTGTGTGTGTGTGTGTGTGTGTACGTGTGCGTGCGCACGCGCTCGCAGGCATGTGCCCGCGTTTGTTTGTGTATGTGTGTGTGCGCGTTCGCGCGTGCGTGTGTGTGTATGTGTGCATGTGTGTGTGTGTGTGTGTGTGTGTGTGTGTGTGTGTGTGTGTGTGCAAAAGTGCGTGTGCATCTGTGTGTGTGTGTGTGTGTGTGTGTGTGTGTGTGTGTGTGTGTGTGTTGTGTGAGCACACGTATCTGCATAATAGCTATGTGTGTACATATCTGTGTATGTGTGTGTCTTTGTATGTGGGCGTGTGCGCATGTGCGTGTATGTGTACATAAGTGCGCTTACGTGTATGCGTGTTTGTGCGCGCGTGTGTCGGTGTGGACGTGCACATATACACATGTGTGTGGGTAAGAGCAAGCGAACGTACGCACACACACGTTCGAGTGTGTGTGTGTGTGTGTGTGTGTGTGTGTGTGTGTGTGTGTGTGTGTGTGTGTGTGTGTGTGTGTGCGCGTGAATGTTCAGAAAATGACTTAGGAACAAGAACAAGACCATCAGTTACAGCATATAAGTGCACGTGCACTCTCTCTCTCGCACACACACATAACAGTAAGAACAACAACCCCCCTCACCCTCAAACACATCCTACGCACACACGCACATAAACACACACGCCCCACGTACACACATAAGCACACACACTCGCACACCAACACTTCCACACATATGTCTGTGGACTCTCTAATTAACACGCTGGCATTACCCCACTGATGATGAACCCCCCCCCCCCCCCCCCCCCCCCACACACACACACACACACACACACACACACACACACACACACACACTCACTCCCACACACACACACCAACGCTTGCACACATCATGATATCCATGGACATTCTAATTAACATGCTGGCATCACCCCACTGATGAACACACACCAGAGCACACACGTCTCAGTATATGCTGGGGAGCCTGAGAGATTCAAGTCTTATCTCAGTTGACATGTGTTTATCTTTTGTGTCTTTTATTGGAAAGGCCCAGTGTGAGTTTGCCCCAGTCTCTAGGAGTCTTCGCAGTGCTGGCCTTGAAATTATTCCAATGTTTGGTTGGTGATGTTTTTTGCTCTTCCCCTTAAGTCTGGATGTGCGGCCACTTCCTCTCTTGATATTCAGATTTGAAAGATGGTCCATGGTATAGTGACTTTGTTCTTGTTAGCTTAAGTGACCCTTCAGATTTCTTATCACATTAGATCGGCCAAGCAGTAATCCAGTTCTTATTGTTGCCTTGCCAGCCAGTGTATCGGCTCTCTCGTTTCCTTTAACTCCAGCATGTCCAGGGCAGTACATCCATATGTCTCTCCAATGGAAGGCTGCGCATTAGTTCATTCCAAGCAGGGCTTCCCATTCCAATTTTCACTTTCTGAAGTAGGTTGATGGAGTCAGTCAGTCAAGCTTGTTGAGTTTGAAACTGGCTTATGGATGTAAGCCAGTGGAGTGCTTGTGTCACTGCTTCTACCTCCATTGTTATAGACTTGAAGTTGTTAAACTGTGCGCACCATTGTCTTCCTGAATAGTTCGGCCATTTTGCTTCACTGTGTATCCCCAGCCTGACTTACCTTTGGTGACAGAACCGTCAGTGTATATTAAAATATCATCTATTGTGCAAAGGTCATGGCACGCACACACACACACACACACACACACACACACACACACACACACACACACCCAGTCATGCACGCACGGCTGCATTCGCGCATACACAAACGCATACATTCACAAATTTACCTTTTGACATCGAAAAACTTTTCTGCCGTGTCCGTTTTTGTTTCAGTGGCTAGTTCAGTAACGGTTGTGCAGATGTATGTCCCTGCATCATGACACGTTACCTGTTCATGTACACACACACACACACACACACACACACACACACACACACACACACACACACACATATATGTATGTCTGTCTGTCTATGTGTCTGTCTGTCTGTCTGTCTATCTATCTATCTCTAACTATCTATCGATCTGTCTGTTTGTCTTTCCGTCATATCACACAATTCAATTCAATTCAATTCAAATTTAATCCTTTGACCCCTGTTGGGGCATGGAGGATACAAATGTAACAAAGAGAAATACGAAACTCACTCAGAACAATGTGTGAACATCATTGCGAAATGCTGAATTCTGGTGAACTGTAATGATCTCATTCAACAATCTTCCCATCTTTTTAGAAACTTACTAATATTCAAACAAATGCGTCTTCCTTTTTGAAATAAACTACAAAAGTTGAAAACAGACTTTGGTTCTAGATATTTTTAGGGATTAATTTTTCACGAAGTTCATTATATTTTGGACATTCCATGATGCAATGAAATTCATCTCCAGTTTCACCCATTTCACAGTTACGACAAGTACGCAGTACTCTATTGGTGTGTCTTCCAATTTCAATTTGCAATTTATGGTTACTACATCTAAATTTAATAAAGATATAACATAAATATCTGGTAAGGTAGAAATATAATGTTCTTTTCCAAAGACAGTCTTTACACTTTTATAGAATACACACTTGTTGCTGTTTTCAAGAGAAAACACACACACACACACACACACATGTATGTCTATTTATCTATCTATCTATCTATATGTCTGTCTGTCCCTCTCTCTCTACCTATCTATCTGTCTGTCTGTCTATCTATTCCGGTAATATTTTGAATGATCAGGCAATAACTCGGGCGGCATTGAAAATTTTCCGTCATGGCAGCTTTTTACATGCCTGTTGCATTTTGCCTGTTGCAGTGCTTGCCAGTCATGTAAACGACAAGATGAACAACACAAATACAGATGCTAGTAAGGTTGCGTGCCCGAACTTTGGCGGAAGAATCGTAACGTGTTCGTGTTTCTCCTTACCTTTTTCTACAAAGCCGCAGACGTACTCGTGAGATATGGCTGGACTCTTATCGCATCAGTAGAATGCAGCATACGCCCTCTCCACACCATTGCATTTCGCGCCTATCTACATGTGACGATCACCGAGTCTGTTTGGGTATGTCATCGTAGCCCCTCTCCTCCCACCCTCTTCTACCCCCTCCCCCTCTTCTCTCTCCCCACCTCTGTCTCCCACTGTATGAAATATTATCCGTCGGTAAAATTGTCTATCTATCTATATGTCTGTCTGTCTGTCTCTAACTATCTATCTGTCTGACTGTCTGTCTGTCTATCTATCTTGGTGTTTTTTCCGTCAGTCACATCTGTTATCTTTTTTCATATTTTTTAAATGCATGATGGACGTCCCTTCGTTTCTCTAGTTTCCTTTTTCTTTCTTTCTTTTTTTTTTTTAACTATGGAAGTACTTTTAACCAGCTGGTAAGCAGGATCTGGTGAAAAGCCTTTTGAGTTACTATTGCTTGCTGGTGCTGCTGAGTTACCAATTGGAATGAAAAAAAAGGACAATGAAACTAACAGAGTACTCACTAAAGCAGAATTGCTTCTCATACCCCTGCCCTCTTCCCATTATATGCAGTTTGTCTTTTAAATGTATGCATTTTAACTGGGACTGATTTTGAGATTTGCTCCACCAGAAATTTAAGGCATCTGGCCGGAGCTTTTCTGTCATTTCTAAATTTTGTTCAGTTAGTTGCCCCTTTAGGTACGTTTCCACCATTTTATTTCTAGACACGTTTTAAGCTACTATCTTATTTTAATCTTATCTACCCATCACTAAGTGTTGTTATTGTTTTTGCTAGACATCTTTTCATGTGTTGGAGGAGCTGTTCAATATTTTAAAGTTTCGTTTTGGCGTGCATGAAAGTGCATCACCAGGTAACCATATCTTGTAGGATTTGATACGCTCTTCAAAGTGCGAATTAGCCGCGAGTGCTGGTCCTGCTGGTCTCCCCTTTGGAGGTAACAAAAAAAATAATAGTGTACTCACTGGAGAAGGATTATTTCCCATACAGAAGGTTGGTGAATCATTGTAATGACCAAACGAATATTCATTCGTAAACCATCTGCTGGAAAATAAGACTCTAATCTTATTACTTCAGTCGACCTATCCTCCGTCTCGATCGTATTTCATCAATCGGTTCGTCGTAACAGATTCAAAAGACCCTGACGACAGCCGGGTTAAGAATTTGTTTACTGTTATAGTCTCTCCGGCAGAAATGTCTGTAGGTGTGCCTTGAAGAACTATGGAAAAGTTCTAGATTTTCACAGCCCTATATCAATTTCTCAAACTGCATTCACTAGTCTCTTAAATAGAAATTTGAACCGTTCAGGATCCTCTTCTTTCCCTCTTAAGATCAAATTGATGGAAGGAAGATCTGAGTAAGTCTATTTTAGAGTCCTGTCAAGTGAAGTCAGTGCTTCCTTTCCATCACTTTCCGAACGATCCTATCATGTGAAAGAATGGGCTGCGAAAAAAGAAAATTGAAAAGACTAAATTCACCCTGAGAGTAGTGAGTACCAGCTCGCCCTAAAGACCAATATTGCAACAACAACAACAAAAAAAGTCTCCGCTCTGATCAGGCACCATCTGCTGAAAGTTCGAGGCACAAGGCAGAAG
>JADBJO010000264.1:560000-597500 GCA_016801955.1 Conus betulinus | reverse complement strand
GGATGAATCACATTCATGAATAGTAGATAACCATTCAATCATTCATTTGTGTTAATATTAACCATCCATTATTGGATCTATTGTCCCTCAAAGCGCACGATATTTTAATTTGAAACCAATTTCCCGAAAATTCAAACCGACTGTGACAATACCCTAAAAGCTCTTGATCATTCGTACTTTTTCTATTGGATCGAAATGAATGGACCTGTAACATCCATTTTGACATATCACGGGACAGTTTAACATTTTTTTTTTTTTAATGATTTACTAGCTTAAACCAGTAAGAAGCAGTTTACCTTAGCAGACACGTGTAAACTGGCCTAATTCACCATAAACCATTTTCGTGTGAGATGACATCCTATGTAAAATCTTGAAAACTACTTTACATAAAAGGAGCCAGAGTTCACAACTGGCACAATCATTCTGTCAATAACTACTCATACATGAATTACTCGGCAACGTTGAACTTGTTTTATATTTAAAAGTAAATACCCAGCTACTGAAACCTGGACACGACTGCCATGTTTTGACCATTATGAATAATGTGTAAAATGGTTTGTAATTTTGCTAACATTAATCTTCAGGTTTTTTTTCTCCATAAGACGGAATACTGCGACATAGCATCTAATGCTTTTTGCAAGTCACGAGCACTCTCAGCACAGTTCGTGTGTCGTCTGCCTATTTCTAACGATTAAAACATTTTTTAGCATGACACTTTCATCGATATCATCATTAAGGTTTCTAAGTGTTAAATCTAAAGAGGTCACGCCAATAATGCATGCAGATCGTTTAAGTGTACTGCAAATACTATTGGAAATTTGTTCTCGCCCTAGTAGACTCCAGCAAAACAATGGAAATAAACTGAATACAAATCACCAACCTTAAAGCATGATGGAAATAAACTGAATACAAATCACCAACCTTAAAGCATGACACGATATGAGCGTACATATCTCTAACAATGTTTGGCATTTTATCATTAATACCACTGTTCAAAAGCTATTGTCACAAACAGCTCATATCAGTTCTATCAAAAGCTCTCTCACAATCTATAAACAGACAATGATTTTTTTTTAGGACAAAGGCAATAACACAACAGGGTTTTAAAGTCTAGTCCACAATAGGGTGCATTGTTCTGAATCCAGCCTGTTCAGGAGCAATGGTGGCATTTTCATTAAAGAATTTGACAATTCTGTTATTAAAGACCCCCATGTCATCTCCACCATCACAATTATCATCATCATTATTAACATCACTTCCAGACCCATCACCATCATCGTCATCATCACTTTATCATTGTAACTGATGTCGCATTCATATCTGTTATATTCATATTTGTTCTGGTCAACAAAATTGAAAACTGTGTTAAATTTATCATCGTAGTTATCGTTAACATTATCATAATCATCATTCTCGCCTCACCTGTATCATAATCATTTTCATTACCATAACCCCTCTAACTAACAACTCGCCTTCCCACCCACCTCCGACCCCCACCCTTGTGGTCATCATAGGGGCAATCACCCAGTCAACCAAAGAGGCATCACTATCCTTGTCATAATCACCGTTTCGGTTGCTACAGCAATAAGTAAATCTGTATCACAGAAACTTTGAATATAGTTAGATGCGGGCCGATTATAGGTAAGAGTATTGCCTTTATCACACGGCCATCTGTTATTGTGTCTGCAACATTCAAGTTATCTGGACCATTGAAGTTGTAATGAAGAAAATGGTTATTACCTGAACATTGTGTGCAATAGTTTTCCTGGCCAAACAAGACACTGTTCCTGTCATCAGCATCATTATCATAATTACCAAGAGAGATCAGCTAATGGAAAATGACGTTTTTTACGATCTGTTCTTGTGGGCCTTGATTTTAACTCCTGTATCGTTCTGGGAAACGCCAGGGATAACAGTGTCACAGGTGGAACTAAAATTGTCATGAATATTGTTTTTCTTGCCTGAGAAGACCAAAAAATGTGCAAACTCGTCGTGTTTTGTCTTGTAATTTGTTCCCTTTTGTCCGGCGGAATAGTTCTGATCTATCTTCAAAATGTGTTTTTATTTCCGCCTGCAGTTACCTTACTTTGAAACTAAAATTAGAACATTCAATCAAATGGAGTATGCCTACATCATTTTATCTTACGGGCACAAACCCTTGAGGGGGATTATTCCTTCTTGCAAAAGTTGAAGCATTTGTCCATCCTGCTGCACTTCTGATGACGTTGATCGAAGTTCCACTGCCGCCGTTGTATTAGCTGACCTAGCACTGTGGGCTGTAAACGTATCTGTACACCAGCGGGTACTGACGTTTCCTTCGCCACCAAGAGTCTGTGTTAGGCATGCCACTCTGTGCGGGCTAACGGTAATGAGTGTGTTCTGTTAAGGTATTATTTATGGAGCACACAAATTACAAGCAGAGACTTTTTTTCTTCAAAACTCAGTTCAGTTGGGGTCTGATGGAGTTTCCCTTGAGTATTCTTTAGGAGATGATTTACATAAAATGTACACTTGGAATCAGTCAGTCGTACTGAGTCTGGCGTAAACTGAAATGCTTGTATTGTTTGACATTGCCATCCTGTTGATAGGGCAGTAAATATACATAATTTGTAGCTCACATCTTTTAGAATTAGTTTGTCCATTGGAACACATGTTTCCAATGCCATCAAAGCAATATTCACATCCCAGGTTCTGTTGTATGTGGAAAAGAAGATTTTTTCCTCAAATACTCCTTTCACCAGTTTTTTGTTTACATGATAATGACTTTGAAATGTTACCCCTTCATCCGTATGTAGATAGCTGGTGAGTGCTGAATGCATGGTGCGATGGTGTAAGAGAGGTTAGGTATGGCCAGTTCGGCGAGGAAACTGACGACATCAATCAGAGGAGATGGAATTTAATCCACATTTCCTTCACACACGTAACGCGCCCACTGTCTGATGTACACATTATACATTTATTGAATGGCTTCTCACCACGATAACTTCACAAAGCTGGTTGTGTCTTCAAAAAATCCCTGACTTTTGAGTCGATCTCTGACATTTTGCATATGAGAAGTGTCAGATTTTTGCGTAGGGGATGTTTCTGACACTTGTTTCTTGGTTGACTCGTTTGATTTTCCCTGACTGACAGTAGCACAGATCTTGCTGTCAGCAGAGTCAGAAGCAGTGACCAGGAAAACTGATTTCTCCACTGTGGTACAACAACTATGCTGATATTTTGTCCTCTTTGATCTTTCTCAACACATGTGGCTGGATGCTGAAAGAAGGAAAACAATAAAATGAAAGTTCGCCCCAATGTAATGAAAATGCTTCAACAACATGTGCCTCTGGGTCAGGAAGGTAGGACACATATACAGGGAATTGTGTGTTTGTCCTTGAGGCAAACAAGTCGATAGCGACTGTGTCTTCAGGACTTATAGTACTTCTGTGAGTACCTGATTCCACTCCGTTTCAAAGCAAATTTAATAAAGAATGGTTCTTAGTTTCGCAATACAATACAAACAGATTACAGATCAAAACACGATGTATTTCGACTTCTTGGGTCTTCTTCGGGCAAAACCAAACAACATTTAGCGCAATGGAAACGAAGAACAAGCAATCATTTATCTTCTCATATTCGGCGAAAATGGGTGTTGGATGAAAACGAAGTCGTTGGGAAGGGGACTGTGTCAGTGTGCAGTTCACAGGACAGTTTGTCTGCTTCTACATTCGCTACACCAGGAATGTGTGCTGCTGCACTCAATCACGACTCTCTCTCCGGACACCATTCCCAAACTGTTCTGGTCAAGATGTTAAGATTGTTGACTTTGACCCCTTGTGTTCAGACAACTTACTAATGTTGTATTGCCAGTCATGATTTTAATATGTGAATCAGTAACTTCTCTCAGAAGCGCTTTCAATCCATGAGACACAGCCAGCAGTTCTAATAGTTGATGTGGTGCCATTTTTCCTCTTCATACACAGTACCTTTGTTTTCTTTTCTGTGTCAGCGATCAAAGCTCCCCAGATAGTCGGAGAACTGTCTGCTTTCCTCTTCTTTTTCCTCCCTTCCCTTAGATAGTCGGAGAACTGTCTGCTTTCCTCTTCTTTCTTCCTCCCTTCCCTTCTTTTCTTCGCTTTCTCTGTCTGTTGTTTTCTTTGTATAAGCAGCAAATTATCAGAGTGAATGTGCCACTACACCACACATCAGGACATTAACAAACCCAGACAACTTGTATCAAACGCCAAAACACTAAAATCAGCAAGAATATGTCCATTTGTAAGAGGACATACAGACTATGCATGGTGTGCAAGAGACTGGTTGGGGAAAAAAGCCTTTCCCCATTTCAAGCTTAACTTTCTGTTTCACTCTTTTCTTCGGCAGCTTTGCATTCTTTTATCAAATGCCATTACTTTCTTGCTCTGAAAAGTATCTTTGTCCTTTTTGACAGCATCCTATAGGATTCCATCAAATTTCATTTTTAATGCTGTGACAGTTTCAAGCACTTCCGTCATCTGCTTCCATACACTTTGTTTTGCTTTAGTTTGTCCTGCCTGGAATGATTAATGCTTAGCTTTTAGACAGAGTTGCCATGAATGAATGAGTTTTTCCTAGTCACAGACCTGGTTTTCATAACAACCGCAAATCTGTAGGGGTAAGTAAGTCTAGTTTCTAGTTTTGTCCCCTGGGTAACCTCCGCTCCTCTTGCTCTGGTTCCAGTTTTTTCTGCTGATGCAGATTCTGCTTTGCTTCCAAAGCTGGCGGCCTAAAAAATCGCGGAATTTGAGGCCCGGCAATGTCGGCGTTGGTCCTGACCTGTCCTGCTTTCCTGACATCTTGTGTTCTGACAGTTTCCGCATTTCCCCTTGCCTTTTCAGCCCTGGTGAAACCCACTACCATCTAAGGGTACAACCATTACGCTGTCAAAGTATGTGCAGTGCACAGATACCAACGGTTTCTGATGGAAGGCTGGCATAGTGCGTGTCTCTTCTCTTCTTTAAGAGATCACTGTGCGCGTGGCGTGTGAGTGCCAGTGAACTTGCCAAGTTTGTGACACATTCTGTGGCTTGTTTCTTCAGTTCAGGCTCAATGGTACTGAGGGAATCCCTCAGTTCAAGAAGGCTTTTAGTGTAATGGTCACTGTAGCCTTGGTAAGGTTGAGCTGTGTGTCGCGCATTTTTACGCCGCCTGCTTTTCATGCATGAGAGAAAATGGCACCGAAAACCTCCTGGCTGGTTTCTGGCACCCCCATGCTTTTTTACAGCAGCTGGCAAGAATTTCACACGCTGCCATTTCTTTTCTCTTTTTTTTATATTTGGTTGTCAATTAATTTGCGACCAAATCTTTATTCCAGTGGCTCTGCAATTCTGTTGGAAACCGATTGTCCCTGTTCTAGTGCTAGTTGTTGTTTGGGGCGTTTTTTGTTTGCTTCAGTCTTTTTTTTCCATTTGACTCCCGCCTTTAAGATTTTTCCGACTTTTCAACGGATCCATTTGTTGTGAAAGCCTTCGCACTGTTTCTAAAAAATGATAGTAAACATGTCTGGATGGGAGGTTTGCATCAGTGTTACTTTTTAAAAAATTTTCCACCAGTGCCAGATTGTCAGCAATAGCCAGTGGCCTATTTTTCTCTATCTGTGTCGGTGACAGAGGGTTTTCCAACAATGGACTCTCGGGTTCGTCAATGTCCGAGGTAGACGTACAGTCCGATCACTGTCGTGAGACATTATGAAAAACGACGGTACTCCCACACAGTAGGGAAACAAAGACGCAGTACAGAGTGGGCCATCCTGACAATTCAGTGACAGCGTGAACTGACGGGGTTGGTCGCATGACTTTCTCAAGTGCATTTGCAGAGTGGAGGGTTGCAGGAAATGTGTAAGAATATCATTGCAGACACTGGAAAATGGGAAGCAGAAGAGATCAACAAGAAAACCATCTTCCTCAAACGTTGAAAAAGGATCTGTATTTTCTACTTGTTTTGGAGATTTTAATTCCACTTTTTGCCCATGTGACAGAGACTTGAAAGTATCCATTCACAAGAAAATTTCATTCATTGATGTTTTGCTGGTCAGCAACATAAATATAGTTAATCAATGTTTTACTGGTTGAGATTACACGGACAGAGGCGTCAATAATCGAGAGCAGTTGTACAAGGAAAACTTATCAGATAAGGTTTCAAAAGATCAATACGAAAGTCACCTCGCAGTAAACTTTCAGTAGCATCAAGAGCTGCTGTACTAATCATGGCAGTGAACATGTCCATCCATGCAGCATATTCAGAGGGGTTTCTGTAAAACGTGTCGATTCCATAAGGCTTGGTTGTATTCGGCCTAATTTCTGTCAAGACTGACTTTATTTGAAAATCTTCAAAGTGACACAGATGATACAGTTTTAAGTTTTATGAATTATGCACTTGGAGATTAGGAGGCACAGAGTGTTGGCGAAAAATGTTATTATCAGGATTGATAACATTGTCTGTCAAATTTGAGGGTCTTGATTATGTAAAACCACAAGACAAGAAATGGTTTATGGTTTATCTTTATTTTCTAATACCTTGGATGCCTCAGGTAATTTGTTTTGAATGCTGTTAATATTTATATGACCAACGCACAGTCCACGTTTCTGAGATCATGCTGTAAATTACTCTACCATGGACCAAATAATTATTTTGAGGAAAAGCAAACTCAGAGAGAGAGAGAGAGAGAGAGAGAGAGAGAGAGAGAGAGAGAGAGAGAGAGAGAGAGAGAGAGAGAGAGTAAAACATGTGGTAAAGCAGGACACAACTAGAAAATGGAAAATAATACTAGGGTAGGTCTCTAACTGCATGACAACAATGGAAAAAAAAATGTACGAGCAAGTAAATCTATCTGTGCATTACTTCTCTCATGAAAAATATGTACTGCGAGTGTTAAGTAGTCTGTTCGAACAACACTGAGTCACACAATTTCAACGCCCAGAGAGAAGTGATACTAATGATTAATTAGGGGTGGGTTGTGTTGATCAATATTGTATGCAGTTAAGCAAAAATAAAGCACACTGCTTTTCTGAATAATATGGAATTGTCTCTTGCTTTCATCAACATTATTATTAACGTAGTTGTAAGTTGCATTTTTCCGTCTTCTTTTTCATATCTCAGTCTGCAACTAGGGTACACACACTTCAGAACGATAAAAACATATTGTTTGTAGCTCTTCACCTCTTACCTGTGTTGGGATATAAGGCACACAGTGTTTTGAATTTGTGATGCATTGTGTACACACACACACACACACACACACACACACACACACACACACACACACACACACACACACACACACACACAACCAACCACACACACACACACACACACACACACACACAGAGGGGTACAAGCGAGAAAAAAGCCCCCGATTCTGAAATGAACTGGGGATTTCCCACCAATCCTGAAATTTGGATTGTGACCATCCTATCCATCATCCAATTCTGAAATTTATCACGATGAGTTATGGAATCCTGTAATTTTTCTGGCAATTAGAGAGAAAGCGAGAGAGAGAGAGAGAGAGAGAGAGAGAGAGAGAGAGAGAGAGAGAGAGAGAGAGAGAGAGAGAGAGAGAGAGAGAGAGAGAGAGAGATTTTCGAGTACTATACTAAGCAACTAGCAAAGTTTCAGTCTGCACACCCATCTCTCTGTCTTTCAATTTGTTAGTAAACCATAACAAAATAACAATAGACGTCATAGAATAAACGGCATGAAACTACAGGCAAATCACCAAGGTCTGCTCTTTATTTTTGTGGTACATGTAATTTGTTGTGGTGGAGCCGCTATAACCCCCCCCCCCCCCCCCACCAGCACCACCTCTTCCAAAGCCCTCATACTAAAGAAGATCGCAGCACATACGGTGTAGGCTACTGTTTGCGTGAATCAGCAAAGATTTTGCTATACGGACTGGAACCATACTTGGACGTTCGGGCACACAGCACACATAGACATGCATAGTAGCGACATTGATTTTGTACACGGTTTCTGCACCGGACCAATCTATCCTTACCAAGTTCATTAGTCTATATCCATTTTCAGCGATATTTTCCCACATGGTTCTTGCTCATTACATCTTTTCTCGTCTGGACTGACAGGAAGTCGCTTCATTTAGCTGACACTTCGTATTTGCCCAAATGATGGTTTAATTCATCAACAATTTTCTTTCCATAACAGGTCATCTTTATTAAAACGTACAAGGCACAAAATACAGAATATTCAAGATGGATCAAGGAGAAAAAAAAAAGCACCTGTAAGGACCTCAACACAATATGGTTGAACCAGAGACTGTACTAAGACAATCTCGCCAATCTTGAGACACATTTTTCCAAATTTTCTATTCTTGATTTTTTTTAAATGTAATATTGAAGACTTGCTACAACCCCTACTGATACAATCGTAAAGCATTTGCTGTAGGTTGGTGCCACTTGTGTTAAGTGGGGCCATTGCCACACAGCTGTAGGGAAAATGCCGGAATGAGTGAAAAACATTGAACTGAACAACAGCAGTGGCACCATCAGTAGTATTGCCAGTGGTTGTGGATGTCATCTATGTTTATCACAGTACGGGTCAGTCCGCCACGTGGCAATGCTGTAGCATCTTGTGGGTGGTTGGGTGGTGGGCGGGGTGGGTGGGGGTTGAGGACTGTGTTCATGAGGGTAGGAAAGGCCTCTGAGTTGTGTGAGTCAACGGGTGTGTGGGGATGGGTGGAGGGGCTATCTGGTTAGGACATACAGAGAGAGAGAGAGAGAGAGAGAGAGAGAGAGAGAGAGAGAGAGAGAGAGAGAGAGAGAGAGAGAGTTTTTCTCGCCCAGTAGTAAACAAGCCCTGTTGGCAGGGGGTTACAATTACTGCATTAACAGTTTGCGCCAAGTATCTGCAATTGAAAGACATAGAATTCGAACAATTCAACTAGAAATTCACATTTATATATGGTAACAAACACCTACACGGATACAAATACACTCACACATACAAACGCACGTGCGCACGCGCCCCCACGCACCCATACACACACACACACACACACACACACACACACACACACACACACACACACACACACACACACACACAGGCACACGCGCGGAAGCGCGCACTCACACACAGACACAGACACACACCACACACACACACACACACAAACTAACTCACTCACCCCGCACACCTGAGTAATCCATTGTTTTCGACCATCAAGCCATGAAAAATACATATAAAGCGCTGACGGTGAATTCATATGTCGTCACACATTTTAGCTCAACAATTTGCGACAAATCTTGCGAATGATATGGTATTTTGTTCATTCTTGCTGGATAGAATTGCTATGAGATCTTTTCTCTGTGTGGCTGGCTCCATGAAAATTTTGCATCTATTTCGAATACCTGCGTAAGCAGGACAATCAAAAACAAAATGTACTTCGTCTTCACTGTTGTATCCCTCTACACACATGGGGCATACTTTATTGTTTGATGCTTCGAACCATTTTTTGTTTGCATTGAGACTCAGTGTTCTAGTTCGAAATTTTGTTGAGTTATATTTGTGCCCATTTATTTGTAACAATCATGAAATATTTTCCCGTTTAAACATTACTTGTAAACGAGAGAAACCATTCATATTTGTCGTTTTCATCCATGCCGGAATGCCAGTTTTGTCTGTAAGAGCAAATTAAACGATTCTTAAATTCAGATAAAAACTGTGCAGTGCTGCCTACTCCTTGATAAAGTCAAAAGATACCCAAACCATTTTCTGTTACCAAAAGCAATAGTCCTCCAAAGGGAAGAAAAACATAATAGAAAATCACAATGCCACTCTTCTTATATATTTCGGCCACGTGGCCTTTTTTCTAGAGAAAAAAAGAAAAACAAAAACAATACAACTATGTGATGTCCATCTTTGGCAACTGGTCAGAGCAAAGAATTGACCTCATACATATATTACGCAAGTTTTGGCATGACATCATAATATGTGATGTCATCAACAAGGGAGGAAAAAAAAAAAAAAAAAAAGGGGGGGGGGGGGGGGGGGGGGGGGAAGGGGGACAAGTTGTTGTTGTTGTCTTCAATTTGACGTCTATCCACATGGTGATATTAGACGGGGTGGAGGAGAGGGGGGAGGGCGGGGATCGGGAGGAGGAGACGGGAGGGGGACCGTATTGTGTGTGTATGTGTTTATGTCTCTTTGATAAGGGGAGAAAAAAAAGGGTCAGAAAAATGAGCATTAACAACAATTACAATCAACTAGTCTGTAACAAATGTCCTACAGGACTATGAAGTAAACATTCCGCAATATTTAACAAACTAGTAGCATTTTTGAAGACACCTTCAATACAATTTTCAGAAATCATTGGTAAGATAGGTCTTAACCTCTGACATTCAAAAAGATGTGCTTGCTAGAAATTTGTTCACAACATAAACATCTAACATTTTTGCTGTATTTTGTGATGAGCGCATTAAGTTTTATCCTGTAAGATAGCGAACTAATCTGTCTGAATTTGATTACGCCAGTATGATTCAAATATGATTTGTTATTCAAACCACGAGAATCAATATACCTATTTTTGGACAGTCTATCTTTACTCAGGGTATAGCCTTTAATTCTACTCCATACTACTTGTTCCAGCAAGTGATAACCCTCCTGAATGGATAAAGGAACATGAATTTCAGTGGATTCTGTGCCTTGCCTAGCGCCCTTTTTTCTGCTACTTTGTCAGCCCACTCATTTGAAGAAAATCCAAGATGTGAAGGAACCCAGCAAAAGGAAACGTTGGCCCCTTTTAAAGTTAAGATATGAATTAACTGACTGATTTCTGAGATAATTTTGGTCTTTTTCTTGTAATCTGATGGTCTTAAAGCATAGAGTACCGATTGAGAAACTACACAAAATAAGATTTGAAAGTTGTGTGTGTATGTGTGTGTGTGTGTGTGTGTGTGTGTGTGTGTGTGTGTGTGTGTGTGTGTGTGTGTGTGTGTGTGTGTGTGTGTGCGAGCGTGCGCTCGCGCGCGTGTTTGTGTGTGTGTGTGTGTGTGTGTGTGTGTGTGTGTGTGTGTGTGTGTGTGTGTGTGTGTGTGTGTGTGTGTGTGTGTGTGTGTGTGTGTGTGTGTGTGTGTGTGTGTGTGTGTGTGTGTGTGTGTGTGTGTGTGTGTGTGTGTGGTATACTGTAACCAGTGTACTTCAAAGACATAACAATACGCTCCATAAACCACAATGAAAATGAACTCATAGAATAATGTGACCATAGTCCTGTCTGTGACCGTGCATGGCATTCAAGAACTGTCATCTAAAAAAAAAATATATATATATAAATTTTTCTGCAAATTATCAATGTTGTTCATAGGTAAATATGGATAGGGTTGTTACAGATTTGTCTTAACATTATATCCATTTGGCATCCTTGTGTCTAATGCCCTTATCCATTTTTCTTCAAATCTTAAATAAATGTCAGCGAACCGCCCAGAGAAACGTGGACAAACGAGTCACAAGACAACACAAAGCGCGTTTCGACCTCTTAGGTCTTCCTCAGGTGAAACAAAGACGGACGAAATAACGAAAATGCACTTAGCTTTGATCGCTTCAGATTGCTTCTGAGTTCAGCGCAAGGAAGGCCGCGTTTGTCCACGTTTCTCTGGGCGGTTCGCTGACATTTATTTAAGATTTGTTTAGATTTCCGCCTGCAGTCGTTTCACTTTGCAACTAAACATTTTTCTTCAGTAATAAGTCTGAAGCTTTTGCTTTCACCGTAAGCTTTTGCCAACACTGCAACAGCAAGGTCTTCCACTGAATGATGGAGGAAATGTCGCATTATTGGCTTTTCTCGTTGGAACTTGATGTCACGTCTGTGTTCCACTATTCTTTCTTTCAACGTCCGGTTTCACACGACAAGAGAGACAGTGGTGTGTACTTATCATTTTCTGTTAGTTTTTTTCTTTACACAGGACACCCAATTAAATTTTCCTGTATCGTGTTGCAGCAAAAGCATTTTATACGCTTGACTGCGGAGTCTGGTCGTAGGTAAATAAACTAATCTTAACCAGTATTTAATTGATTTGACATAAGTTTGTATAAACAGAGGATATCGACCACTTTTACCATAAACTATTTTATTTGATGCATGCATCGGTACATGCATAATACACTTTACTGCATAAGTGTGGGCTTTTTTCCATGTGGGCGTTGACCAATAGGCCCAACAACTCTGATGCATATGTCAGAACTGGTTTTATCTGGGTGTCGCTTAATTTCCGAAACAAAGCCCAGTCATCTGAATTCAGTCTTCTCTCATTGTTCTTAATAAAATCTCTCTTTCCTTTGCTACACATTGCCAACCAGCATCTATTTAAGCTTAATTTCGTAGTGAAAAAACATCCCTAGATAATTATAACTAGCACTTTAACTTCTGATCTGCCGTCGAACCATCTCTTTCACGTTGTGCCAAATGCCCACCATTTCCAAAATCCATGATGTTAGTTTTATTTAAGTTCAATGGCAATCTATCAGATATCTTTTTTTTCAAGCGTCCAAATGATCCTGCAGACAAACAATTGTATCCGCAAAGAGAACAACCATCTTCAGCAAACAACATTAAAAATAGTTCTGCAGCCCCCCGGTAACATTTGAATCCCATGTTTCCTATTCTCTGAAATATCTACTGCAAGCTCGTTGATAAAAAAGCAAATAACTGGGGACCGAGCAGACACCGTTGTTTTACATCACGTGGACAATTGAAATAATCAGAATAAATGCTTTTTTCACGAACTCATGCAAGGGCAGAATCAGACATCCCTCGCACAGCTGCATACTACTTTCCATTTACACCGCTTTTCCTCAAAACATTTCACAAGACATTTCTGTTCACAGAATTAAAAACTTTCTGGAAATCAACAAAGGCAACATACAATTTTGTCTTCTTTAAAAGGTATATCTGGACTAAGACATACAATGTAAATATGTGGTCTATTGTGCTGTATCCAGATCGAAATCAGCTGGTTCTTCTATACTTTTCTCCTCTCTTTATTCCCGCAGTTTATCTTTTATTAAGAATATGTGTCTCTAAATTTTACTTAGAACACTTGTCAGTGCAACGCCTCAGAAATTATCTGGCTTGTTATTATCTCCTTTTTTGTAAAGATGGATTATTAACGATACTGACCATGTCCGGGAAAGATTCCTTTATCGAACGGCGAGTTAAAACAGAGTAACTATGAAATCAATGACAACAGAGTTGGCACATTTGAACATTTCATAAACCTTATCCGGACCAACGCTTTTGCCACTTTTCATATGATTTATGCTGTTTAATACCTCATCTCTTGTTATCACGTTGTTAAATAATGGTTCTTCTGTACATAGATCTTCATTGTCTACCTCTATATTTGAGTCTTCGGAATCGTTGTTAAAGCCATGGCATACTTTAAAAAAGTGATCATACAACTGCTTTGTATTGCAGATGGATGGTTTTCTACTAATCGATCTAATGGTTGACCAGAATAGTTTGGAGTCATGAACTGATTTTTTTAGCTTGTCTAATCGGTTCTCATCGAATTCTCCTTTCTTCTCTCTTTTCGTTGTTGTGTATTCTTTTCTTTCTTTAACATTGTGTTTTACGTTCTTTTTTCAATTCACTTATTTTAGCTCTTTGGTGTTGCTTCACGCATCTTTTGACAATTCTTTTCTTTTTTCTACACTCGCTGTCAAAACAATCATTCACTTCACTCTTCCTTTCCCCACATATCTCACCATACAACTAGCGGTACTACGTACAGCATTCATAAACAGCTCTAAGCATGAGTTAACATCAATGTGAAGGAATAGTTTGGCTCTGTCGGTACACTGTCTAAAACTCTTATGAGTTAAGTTCTTGCTATAGGTTTCTGCACATTCTTCAGACCATATAATGCGCTTCTCTTCGAAAAAAAAAAACACACTGGACATTCTTGTCCAATGCTACTAATTTTCCATTTCATTACCAATGGCAGATGCCGAGAGAACAAACAACCCCCAACTTTCATACTGCAATGTTTGAGCAAATCTTGTGATACAATAAAATAATAACACTGTTACCACTTGAGAGAGAGAGAGAGAGAGAGAGAGAGAGAGAGAGAGAGAGAGAGAGAGAGAGAGAGAGAGAGAGAGAGAGAGAGAAAGAATGAGAGACAGAGAAGAGACAGACAGACAGAGAGCATGAAATAAACAGTTACAAAGAACAACATAAAAATGGAGATGCTGGGGTCACAGCACACACACACACACACACACACACACACACACACACACACACACACACACACACACACACACACACACTCACTCACTCACTCACTTACTCACACACACACACACACACACACACACACACACACACACACACACACACACACACACACACACGTCCCATGTGTCACTCTTCCTTTTTCCCCACATATCTCACCATACAACTAGCGGTACTACGTACAGCATTCATAAACAGCTCTAAGCATGAGTTAACATCAATGTGAAGGAATAGTTTGGCTCTGTCGGTACACTGTCTAAACTCTTATGAGTTAAGTTCTTGCTATAGGTTTCTGCACATTCTTCAGACCATATAATGCGCTTCTCTTCGAAAAAAAAACACACTGGGCATTCTTGTCCAATGCTACTAATTTTCCATTTCATTACCAATGGCAGATGCCGAGAGAACAAACAACCCCCAACTTTCATACTGCAATGTTTGAGCAAATCTTGTGATACAATAAAATAATAACACTGTTACCACTTGAGAGAGAGAGAGAGAGAGAGAGAGAGAGAGAGAGAGAGAGAGAGAGAGAGAGAAACAGATAAACAGAGAAACAATGAGAGACAGAGACAGACAGACAGAGAGCATGAAAATGAACAGTTACAAAGAACAGTTACAAAGAACAACATAAAAATGGAGATGCTGGGGTCACAGCACACACACACACACACACACACACACACACACACACACACACACACACACACACACACACTCACTCACTCACTCACTCACTCACACACACACACACACACACACACACACACACACACACACACACACACACACACACACACACACACACACACACACACACACGTCCCTCAATGCTTGTAAAACCCGATGCATACATGTCACTTTACGTCAAAAACGGCAGAAAACGAAATCTTCATTCGCGCCATGGTATGCCTAGGGACAAAATATTGGAGAGGCTCCATCGCATAAATTCTTAGCTGTTATCTTTGACGACTTATCTTGGTCTTACAACTTTTGCGGATCTTGGAAATATATTTCTAAGAGAATATGTCAATTTTCAGAAATAAAAAATCTAAACCTTCATTCCAGAAAGATATTCTTTCATGCGCCTTTCTTTCTCTCATCAATTATGCATCCACCTTATAGGATAATGCCAGTGACACTAACCTGAAAACAAGTTCAAAACGATTTGACTGAGGGCTGAAGATGAAGCAAAAGAAAAGGGGTTAGTTACCGCCACAGATACAGACAAACAGATTACATGATAAAACACAATTCATTCGAGTCTTCTTCAGGCAAAAAAAAAACAACAACAATATTTAGGACAATGAAAACGAAGAACGAGAAACAACTTTACTTTCTCATATTCGGCGCAAAATGGTTGCTGGATGAAAACAAGGCCGATAAGGAGGGGATCATGGGAGTTGAAATAGTAATGATGACCGTGCTGATATGGTTAGAATGGCAATGACAGGGATAATAGTAGCGATTACGAAAACATATATAATAAGAGGAGGGATACTGGTAGAGGCTTTTCTTTCTTTCTTTTTTTTTTTTTGAGAAAAAAGGGGGGACGGGGGATGGGGGTGGGGGTGGAGAGCGTGAAACAATAGGGTTTATTTGTTAGCTTTGTAATTGTTGTTTTAATGGTATGATATATCAGTGATGGTAGTGATTATGGTGGATTGATAATAGTGCTTTGTGGCAAGGAATAGAAATGATAAATTAAAAAAAATTTCTAATGGGTGGTGACAGTATGATAGTAGTTACATGTGGGGGTGTGGGTAATGACAATGATGACTGGAAGTGATCAATGGGTGAGGGGCTGTCGTTATTGGAAAAAAGGGGAAGAGGGCAAGGTGGGGGTAAAGCTCATATCTCTCTGCCCACACATGTGTATGCACAGGGAGGAAGGATGGGAGACTCATGCACACAGTGTTATTGGAAAAGTAAACAGTAAACAGTACAGTTAGATGGTGTTCATTGTGGTAGGTGAAATAATCTGTTGGCATTAATATAATAATGTTGGCTGAGAAAAAAAATTGAAATGGTCAATGAGAAAAGGGGTAATGTGTCTTGAAAAACAACGACAACAACAAAAAAAAGGGGGAAAAAAAACAGTTTTACTGGTGAATGATGATCACAATGAGACTGATTGTGAAAAGTGAGATAGTATTGGTATTAGGATAATAGCATAATAATATGATAAAGTAATGTAGTAGTACTGGTTAAAAAGGAGGGGAAGCTCATATCTCGGAGGAGGTGGGGAGGGAAAGCTAATATCTCTCCAAATGTGCATACCTGTGCATAGTGGGGAGGATAAGGAAATTCATGCCAACAGTATTATTGGAAAAGCTAACAATACTATTGGATTAATGATCATTATCATAAGTGAAATAATGTGGTGGAATACCCATCAGACAGAACTACTGGGTGGTGATCATAATGATAAGTTATGTGTGGGGACTTTCTTGTACTGATGATAATGGTTGGAAAGGGAGATTTGGGGTGGGAGGGGGGGGGGGGGGGGGGGGGGGGGTGGGAGGGAAGGGGGGGGCAGGGGGGAGAGCTGGGGGAGGGGGAAGGGACAAAGGGAGGGAAAGCTCATATCTCTCCGCCTATACCTACGTGTGCGCGCAGGCAGGAAAGGGAAACTCATGCCAACAGTATCATTTGAAAAACGAACAATACTACTGGATGATGATAATTGTCATAAGTGAAATAATGTAATGGCATTAGTATAATGCCGGTTGGGGGAAAATGAAATAATCAATGACTGATGGATGATGATCATTGTCATAAGTGAGATAATGTGTTGCCATCATAATAATGTTGCTTTGGAAAAAAAGGGGACTGATTACTGACTATTGGAAATGATAACTGTCATAAGTGAAATAAATGTTGACATTGATGTAATAATGCCGGTTGGGGGGAAATGGAAATGATAAATAACTGTTCGATAATGAATATCATCATAAATGAAGCAATGTGTTGGCATTAATATAATAATGCCCGGGGAGAAAGGGGGGGGGGGGGGGGGGGGGGGGGGGGTGTCAATGACTGTTGGATAATGATCATTGTCATAAATGAAGTAATGTGTTGGGATCAATATAACAATATAGTAAAATAATGCCGTTTAGGAAGAAATGGAAATGGTCAATGGCTGTTGGATGGTGATCATTGCCGTAAGTGAGATAACGTGTTGGCAGTACTATAATAATGCTGGTTGGGAGTAGGTGAAATAATGTGATTGCATTGATATTAAAATGCTGGGTGGGGAGGAATGGAAATGATCAATGACTGATGGATCATGATCATTGCTTAAAAAAAGGGAGATGATGATTAATACTGGTTGGATGATGATCATTGCCACAAGTGAGGTAATGTGTTGGCGTTTATATAGTAATGCCCACTGGGGAGAAATGGGGATGATGAATGACTGTTGGATTATGATCATTGTCATAAATGAAGTAATGTATTGGCATTAATATAATATAATACAATGATCCTGCTTGGGAAGAAATGAAAATGGTCAATGGGTTTTGGATGGTGATTACCATCTAGCCCATTTCTCCCTAACGGGCATTATTACATCAATGCCAATGTGTGTGTGTGTGTGTGTGTGTGTGTGTGTGTGTGTGTGTGTGTGTGTGTGTGTGTGTGTGTGTGTGTGTGTGTGTGTGTGTGTGTGTGTTTGTTTGAACTTGATGTTCCAACAAAAGTTTAGTTAGATTGTTTCATATCTGATACAAGAGTCGTTATACATTTGCATGATAAAATTTGAGTGCTTTTAAAATGTTGTTTGAGCTTGTGGTTATACACTTTATTAGTTTCCTTCTTGCATATAGGGGCAGGATGTAAGAAAGCTGGAAAGCTTATTTCATAACCCTTAATAAAGATAATTTTGACCTGACTTAACTTCACACACACACACACACACACACACACACACACACACACGCACGCACGAACAAAGACGCACACAAGGATTACTGATGAACTCCCACCTCCTTCAAGGTATAGTTGATGGCACGAGGGAAGATCCCCCAGTGATGGACACTTGTTTGCCCGACACCTTGTTGGTCACTGTATTCTCACTCTCTGTGGTTGCCAGCTCCGTGGGCTGCTGTGAGGTGTTCTGTTCTCTGGCTCTGTGAGCCAGGATGAGGGTGACCAGCTTGTTCTGACTCTGCAGACCTTGGCAGAGGACAGTTGCCTTGGTGCTGACCATGCTGACTATGCTCACTGTCTTGGGCATGATGGATATTAGAGCTCGAGACTCTGATCAAAAGGCATATCAGAGAGAGAGAGAGAGAGAGAGAGAGAGAGAGAGAGAGACAATGACAAATATCTTATTGGCCGTTCAACAATTAAGTCCTTTAGGCATGGGAGCATGTTTGAACATAACTCAGTTAAATGAATCGCTCACCCACCCCTCCCTTCTCCCTACCCTCATCCCCCCGCCCACAACTCATTCTGACAGCTTCCTCCCTCTCCCTCGCCCCTCCTCCCACCTCCATCCCACCTCTAATCCACGCCCCTCCTCATTCACACACTTATGCACATACAGGCACACGACGGCGGATCATCTTGACAAACATTTCAGTGATAAATGTATCATTAGTTGCTTCTTTCAATTGTCTTTCTTCTAATGTTCATAGCTTGTGGTATGAATTTTACTAGATCTACTGTCACGTATTCATTGTTGCTCAATTTTGCAATACGATATACGATTCTGGTCAGTAATATAAGAAGGCGAGAGCCAAATACAGTACATTTACTTTAAGAAGGCGAGCCATGTACATTACATTATTTTAGGATATGTTTGTATGCCGTGCAACAGAATAAGAAATAAACTTCATATTGGTTTCTTTTTCACACGACGGACATTTACCATCAACCTATTTTTCATCAAAAAACCATTGTTTGCAGTATTAAGCCTATTAACCCTTGGTTGAAATCTTACAAGGTTACATCTGTGCCATTTATTTGTAATGAAAGACAAGTATCTTTCTGGCTGAAGTATGTTCTTAAAAGAATATCACCATTTCTATTTGTCATTGTTTCTTATGCTGAATGCCACTTTTGCATATTAAGACGAAATCAGTCTGTCTTTAAATTCAGCAAGAGAACTATATTCCCTTGCAACTCCCTTAAAAACCACACCACACCAAATCCATTTTCCTATAAAATGTTTTGCACATTGGTTATCCAACTGTTATACCCAGTTTGATGCTGAACAAGAAGCATCACATATGCCTGTCTGCATGAGCGTGACATAAGAAATTTAAGGAGCGTTAGCCACTATCTCATACATTTCAAGAGTTGTTTTTATATTGAGAATTATTCTTATATTAAGAGAGTATCTACCGATTTCTGTATGGACCAGTTTCTTTGAGACGTGCAGGGGAATGTTCAGAAAACTTTTCAAGCCAAATCTATGTACAGTTTCAATGAACTCACTATCTTTCTTTAGACCCAAACTTTGGTTGCGCAAGTCAGAACTGGTTCAATCTGTGTATCAAACAGTTTTAGAAATAACTGTAAATCTGCTGCATTTAACATTCTTAGTGATTTTAATATCTCAACGACCCCCGTGTTTCCTTTTCAGCAAGCCTCAGACAAAGCAGTAATGTTTATCATTTCCATAAAAAAAAACATTTTCTCGGGCAGATAATGCCTTCCCTTTCTAAACGCCGCAATGTTTGTTGAAGATTGACTATCAAGCATAAATGGTCTGCTTCAATTTTAAAGTTATTGAGTTGATACTGAAGACCAATTACTGAGTCACATAATAGAATATCATCATCAGCAAATAGTAATGAAAACTTTACCATAGTACCTGGAATAAACTAAATATCATGCTGACCTCTTCTTGACAAATCAATAACTAGCTCATTAACAGAAAAAATGAGAAAAGAAAGAGGCTCAACAGCCGACCTTGTTTCACATCTCTAGGACATTCAAAGGAATTTGAATAACAGCATTTATCACGTACACAGGCCAATGCAGAGTCATAAAAACTTCTAAGGGCACAATTCAGTTTCCCATTTACACTAGTTTTCCTCAGGATAATCCGCAGCGCATTCCTGTTCACCGAATCAAAGGCTTTTCTAAAATCAACAAAGGCAACACACTGTTTGGTATTCGTAAGCATTTGAAATCGAATTTCATAGTGATGCTTACAAATAGGGGAAACATCAGCGAAGTAGTTAACTCGTATGCAGCTTCGCCTACTGGATTGCAGTAAGGGGTACTTATCTGGTAGTTCGGAATGATGTCAGTTAAGATGTCTGGAGACTGTGGCCACTTGGCAGGTCCAGACCTTTGACTATGGCTGGTTTGGGTGGATCGGTTTAGAAGACTAATTAGAGGATGGGGAAACAGCCATTGAATTTGGTGATACTGTAATTGGTGTTGTCTTTGCTGAGAGGGCCTTGAGCCTACCTGTGACTATGGCTGGTCTGGATGGATTGGCCTGGAAGTCTAATTAGAGGAATAGGAGATAGCCCACGGAGTCTGTGACGCTGTAGTTGGTGTTGTCTTTGCTGAAGAGAGACTGAACCTTTAGAAAGGTAGATTTCTGCAGGTGAAAGTCATTGGTGACAGAATTGACACATGTTGGATTTTGCCTTAGATACAGGGTCTGAAAGGTCTCTCTTGATTTCCTCCTGTGCCCTTCTAGATCCAGCCACTTACATAATGGTTGGCCCCGTTGTTTGTCGGGCTGTGTGGTTTAAAATGTCAGCTCGAGGTTTGGAGACAATTATGGCAGCCCGGCAAAGACGGATCTGACATCAACCTCAAATGCCTCCCCGGGAAACATCAAACTCCTTCTGTTGATTACAAATACACTATGTTAAAGAAAGTGATAATGTAAATATTGTAACAACTGAAGTTTGTGAACATTAAGAAAACAGCTAATCAAATCATTTGAAAGTGTTTACAGATGGGTCCGTCATGGAATCCTCTGACAGTGGTTCTAGCTTTGTAATACCAGCTTTAAAAGTCTGGACATTATGTTATTTAGGGATGGGGTTTTCAAACCTTTACTTAAGAATTATATACAATACTAAAGGCTTTGACTTACATGTAACTGATGATACATTAATTGCTTTTTATAAAATTTACTGTGTAAATTCTAAATCATTTTTACAATCATTAGCGTGTTGGGACTGGAAAGTCAGAAAAATGTTTTTTGAAATAAATCATTTACTATATTTTATATCTAAAGGCATAGGAATTGATTTTTGTTAGGTTCCATCTCACTGTGGTATACTGTGGAATGAAGCAGCAGACAATCTGGCAAAAGAGATAGCGAATAGTCAAGCTGAAAACACATTCAAAAAATCCCTTAGATAAGCCCTCTTGTGAATTTGTTCAAATTATGGAAAAATACTTTCACAGGAAAATTTTAATCCGAAAATATCTGCTTTAACATTGTTGATTAATTCATAAAATGAGGCTGAATACTTAGAACACTAAATACTCCCATGGTATTACTTGTGTCTGCAGAGAAAAACATTTCTGTGCATCATCTTTTGTTTGATGCTCGTGTTGACTTTGCTTAATCATGAGAAAGGTATTGTGATGAATAATTTTGGTAATGTCAGTAATGTTGTACATGGTTCATATGTTGTTGAGATTGCCATAACTATTTCCCAGTTACAGGTTGCATTTTACCAATCAACAAGTTCTTGTTCCTCTAAGGTATTTCAGTTATGTAAATATGCATACATAAAATGGAAATTGAAAGTACTAAAATGGGTGATGAGCTGCGTTTTTTTTTTTTTTTTTTTTTTTTTTTTTTTGCTGTCCCAACTTCTGCGTTTCCTCAGAGGCAGTGCACCCACGCCGCTCATTCCAACACCCCGTCCACAGCCACAGTCTGGTCGGCCCCGCCGTGGCCCCGGCACCGGCAATCCACAGGGAGCAGTCAGTGTGTCAAGTCGTCAAGAGGCAACCCACCGGAGGAGACACTGCACTGCTGCCGAGTCACTTCAGTGGTGTTCAGTGGCGCCTGTTCTGATCTAACATATGCAGGACACCACCTACTAAGCCCCCTACTGACGACAATAATTGCTTAGTCGCGGAGCCGGCGTGAGTGAGCTCCCCCTCCGGAGGGCGCCACACCACGTCCGTCCAACGACAGTCCCCATGGACTCGCCGATACTGGTGACCCGGACGGAACCAAGCCAAGGCCACAGACGTGGAGAGGACATCGAATTTGAGGTCACCATGAGAACAGGGCATGAAGGGCCACAGGATTTGAGACTTTTTTTTTTTTAATGCTGATCGATGAGAATGAGGATGATTAAGATGATGCTACGGATTTCCATTTCGGTCTGAGACGCTTCCTTTCCTTTCATATATATCCCAGCGTCAGCCAGGCCCGAGAGAGATACAGGCACCTGCAGTGTTGGTCAGGAAATTTGAGCAACACTCTCAGAAACGCATCCATTAAGTGGATGAAACTCGACTGTGTAGTCCAGTCTTCCCAATTGAGCCCGCAGCAAACTTAACTCTGGGTAGGAGCCGGTCGGGGCAGAAAAACCCACATGACTCTGACGGGATTCGAACCCACGACCTCCCAGCCGGGAGTCCGCGACGCTAACCACTTCGCCACGGCGGCTGGTGTTTTGTTGAGTTTTTGTTCCAAATATGATTATCAATTTTCATGTCTAATGTTATCTCGCGATGAAAAGACGTTAAATAAAACCTCCGAACGGAAGTGGACTGTACTCAACCTACCCCTCTGCATCCCTGACAGAAACATCTACATTCGTGTGTGTCTAAGGGCTTGAATTTCCAGCTGGCCAAGCCTGGCACGTCTCGTTTCTTAGGCCCTTAATGTAGTTTTGTTGCTTGGCTCAAACTGATTGGGTCTTTGTTTAGTCTTGGAATAGCAGCACATACAGATGGAGTTGTAGTTCAGAACTATGTCACAATCATCCCCAGGCTATAGAAATGTAACATCAGTATGCCAAGTGAATGAAAGCATCAAATTTACCGATAACTGCTTGGACCAGACCATAAAAATAATGTATCGCCCTGAGCTGCCGAGATACTCACATACAATCACACACAGCCACACAGTCTGAACTGAGAAAAAGACTTCTTGTCGGAGCTACACACGATCTGAACCTTTTTAATAATGTTGAAGGAACACATGTGCTGGATCACCACAACATCAGATCGATCTGCAAAGAGAATCAGCTTGCACTAGCAACAATATTATCAACCCATGGCAGAGGTAGTAATAATGATGAATAACATGTGTATTTTATGCGGATTTTGGGCAGCTACGTATTTAGGAAATCACTGATACAAATATTGCCTTGCAAAGTACCTTTTAATATGGACAACATGTGTACACTCCGTTTTGCTTTTCCTTCATTTCTTGTGTTTTCTCTTCGCTTAAAATTGTCACTTACTGTTATCGTGTGCCATGTGTACCGGTGGAAATGGAGGACACGTGTAAACATCGCATGCATCCTATTTGAGAAACTGAAGGAATAAATGAGATAAATGAAAATGAGTGACTGATATTTGAATGGTACGGGAAACGACTGAATGACCGCCAGTAGGCTGCTCTTTGGCTGGCCCGTTGAGTGAGTGAGATAGTGTGTTTATTGTAAAGCGCTTACAGCTTGTCTGTGACCAAGGATAGGCGCTATATATTAAACCCAATATAATAATAATAATAAATATCCGCCCAGCTTCTTGGGCATAAACTTGTTTTTTTTTGTCAGCATTAACAATGTTCAGGATTCTCGGAATACTATTCTTGACGACAGCTAGAGTGGCAAGACCAGGAGAGTGCAAACTCAATATGTAACCACCAAAATGATATTCGGCTTTCTTCACAAGCGCTTTTGAAAACAGTCTGCCGTTGCCTTTCTGCTCAAACACCTCCATTTTGTCCATGGTGTTCAACAGTATTGTATAATCTGTGAATTACTAACAGAAAAAACTGTTGAACATGCATCATAATTATAATTATATATAACTAAATAAAGCATAATTAGTTTATAAATATCTCTTTTCACGACATGGGTAATATTCAAGATGGGATATATGAAATTAAGATTCTAATTTTGATTTTTTTTCTGGTTTTGGTAGTACATAAACCTTTATATCCAATAACGACATTATGGTCGCCATCTTCACCACCATCATGAACTGAGCAGAGATCAGAATGATACCTCTTTGAACATTAGAACTGGCTTCCCTGTTCCTGAAAACCCATCCCTATACACCTAATTTATGGTTGTATATGGCATACTTCAAAAGTATAGAAAATAACGCTTTGGACAAATTAGTGCTATCATTAACTTTTCATAACGTAAAATCCAGTCCTAGATACGTAATATATGATTTGTAATGGCATACGTCATATCTATCTATCAATCTATATCTACATCTCTCTCTCTCTCTCTCTCTCTATATATATATATATATATATATACGTCCTGCCATTGTCCTCTGTCTTCAAGATCACTGCACTGCACTGCACTTTTGTCTTAAGAGGTTATCTTTTTATATTTTCTACTTTTGACAAGAAAATGCAGCTTGTTTTGCTCTTTCATGATTTTCTTTTGCTCTTAGGTGGCACCTTTGGATTTTTTTTTGAAAATTCAACAAACATACTATGGTATTGCACACCAGCCTTTTTCTGGGATAGCATTCTGATTAAAACCGAAAAAGCAGAGGAGTCAAGTTACCACTTTTCGCGGTCACTGAGGAGAAACAACCAGGTTTCGAAATACCGATACCTGACCAGGAGTATATGTTAGTGAGTTTCCTCCCCATTGGAGATTGTCTCTCCATTGAAGACTATAAGCTGCTGAAGGCTCATTTTGAGAGGCATTTATCATTTCCCCCATTCACCCACTCAAGCACATACTGTTAGTTAGGCAAAAGTAGAAAGAAACTCGTGGAGAGCGTGGCAGCAGAGAGTTCTCAGAAAAGAAGCCCCCTTCAAGGAAGTGTTTCGGCCCTTATCTCCTGACAGTCTAGGGGGTTGGGCCACACCCAGTTCATGACTCTGGATGTCCCTCTGCTGCCCCTTTTTTTGCCCATCTTGAGACGAGCCATGGCTGGAATTCAAACCCATGACCCTCTGGACATGCTCATTTTCCACTTAATGACTCGCACTCTAACCGCTGGGCCACCTGATATTTGTAGGGAAACTTAAGCCTTATGAAGTTCACTTTTGTTCCTCCTTGACCAGATCCAGCTTGAACACCTCTCTCTGCCGCTTCTGCATTGCTTTCAGGGCTCTGTTTTTTTTCCCTCCCTGCAACTGAGAGCTGTTTCATGAGGCTGTATGCAGACGTTCCTACAAACCCCCTAGCTCCAATTTCTGCAGTGAGGACTTCGACCTGATAGCCTTCTCTCCTCCGGCTGTTTGCCAGATCAGTATACTTTTCAGTCTTGTACATTTGAGCTGCCGCCATTCTGTTCTCATATGGCCACTGTGAGCTCAATCATGATCAGCTGATTGGTTGACTGAGAGTGGACCACTATGTCTGGTCTCATGCCACTCTTGCTGATGATCTCTGGGTGACTCTTCCATTCTGGGAGGTCTGCAGTGCACTCCCAGTCGTCTGCCCCGTCCAGCAGACTCTGCCTGCATGTTCCGAGTGGTACTGTTGTTCTTGGCCATGATTTGCTACCTCCTGCCGTGAAGAATGTTACGGGTGCTTTTGGAGTCCTGATTTTCCTTTCTGTGGTGTTGGCGCTAGCCCAGAGTGCTTGCACAATCTCTTTGAGTACTTGGTTGTGCCTCCATGTGTACCTTCCTTGAGCCAGGGCTACTTTACATGAGCTCAGGACATGCTCCACCGTTTTTTTATGGCAGAGAGGTCATGAAGGATCGTCTGTTTTTCCCCACTTCACCAGTTTGCATTTGAGGGCAGAAGGTCATATGCAGATCTGAGAATGAAGCTAATCCTGAGAGGGGCGATGTGCCAAATGTCATTCCAAGTGAGACTTCTTTGGAGTGGATCACCCACGTTGTCCATTGCCCTTGCTGGCTCTGCTGGACTGCTTTTTGGAGTCTTTTTTGGTCTTCTTCTTTTCTAATTTCCTGAATCATCATGTCTCTTTTGGCTTTTCCTTTGGCCTTTGCCCACCATTCAGTTTTGGTCATCCCCAGTCCTTGTCTGTTGGTCTGTGTATGTCCTGTTATTTTCTCTGATCTTGAGACTTTCTTTTGCAGAATCCATCGCCTCTTGAACTTTCCGTTTTCTGCCTGTCTTTAGCTGGGGCTTGATTGCTTCTACCATCTTGTCTCCTGAGTCCTCCAACATGCTTTGAAGTCTGATTTTCCCTGCTTTGTATTCCTCCAGGATGGATTTCAAAGGTAGTTTCAGCTTTGCTTGGCGACAGTACAGCGCTATGTCAGTCAGACAGGGTGGGGGACACCAAGCCATTTCCTTGTGAACTTGTTGATTTTGGCTTCCATTGCCTTCACTATGCTGGTGCAGATATCGTATATTATCAGAGGCCACAGAAGCTTTGGTATCAATATGAACTGCAGACACCAGACCTTGTATTTGCCAGGGAGCCCACACTGGTCAATGGTCTCCAAGCCTTCTTCCAACATCTGTTTGGTTTCTTTTGCCCTCTGTGTGTCTTTCAGGGTATCATCATACCATCTTTCAAGGCTCTTGACTGGCTCTTCTGTGACTGTGTTGGAATGGCCTGGTTGGCAACACTGAAGACCACGGAATCGGCCATTTTTCCTTTCCTCAGTGAGAGAGACTCCGTGATTTCTTTGGCTTGAACTTCATTCTGGATGAAGCAACAATGTCGTCCAGCCTCTCCAGCACATGACGTGTCTCATCTTCTCTGGATGAAATCACTGTAGTGTCATCCATGAAGGCCTTGAGAGGGGGCATTTTGTATCCATCGCCAAGGTCTGCTTGTCTTGCGTTGCTTGCTGTTGCTGCTTTCAAGATGACTTCCACTGCCAACACGAATAGTATTGGGGAAATTGCACAGCCCGTTGCAATGCCCACTTCCTAGTTGATCCAATCTGTTGTGTACTCCTTGGTAGAGAAGCGCATTGAGAAGCCATTGAAGTACTTCTTGAGCATGTCACAGATGTTCTTTGGCACATGGTACATCTAAAGAGCCACCTGTATCGTCTCATGGGGTACAGATCCATGTGCGTTTGCCAGATCAAGCCACACTACGTCCAGGTCTCTCTTTTCTGTTTTTGCTCTTTGGATTGCCTCCCAGATCATTGTGGCGTATTCTACACAGCCAGCCACGCCTGGGATGCCACCTTTCTGGACTGTCACATCCAAGTACTTGTTTTCCATGAGGTATTTGGTCAGCCTCGCTGCCATGACAAAGAAGGTTTTCCCTTCGACGTCCAGTAGTGATAGTGGCCTGACTGGCTGATGTCACACAACTCCGCCTGGTTGTAACCTTCAGGGAACAGCTGGCCGGTCCCAAGCCTGGATAAAGGAGGAGGGTTGGGATGGGGTTAACACCCCCTTCCCGTAAAAACCAACTTGTTACAGAAACGCCAACAGCAGACCAAGGAACTTGTACCCTGGGAAAGGAAGGGTCCTCCCTCAAGAGGATGTATGACGCCATGTAGTGAAAGCCGTGAGGTCGACCCCCCTTCTATAGACTAGGACCATCAACGTCGGAACATGGAATGTGAGGACCATGTATGAGACGGGAAAAACATCACAAGTAGCGGTGGAAATGAAAAGTTACCACCTCACACTGCTTGGAATCAGCGACACCTGTTGGACACAGTCAGGACAAAAAAGACTGCTCAGTGGAGAGATGTTGCTGTATTCCGGACATGACGAAGACAATGCTCCACACACAGAAGGTGTAGCACTCATGCTGTCTGGACCTACTCAGCAAGCTCTGATAGCATGGGAAGCACACGGACCAAGATCATTGCAGCATCCTTCAGAACTAAGAAGATGAAAATAAAGATGAATGTCATCCATAGCTATGCCACAACCAATGACAGCAATGAAGAAGCAAAAGACTACTTCTACAACAGACTGCAGGACGTCATAGCCAAATACCCAGAGAGAGATGTCAACATCCTCACTGGCGATTTCAATGCCAAAATCGGACAAGACAACACGGGGTGTGAGGAAGTAATGGGAAGACACAGACTGGGAGAGAGAAACGAGAATGGCGAGAGATTTGCAGACTTCGGTGCTATGAACAACCTGGTCATCGGTGGCAGCATTTTCCCGCACAGAAGAGTACACAAGGCCACCTGGTATCACCAGATCTAGCGACAGAAAATCAAATTGACCACATCTGTATGGCCAAGAAATTCAGGAGGTCCCTACAGGATGTAAGGGTGAGAAGAGGAGCAGACGTTGCATCTGACCACCACCTACTGGTCGCCAGGCTGAAAGCTGAAAATGAAGAAGAACTGGATGAAACCAACTAAAAAGAGGCAGAAATTCAACATCAGCCCACTGACAGACCCAACGACTAGAGAAGATTTCAAGCTGACCCTCACCAACAAATACCAAATGCTACAAGAACTATTTGAGGAAGAGGCTGATCTGGAGACCCACTGGCAAAAAGTGAAGGAGACACTTACATCAACCGTCAGGAGGTAGTGGGCCCCAAGTGTCACCATCAGAAGGAATGGATATTGGCAGACACACTGCACAAAATACAGGAGAGAAAGCAGAAGAAGGCAGCAGTAAACAACAGCCGAATAAGGGCTGCGAAGGCCAAAGCACAAGAAGACTTCACAAAAGCCAACAGAGAAGTGAAGAATAGCGCAAAGGCAGATAAGCGGAAGTATGCTGACAGCCTGGCAGAAGAAGCAGCAGAGGAAGCAGCACCCAGTAACAACACACAAAGCAGCTGTACGACGCCATCAAGAATCTGTCAGGGAAGTACAGCAGACCCGAGTGACCAATCAAGGACAAGGTAGGAAACACTGTCCAGGGAACAGAGCAACAATTGAACAGATGGGCAGAGCACTTTGAAAAACTTCTGAACAGACCCGTCCCTCCAAATCCCCCTGACATCGATCCAGCCGACAGAGACCTCGACATCAATTGTGGGCAGCCAACACGAGAAGAGATCAGGAAAGCCATCAAGCTACTGAGGAATGGCAAGGCGGCAGGACCAGACAACATCCCTGCAGAAGCGCTCAAAGTAGACGTGGAAGCAACCGCAGAGATGCTCTACTCTCTTTTCGTGAAGATTTGGGAAGAAGAAGAGGTACCAGCAGACTGGAAGGAGGGCTACCTCATGAAGCTACCCAAGAAAGGAGACCTCAGCAACTGCGCAAACTACAGAGGAATAACGCTTCTGTCAGTGCCAGGAAAGGTCTTCAACAGGATCCTTCTCGAGAATGAAATGTGCAGCTGACCCCCTCCTCCAAGACCAGCAGCTGCTTCCCGCCAGAACAGATCATGCATCGACCAGATTGCCACCTTGAGCATCATCGTTGAGCAGTCTTTAGAGTAGAGCTCATCGTTATACATCAACTTCGTCGACTATGAGAAGGCGTTCGACAGCGTTGACCGCGAAACCCTCTCTGGAAGCTGCTACGCCATTATGGAGTGCCACCTAAACTGGTCACCTTGATCAAGAACTCCTACGATGGAATGACTTGCCGGGTGGTCCATGGTGGACAGCTCACAGACAGCTTTCGGGTGAGGACTGGAGTCAGACAAGGCTGCCTCCTATCGCCTTTTCTTTTCCTTCTGGTGATCGACTGGACCATGAAGAGGTCAACAGCACACAGAAGAAATAGAATCCAGTGGACACTATGGGACCAGCTTGATGACTTGGACTTCACTGACGACCTAGCCCTGCTTTCTCACAGCCACCAACAGATGCAGGACAAGATAACAGAGCTGGAAGCCACCTCCTCACAAGTTGGTCTCAAGATCCATGAGGGCAAGACCAAGATCATCAAGAAACACGAAAAGTGAGGACCCAGTAACACTGCATGGAAGCGAGCTGGAAGAAATGGAGGCCTTACATATCTGGGCAGCATCATTGACAAGCAGGGTGGCACAGACGCAGACGTCAGAGCAAGAATCGGCAAGGCGAGGATAGATTACCTGCAGCTGAAGAACATATGGTGCTCCAAGGTGGTATCGACTCACACGAAGATCAGGCTGTTCAACTCCAACGTCAAGTCAGTGCTACTGTATGGAGCCGAGATATGGAGGACAACAAAGACCACCAGTGCAGACTTTAATCAACAGCTGCCTGAGAAGAATCCTCCAGATCCACTGGCCCAACACCATCAGCAACTTAAGACCTGTGGCAGCGTACCAACCAACTGCCAACTGAAGATGAGATCTGGCGCAGAAGATGGGGATGGATTGGGCACACCCTGAGGAAGCCAGCCAGTAACATCACCAGACAGGCGTTATCATGGAACACACAGGGAAAACGAAAAAGAGGACGGCCAAGAAACACGTGGCGACGGGACATGGAGGCAGACAGCAAAAAGATGGGGCACACCTGAAAACAACTAGAAAAGGTAGCCTAGGACCGAGGACTCTGGCGGACTGTTGTCGGCGGCCTATGCTTCAGGAGGAGCGACGGGCAAAACTGAAACTGATATCACTTGAGTTTTGCTCTTTGGGGATGTACACACCATCTGCCGTCATCCACTGGCCGCTGATCTTCTGGTTTTTCCAAGCTCATTGCTGCAGCCTGTGGAGCCACTCCAGCACCTTGGGACATTTCTTGTACAGCTGGTAAGGTATTCCGTTTGGCCCTGGTGATGATTTGGCTCTGGCTTTGTCGACCACCTTCTTGATTTCCGCCAACGTTGGTGGCTGTCACTGAACTGTTTCTCAGGTTTGGTTGGCCACACCAGGCCTTAAATGTCGAGTGGTGCTTTGCTCTGTTTTCCTCAGATGCTGCTCAAGAACTCCTTTGTCAACACTTAGGGTCCCACATTTCGGCTGCTCAAGCAATGTTCTGGCAAACTGAAAGGGGTCTCTGAAGAAGCGCTCTTGGGTCTTCTTGTTTTTGCTCTTCCTCTTCCTCGCAGATTCCACTGCTGAGGGCGCTGTGTTTTGCTTTCAGGTCTTTCCAGAGTTTTTCCAAGCCTTGTTTTTCAGCTGGCAGTGTGGTCGTCATTTGCTTCTTCAGGTTTTTCGTTTGGACCCTGATCTTGTCCATCTCTTCTTGGCGTCTGGATTTCTTTGGAGGTGTTTTCTCTTTGGGTAGTGCATCGAGTCTTTGGACGATTTTTGCATCCAGTTTCTCCCAATCCTCAGTTTCGTTTGCTCGCGGCAGGTTGAGTTTCAAGCGCCTAGCATCGAGGGCCTGTGCAAATTCCTCATCCGGACCAACAGCGTGGATGTCCTTGCACTGTGGTTTAAAATCCTTCCGACGTCTGATCTGCTGATGCAGTGTGTTGCTGCTCATTCAGATGAGCCTTCACACATGCCATCTTTGTTCTGTGGTTCTTCATGCTACAGGTGGTAGCGAAACGCTTTCCACAGACACATGGATATTCCATTTGGTCCGTGTTCATAGTCCCGTTTTGGATTTGCAGCCGTAATTGGTTGAGCACCGATGGATTCATCATTCTCCCCCTCCCTTTCGGTGAATCCTGGGAGCATCTTTTCCTGTTGTTTTTAGTAGCCACATGTTGAAGTCAAAGTGGTGAGCCAGCCCACAGAGCCCTTGGTTCTGGTCTTTCCCAGTGTCCTCCGGTCTTTCCCGGACGTCCTCCGGCCTATTCCCGGAAGTGAATGGTTTACCCATGCATCAGTAGAAAGAAACTCGTGGAGAGCGTGGCAGCAGAGAAAGTCCTCGAAAGGGAAGCCCCCTTCAAGCAAGTGTTTCGGCCCTTATCTCCTGACACTCTAGGGGGGTTGGGCCACACTCGGTTCATGACTCCGAATGTCCCTCTGTTGCCCCTCTTTTCCCATCTTGGGACGAGCCATGGCTGGGATTCGAACCCATGACCCTCTGGACATGCTCATTTTTCACTTAATGACTCGCTCTCTAACCACTGAGCCACTGGGGCACCTGATATTGTAGGGAAATTTAAGCCTTATGAAGTTCACTTTTGTTGCTCCTTGACCAGATCCAGCTTGAACGCCTCTCTGCCGCTTCTGCCATTGCTTTCAAGGCTCTCAGTTTTATCTACTACTGCAGATATGAATCCTTATCTCCCCCTATTTCTTCAATATAAGACATAAGAGCAAGCTTTGTTTATAATCTCTGTCTCTCTCTTTCTCTCTCTCTCTATATATATATATATGTATCTATCTATCTATCTATCTATCTATCTATCTATATATATATATATATATAGAAAGTAGAAGAAAGAAAAAATGGACCGCAGAACCACTTGGTAGACTCAATTAATGTGTCCAATATTTCGGTCCAAAGACCTTCCTCTGGGACAGGAGCTGCAGACATATTTTTTTACTACTGACTAAAATTTACTAATGATTAAAACTATTGATTATAACAGGGGATGGATGGGAGGGGAGGGTGGGGGATCAAAATGGTCATTTGTGACAGGCAAGGTAATTAGATCGTAGGGGGAGGGCGGGAGGGCGGGAAGGAGGCGGCGAAAAGAAAAGAGAAAGAGAGAGAGAGAGAGAGAGGGGGGGGGGGAATTAGGACAGAATGGAACGCATAGGGAGGGGAGGGGTGAAGGAGGGGGGGGGGGGGGGGGGGGGGGGGGGAGGAGGAGTAGTGTTTAGAAGGGAGTATATTGCGGTGTGTGTGGGGGGAATAAGTAAGGAGGGGCGGAGAAAAAAAGGGGGGAGGGGGGAGAAGGAGGGGGGGGGGGGGGGGGGGGGGAGAAGAGGAGTGGACGGAAGCGGGTGGAAGGGGGGGGGGGGAAGGGGACGGAAGGGTGGAAAGGAGGGTTGTAAGGAAAACGTAGAGGGGGAAAAAATTGGCGGGTGGGAGTGGGGGTGGGGGGGGGGGGGGAGGCTAAGGGGAAAAAGAGGGGGGAGGAGGAGGGGAAAAAGAGGGGGAAGGGTGGGGAGAGAGGAAGGAGAGGGGGGGAGGACGGGGGAAGAGGGAGGGGTGAAATTGTAGGTAGTAGGGGTATAAGACTGTTTTGATACATTATTCTGTTATCCAATGTTAGCAGGACAGAATGACATAATGTATTTTATTGTTAGGTATCAAAATCTGCAAGGTCTTTGTGTGGATATTCGTGAGTCGACAAATGAGAGGATTTCCCTACTACCTACAATTTCACCCCTCCCTCTACCCCGCCCCCTTCTCCTTCCTCTCCCACCCTTCCCCCTCTTTTTTCCCCTCCTCCTCCTCCCCCTCTTTTCCCTTTTACCCCCCCCCCCCCCCCCCCCCCCCCCCGCCATTTTTTTTCACCTCTACTCCGCTTCTGCTACTTTTCCCTTACAACCCTCCTTTCCACCCCTCCTTCCCCTTCCCCGCCGCTTCCGTCCACTCCTCCCCCCTTTTTCTCCTCCCCTTTACTTGCCCCCCCCCCCCCCCCCCCCCCCCCTGCTATACTCCCATTTAAACACTACTCCTTCCACCCCCTCCCCCCCCTTCACCCCTCCCCTCTTTCTCTTTTCGCCGCTGCCTTCCCGCCCTCCCCCACCTCTCCCCCCCCCTTACGATCTCTTACCTTGCCTGTCACAAGAGACCATTTGATCCCCCACCCTCCCATCCCATCCATCCCCTGTTATAATCATTAGTAAAGTTTAGTCGGTATCAAAAAAAAAAAAAGATTAAATATGTCTGCAGTTCCTGTCCCAGAGGAAGGTCTTTGGACCGAAATACTGGACACATTAAAGGAGTCCACCAAGTGGTTCTGCGGTCCATTTTTTCTTTCTTCTACTTTCTTTTTTCTTTCCTGTACTGTCTATCATCGTCTAATGACGCCAGGAAAACGAACCTCAGCAGTGAGAGAGCGGTGCTCTGGATTTTTTTTTAAACCTTTTACGTTATATATATATATATATATATATATATATATATATATATATTCAAAAATAATATTTTGGCTGCTATCTTGGCTCACATCTTTTAATTGTGAAAATGTCAAACGGAAGCAATGTAAACATCTAGAGTGCAGAATATTGCAAAGAAATTATTGTTGCAAGACATTCCTATGATATGATATCAAACAGACCTGTGCGACCGGATCAGTGGAGAGAGAGAGAGAGAGAGAGAGAGAGAGAGAGAGAGAGAGAGAGAGAGAGAGAGAGAGAGAGAGAGAGAGAGAGAGAGAGAGAGAGAGAGTTTGCATGTGTCATGTGCGTAATTACTCAAATATGAACTGAAATATTCACAGAGCTACTTTTTCCTCAAACATATTTCCAAATAGCAAAGTGTGTTCATCTTGCCGTGATAAAGACGATGACATATCTCTACCTGGATTAAACGGTGAATTTATCAGTACTGTAAATATGTCATCTTCAGGTGTGTCACCACAGTAAGATGTGCCATCTTTCAGGATACAACACCGATAGGTCCTGCCGTTGTCCTCCGTCTTCAATATCAACCTGAGCACTCTCCAGAGAGTCATATCTTCACAGCTGTTGGGTGAAGCTTGTTTTGTATTAGTGATGTTAGGGGTGCCAACTTTGGTCCAAGAGGAAGACCCCTTGTTCTTGTATTCCCACAAAACTATAACCTGCACACACACACACACACACACACACACACACACACACACACACACACACACACACACACACACACACAAGCACGCATGCACACACATACAAGTGCGCACAAACACACACTACATCTAATCAACTGTCTGTCTGTCTGTCCATAAACATTGAACACCACATTTGGCGTGTAGTCGAATATGTTTCTTTGAAAAAGGATACTTGTTCCCAATCGAGAGGTTTGTTAGGTCTGTAATACACACATGCAAACATGTTTTCACAGCATCAATATGGCTAAAAATTAAAGGTTCAGCACATAACACACACACACACACACACACACACACACACACACACACACACACACACACACACACACACACACACACACTCACTCTCTCTCTCTCTCTCTCCAACCAAACAATCCAAACAGTATACAGAAGACACTGGTATACAAACCCGTGTGTTTGAAGCCATAGTGCCACCATTGCCGGAACAGTTCAACATCAATATGTTGCCTACTTTCAAATCGCTGACAGAGCCCAGCGGAGTGACTTGAAAATGACCGGGAGTCACTGAAAGTCATCGGAAGGTGTCAGTGCGTATGAAGTAATACATAAGCGCTACAGATCACATGCTGAGCTGTAAGGTTACATTTAACTGAGTGAATAAATGAACAAGTGAAAAAAAATTTGGGAAAAAGGTTTCATTTACGAGACTTAGAAACCGCATGCAAGGAAAACACAGTACTAACGCCACACCAGATATCCTAGACGCCGATGGGGCCATAAAGCTCCAGATAGATGAGAAGACAAGGTTGGCTCTACTAAAATAGTTATTAGAACAGAGCTAGCACAGAAAAATTTGTAGGAAAAGAAGAAATATATGTTAAATCAACATCTAACTCCAACTAGCGTATATGATGAAATCACAGCACCTAACTGAACGAAGCAATAGTTAACTGCATTAGAGATAGTGCTCCAGGTTCAGACAAAATATATTATCAGATATTAAAGGTTCTTAGAAGAAGACAGAACCCATATTCTCAGTCTCTACCCAGGCAGTTTTGACAAAAGCTATGTCCCAGAAGACTGGACTCACAGTTATCTGAAATCTCAACAAAAATCAGGAATAGATTTTCACCGTCTAAGTGGTTATGTATACTCACCGTGAAAAACATAGCAGGAAAACTCATGGAACGAACCATACCGATAAAACTCGCAAAAGACCTTGAAAGGTGACAAATTTTCCTTCCAAGTTAAGCAGGCTACAGAACAAGTAAAAATACATGGTAAAATCCGTCCGCCTTTGCTTATAAAATATATAAGGGATTCCAAAGAAAGGAAAAAACCCTGGCAGTTGTAACAGACCTGGAAGGCGCACATAAGAAAATCCAGCTCTTGCACCTCACAGACCTACTCTTGACTATGGAGTCAGCAGAACACTTACAAGATAGATCGCAGCAGCACTTCTGGAGCAAACCGTTATCCCACGAATTGGAGACTGAACGTCTTAATCTCATAAACTTTCCATGGAAATGCCATAAGGTTCTCTTCTCTCCCCAGTTTCATACAACCCTGTCACTAGATGCATTGAAGACCTCAATAGAAATGCAGTTGCTCGAGTGTTGACACAAGAAGATGACGATCTGATCTGATCTACAAAACACCAAAAAATGCCCAAGAAATAACGAAAGGAGTTCAGCAGCAGTTGAACAACATTGCTAAGTGCAAGAAACTGGTTCCTATAAATCATCAATCCATTAAAAGCTCAGATATTGATCTACACTCTTATAAAGACATCTGGACAGTTACCCTCACCAGTTTCCTTCAATGGAATACAAATTGAATCAACTGACAATCTACGCTATTTGGTGTAGGCTTTGACAGAATACTGACCTTTAGAAAACATGTTGAGAATATTGTTCTTAAATGCAAAAAGCAGCCCGCCATGAAACCAACGGTAGCTAACCGCACTGAACAGCGCCATTTCTACCGATTGTATCACGCAGTTATACTCAATGTAATTGATTATGGATTTGGACTTACAGCACTGCCAAACAGCAATCTTCTTAAATTAAAAAGAATTCAAAATGAAGCAATGAAACTGATCTTGGCAAGTATGAAGGACACACCATTGAAACTATGCGATATCCGCTTCACTTTCTCTCACTTCTGATCAGGCACAAGCTAGAAGTGAAGGCACATTTTACAGCACTTGCAAATCCCCAAGCCCGCCATATGCGGCAGTCAAGGGAAAAAATGTACTGCTATAGGACGTGGAAAATCATGGATGGAGAGGCAGAAGACAATATACAGCTTGTTTGCCTGTTGAACCCAATGAAATGAAAGAATGAGAAAAGGATCCTGACCACTTCAAACACCTCTACTAAACTGCCATCGCTCTGGAGCTTGGAAGACACTGTTGAGAATGGCCAAAAGGTCAAACCAATGCAGAAATTCAGATGCAGGTGGAAAACCTCGTCATAAGAGAAGATCCTGTTACGCATATACTGTCGGTGCCGTCAACAAATGCAAGTCAGGCTGGGGATACACAGTGAAGCAAAACGACCAAACTATCCGGGACGACAATTGTGCATACAGTTTAACAACTTCAAGTCTAATTATGCATGTAGAACTAGTGACACAAGCGCTC
>JADBJO010000264.1:552500-555000 GCA_016801955.1 Conus betulinus | reverse complement strand
TCGGGTAATTCAACAGTTGAGCTGACTACTCTGACTGTTGCCACTTTATATTCGCCCTTGTATCCTTGAATGGATCGTAAGCATAGGCTCAAAGATTTTACACATGATTTTAGTGTTACAGTTCTTTATTCTTTTTTTTTTTTAATGTAGTTTTTGCCGTCATTATTTTAATGATGGAGGAATTGCTAGCCTTCACTTGTTTTCTCACACACACAGGCATACACATATGTGTAACATTACCACTTTCCGCGGTCACTGAGGAGAAACAATGGTTTCGAAATACCGGTATCTGACCAGGAATATATATGTTAGTGAGCTTCCTCCCCCATTGGAGAGTGTTTTCCCCCCATGGACACTATAAGCTTGCTGAAGGTTCATTTTGAGAAGCATTTATATTCCCCATTCACCCACTCAAGCACATACTGCTAGTTAGGCAGAATTATCTACCACTGCAGATATGAAATGCTTATCAACCCCTATTTCTACAATCTAAGACATAAGAGCAAGCTTTGTTTATAATTCAATATTTCTTGCAGTCATTGCAACACCAAGTTGCTCTGTAAGTTGCTGGAATGGTGCTCGGTACTTATCTTGGATTTATAGTTTTATTGTAATTTAGTCCCTTGCGGAGTCATTCCAAGAACTGGCCCTCAGCACTTGTGTCTTAAGAGGTCATCTTTTTATATTTTCTACTTTTCACAAGAAAATGTAGCTTGTTTTGCTCTTTCGTGATTTTCTTTTGCTTCTTAGGTGGCACCTTTGGTTGTTTTTTTTTGAAAACTCAACAAACATACTACGGTATTGCACACCAGCCTTTTTCTGGGATAGCATTCCTCTTAAAACCAAAAAGGCAGAGGAGTCAGATTACCGCTTTCCGCGGTCACTGAGGAGAAACAATCAGGTTTCGAAATACCGGTATCAGACCAGGAGTCATATGTTAGTGAACTTTCTCCCCATTGGAGAGTGCCCCCCGTATCAGACCAGGAGTCATATGTTAGTGAACTTCCTCCCCATTGGAGAGTGCCCCCCCCCCACCCCCCACCCCCATGGACACTATAAGCTTGCTGAAGGTTCATTTTGAGAAGCATTTATTATTCCCCATTCACACACCCAAGCACATACTGCTAGTTAGGCAGAATTATCTACCACTGCAGGTATAAATGCTTATCACCTTGTAATTCTACAATCTAAGACATAAGAGCAAGCTTTGTTTATAATTATATATATATATATATATATATATATATATATATATATATATATATATAAATGCTGAACAACAAGTAAGTAGTGGGGAAAACAAGTGCAAGTTAACAATTCTTCTATCATTATAGTCATGACTTGGCAAAGATTTGGAATTTAATGGAAAAAAAGGGATTGAAGATAAAGAAAATGTATATATAAACATAAAAACCCTCACAAGTTGCATGAACCATCGCAACCGCTCTTGATCGCAACCGCTCTCGAAGGCAGATCTATTTGCATCACCTGCTCATGGGCCTTTAGTTCGCTGGATCAGACTCATCAGGGAGACACGGCTGATTGTGTCTGTGGTCTTGGCGTCAAATAGAGACACACAACAGTCCGTAATTCTGTGGGTTTCTCACCACCAAGGGTTCAAAGCCAACAACACCCCCAAAGCAGCCAGCAAAAGGGAGTAAATAAAACAAAACAAAAGTGTGGAGGGGAAAACAGTTGCTAAAAAACTGAAAACGGTATGCAAACAGTATAAAATGTAGGAGACATCTTTGAGCCTATGCTTGAGGATCCATTTAAGGATGCAAGGCAGTTAAAAAGATATGGAAAAATCTGAGTGGTCAGCTCTGCTGTTCAATAACCCAAGCATTATCAGCAGCTAAGAATTGTGTAGAACAACCTTTACTTGGATCTCCTAAGAGATGCAATCACCCACTGATTGACCAAACAATATGATGCTGAACAAGTAAGTAGTGGGGGAAAAACAATTGCAGGTTAACAATTCTTCCATCATTACAGTAATGATTTGGCAAAGATTTGAAATTTAATGAAAAAAAAGGGGTTGATGATGAAGAAAATGTATACTATAAATATAAAAACCCTCCACTTGCTGCATGTGGGGGCCATCGCAACCCCTCTTGAACCAGATCTGTATGTATCATCTACTCCTAGGCCTTAGTCCGCTGGATCTGGATCTGCAAAGATTTGAAATTTAATGAAAAAAAGGGGTCGAAGATGAACAAAATGTATATCATAAACATAGAAACCCTTCACAACCCCTCTCGAAGGCAGATCTATTTGCATCACCTGCTAATGGGCCTTTAGTTCGCTGGATCAGACTCATCAGGAAGACACGGCTGATTGTGTCTGTGGTCTTGGCGTCAAACAGAGACACACCACAGTCCGTACTTCTGTGGTGTTCTCACCACCAAGGGTTCAAAAAAGAATCCAACAGCACCCCCAAAGCAGCCAGCGAAAGGGAGCAAAATAAAAAAAAAACGAAAGCGTGGAGAGGAAAAAAGCT
>JADBJO010000264.1:465000-550000 GCA_016801955.1 Conus betulinus | reverse complement strand
CTATTGTTGCTGCTGCTGTTTCAACTACAGCTGGTGGTGGCGCTGCTGCTACTACTGTTGCTGCAGCCGGTGCTACTGTTGCTACTACTGCTACTGCTACTACTTCTACTGATTCCAGCTCTATACAGCAACCAGCATCCTATGGTAGTTTAAGGTTGGCCAACCTTGTTGAAGACATAGGTCAGACTGACTGCTGTATTGAACCCGACACTTGAGTGTTGAGAAGATGCACGTTGTCCACTGCCTGTCCATTACTGACAGCTGCGTCGGCTGTTGCATAGCTCTGTCAAAAACAGCAGAAATCCGTTGTTAGAGGCGTTTACATGGTCATCAAAACAGCGTCCGAGAAGACATGAAACAACTAAATTCTTCGATACATTAACTAATCCCTGCTTCTTATGAGGATGCCGGGGACTCCTTCAGTGCAGATAGCCCTCCCCCCCCCCCCCCCCCCTACCCCCGCCCCCGCCCCCCCCCCCCCACGCCTATCTTCTCTGTTTTTTTTTTCTTCACCTCTGCAGTGTTTATTTACAAATATGGTCGCTCATAATCTTTTTTTTTATCTGTACGTTTTTAAAAAAAATCTCCCCCCCCCCCCCCTTACTTCTCTTAGTCTAGGAGATTGAGCAGTATGGAGAGCAGTCTCCGCACAGCCTAGCCTTAACCACTTGAAAAAACGTCAACAGTTTAGTTGTCGCGCCAATAATCGTTTTCGTCGATTGTTGTTTCTTTTTCAGGATGTATTTTTTTTTTTTCTCCCGAATGAGTTTGACAACCCTGAAAAGTCGCTGTTTGGTCGGCTGGGCTTAAATTAATAATGATAATAATAATTGAAAAAAAATCTGAAAGTAATCCCCGCACGAGCTAAAACTGCGTTTCATTCATGGCTTGTGACTAAGCAATTACTGTAGTCAGTGTTGGGCTGTCTTGCGTATGCTGGATTGGAGCAGGCTCCACTGAACACCACCGATCTGACTCAGTGCCGTGTCTCTTCTGACGAATTACCTCATAACATTTTGCTGCCAATTGTTGTATGTGGACTGTGATGTTGGTGTCCACAGCATGGCAAAGCAAGGTGTGACTCCATATTGGATGAACTGGGATGACTTGCAAGTAACTGGGGTTGAAAATAAAACAGCGAAAGAAGAAAAGAAAATAAAAAGATGAAAATGGGGTCTGTTCTCGTATGCCTAATTTTTCACACATGTTATATTTTGAGAGCACAGTATGTTGATCGTTGTGTGACTAATCAGTGGTATACTGGTATCATATTACATAATACACTCAACTTGCTCGTTTGCTTGCGATTTCCTCTCCAACTTTAGATCACAGTTACGCACTCACTCACTGAAGTTATGATTTCATCACTTGAGGATATTAATCCTACAAACAAACCGTACATTTTCCGCGCTCCCTTCTCTCAATTCTTTTTCCTTCGATGACATTCTAAGCATGGTTAAGGCAAAGTTTGAGGTGTGAGATGGAAAAAGGGGATGGGGGATGAAGGGAGACTGAGGTTTGGGAGGGGACAGACAGCGGTGAGATAAGGGAGAGGTGGATGGAGGGGGGGGATGAACAGGCGGGGGACGGGGTGGGAGAAAAAGGGGAAATATGGGCACTAAATGAGAACAGAGGAACATGGGGAGTGACAAACGGCAGGAATAGTAGAGGAGAGGTGGTGGTGGTTTGGGGGAAAAGTGAAGTGTGTGTGTGCGTGCGTGCGAGCGCGCGCGCGCGCGCGTGTGTGTGTAAGTGAGTGAGTGTGTGTGTAAGGGGGTGGGAGGTGGGGGCTAGTTATATCATATGAGCCAAGTATAGATTAAGAAAAATTGTTTCCTCCCTCCTCTAGCTTCAATTCCTCTTCCTAGCTATACCAGATTTTTTTTGTACCCATCCTTCTCTTAACCCTCTCCAGACCCCTCTCACTCTTGCCTCTCCATTCCCCCTCTCCTTCTTCTTCCGCGTCCCTTCAGTTTTTATTTTTGGTGGGTTTTGTCATACATCTAATTAATTATCAATCAATCAATCAATGTAATTCTCCCGTCCCCACCTCCCTCCCTTTCTTCGCTCAGCCTCACGTGCTTTACTAACTGTGATCATTGTACCGAACGCTGGCTTTTCCTCAGACTGACGTTCCTAATATCACTTCATGTTGAAGAAGACTATATGTTTGAGCGGAATGCTAACACATCCTCCACCGTCCACGACAGTCGAAACCAGAAGTCATCATGTTGTAGATCGATCTTAATTTCCACTTTCTAATTATCGGAACACAGCATTTAAGACACAATTAACGTAAATGTAACGACAGTTCGAGGTTGAAGAATTCCCAGTGACTGAATGATTCTTCACTCCAGTTGATACCAGCAGTCATCGTGTTTTAGATCTAAATTACACCCTAGGCCTATTCTTTAACGATCTAAAATCATAACATCAAATTTTACTAGGCCTCTACTAGAAATACAGTAGGCCTATCCATACGTGGTTGAAGAATTTCCAATGAGATGCACATAGGCTAGGTCTACAACAGCATAACGTGTCTGCTAGTATATGGGCTACATTTTACTCAAACCAATGTTCATGATATGTTTATTAAGTTGATCGAGATGACAAAGTTTCGCAAACAAGACTTCCAGATAATTTCTCAGTTGTAAAAGCTTCACATTTCCAAAGTTCATACCACGAGTGATCTTTTGGGAACCTAAAATACGACATCCCTTAACAGAATGTCTTGTTTCCCTAACTTTTCCTGGCGCCATGTTTGTACACGCTTGAAGCAAAAGGACCTAACTTGAGAAGACATGCGTTGTTGTAATCAATGAAAATCTCGATATTGAATCTCTGGACAAAGTTCCAGAGCGTCGTACTTGTCCAGATCATCAGTATAATCTAAATAACTCTATATCATCGACGTCGCCATTGCATGGATTAGTGACTCGAAATAAGCCATTTTGTTCTGATCTAGCTATCGGTTAAAAAGATTGAAATAAGCCACGGGGGTCTTCTAAAGTTAAATCGCTAAAGTAACTGTTGGTGAATATATTGAACTTGTGCTACCCAGTTAAATAGATCTGTTGCGGAAAAAAATCAGGGGACCAAAATGCATTATGACCAATATTTCACAAAAACGCGGGAACTGAAAAAAAGTACGTACGGCTGAAATGCCGAAGGTTTTTCATGACGCTAGTTTGAAAAAATACCAGAATGTTGTAAAAAGTATTTTCAAACTTTGCTTCTCATAATACATGATTTTAGTGCATATGCTGCTAACAAATCACTGGACCACTGGTCCTCCCCCCCCCCCCCCCCCCCCCCCCCCCCCCCCGACTTTTCGCTTCATCACTTTTGAGACCATCTTAATGTTATCCTGTGCTAAAACAAAAATCAAACAAACAAAAAAAAAAAAAAAAAAAAAAAAAAAGAAGAATGCGGCATCGTTTGGGAAAAAGCATGGCTAAAATGGCATCACAACCAATTTCTCCACTAAAGTGCAATAACTCACCGAGTACACCTTTTATGAAAGAAATCTCGGAGAGTGTCTTGAATTCTTGAATTTATGGTAAATGCCAATGTTTTAAAGCACTGTATTTAGAATAAACAGAAAAAATTAGTCAAGAAACACACACACACACACACACACACACACACACACACACACACACACACAGAGGGAGAGAGAGAGAGAGAGAATAATACAGGTTAATGCATGTAGCTGAAAACGAAGGACTGTTAGTGAACACGCATCGGTTTAAAATCTCCAGTTAGTCAAAAATAGCATGTGTCAAACACGTGTACGGTTAGACCTTTTGCGTAAACGTTCTCAGCTGTTTGAACGGAGCCAGTGGCCTACACCAGCACATAATTTATTGGTTGTTTTCAGTTTCTTTTGATTCCATTCATTTCTGGCGAATGTTGGCAACTTCACTGACAACTTTAATGTGATTCATTCTTGCTTTCGCGCATTTCTAATTTCCGGCAAACTTTAGCACCTTCATTGACAACTCGCATTTGAATCTAACTATCTGATATGTCTGTTACCATGGTGACGATGTAACGAAAATTGGCAGGGAGCATATAGGCACTGAAAATGATAAATCAAATCTTAAGAATTTGATGAAGATTTGTTCTAGTGAATTATCCTGCGTACACACATACACACACACGCGCGCGCGCGCGCGCGCGCGCGCACACACACACACACACGTACACATGCACGCACACACACTCCTAAATATGGAGTGGATGAAAAATATCAAGAATGATAACGGTAAATGGTTAGTAGGAGGGGATTTTAATGCTCATTCTCCTTTCTGGGAAAAAAGAGTGTGCACACAGGTCAGTAGTAATAGGTTTGTCGAAAATGTTGTAGACTCAACTTTATGTTTACTCAATGATGGTTCTTATACCAGAGTTCCTGATGTATCTACACATAGATAGAGCTACTGCTATTGATCTAACTTTGGTTTAACCTAAAACCTAAAATGGCTTTGTCGTGTGCTTGGGAAACTTATAGTGAAACTCTTGGGAGGATCATATACCAATCATCATTACAATCAATCAGTCCCCTTATTTTGAAGACACAAAACAAGATGATACAATCCCAAGATTTGATTATAAAAATGCCAAATGGTCTCAATTTTACAATACACTTAAAGATCTAGACATAAGCTTGTCCCCAGATGACGATATTGATACAATGTATGACACATTTTGTACTTCTGTTCTAAAAGTGTCTGGTTTATGTATTCCTAAACTGAAGAATCAGGGGGTTCTAAAGGGGGCAAACATCTCGGTAATGTTTGGTGGACTGAAGATTGCGATAAGGCAGTGAATGAGAAAAAAAAACGGTTATTCAAGGAATACGTGCACACTAAGAAAAGTCAAGATAGGAAAATGGTAGATGAAAAATTTAAGGAAATGAAACATTCAAATATACATAGTAATAGAGTTATGGAACAAGCCAAAAAGGATTATTGGGATAATTTTTGCAAAAGAAACACATTTGATCATAAAGATAGTAGAATGGTATGGAAAGAGATAAAAACGATAAAAAAATGGGAATCAAACTCCCAGAGTATCCTATTATTTTTGACAATAACAAGTTACCCTCATCCACAGACAAAGCAGAAGCGTTTGCCGACCAGTTTGCTAAAGTGAGCAGGTTGGATGGGTTGTCTGAAAACCAAAGAAAATTCAGAGAGGATAAAGAATCCACCCATGTCTTTAATGATGTATCTGATAATGACACAAGCGACATCAACGCCCCAATTATATTACAAGAGGTGAAAGATGCCATAGATTCTCTCCCAAACAAAAAAACAGCTGTTGGGATTGACGCCATTTCTAATGAAATGATTAAACATTTTCCAGACAAATGAATAAGCATTTTACTTAGAATATTTGAAAAATGCTGGAGCTCAGGTCATTTGCCACAAATATGGAAAGATCAGTAGTAGTACCGATTCACAAGGAAGGTAGACTGAAAGATAGTATAGATAGTTACAGACCTATTTCTTTAACTTCTCATGTCTGTAAACTTTATGAAACAATTGTTTTAAATAGACTGAACTACTTTTTTGCGAAATAGAACAAAGTTATTCCCACAAACCAAGCAGGTTTTCGAAAGGGTAGAAGTGCTATTGAACATTTGGTCTAAACTTACCACTCAGATTAAACATCAGTTTTCCAGGAGAAAATGCTTACTAGCAACCTTTTTTGATATCACTAAAGCTTACGATCAAGTATGGCACTCTCGTTTGCTTTATAAACTTAAAGAGATTGGATTATCAGGAAACATCTATGATTTTCTTAAAGACTTCTTAGAAAATAGATATATTAGAACAAGGTAGGGAACTCTTTCTCTACAAGAAGAAAATTACACATGGGCATTCCTCAGGGGTCTGTTATTGCCCCTGTACTTTTTAATATTCTGATGTACGATTTACCCACAAAAATTACTACGAACATAGAGCTAGCCCAATATGCAGATGACATATGCATATGGATGATGAAAGTGACATTAAAAAAAGGTACACCTGTCAGATCACAAAACTATATCAAAAAGTTATATCAAAAAGAATTAAATACCCTTTCTGCTTACATGACTGAAAATGGTTTGCAAATATCAACTGAAAAAACACACATGATGTTATTTAACACTGGATCTGATCCAGTTAATATGCCTTTATTTCAAGTCAACGGCATACCCATTAAATATACAAAAAAATGAGTGAAATTCCTTGGAGTAAATTTAACATCAAAGTTGTCATGGAATTTTCATATAGAGCATATTCTAACAAAAGCTCGAAAAACTTTAAATCTATTAAAGATTATTAGCAAGCATGCTTGGGCTCAGGACACAGTTACACTTTTGCACCTTTCTACTGCACTGGTTAGATCAAAATTAACGTATGCACAAGAGGTGTTCTTCAGTGCACCCAAATACTTACTGAAAAAACTTCAAAGTATTGATTCCAAAGCATATAAATTAGCCATGGGACTACCAGTCCATGCCTCTTGTACAAAAGCATATAGTGCTGCTGGGATATTACCACTGGAAGAATATAGGAATCTTGCATGCACCAAATTTGTTATAAGAAGTTCTACTATAGACAATAATTTAGGCCCTGAATTAAATATTAAATCGGACACTGATTTTCCCAAAAGGGCTAAAAACATATCATCTCAAACGACTCTTAGAACATATACTTCCTCGATTTTAGAATCCTCAGATATCGAACTAACATCTATTGCAAAAAGATCTATTGTGTCTCCTGTCCCTCCCTGGAAACTAATACGAGCACATTTTGACATTGAGCATACAGATTTAACAAAGGCTGAAAATACTAATTTATTGTTATCCAATGTCAAAATGCATTTGCATGATCACTATTCCAACCATTTTAAGATATACACTGATGGATCATTAATCAATGAACATGCAGGTGCAGCATACATTATCCCAGGCCTTAACAAAGAAAAGTCTTATTATCTCGGAAAAAACAAATCTATATTCACTGCTGAGTTATTTGCTATAATTATGGCTTTAAAGTTTGTTGTTGATTACCCTCAAAATTTATGTAAAGTTGTTTTATGTGTAGATTCCAAGTCAGTTCTTACTGCAATGAAGAATTTTGAATTAAAAGTTCGACCTGAGATGATCACTGAAATACATAATTTAGTCCATTTCCTCTCAATCAGAGACACTGAAATAACATTTCTTTGGGTGCCCTCCCACTGTGGGTTATATTATAATGAAAAAGTTGATATTCTAGCAAAGAGAGGAGCAAAACAGTCTTCAGATTCGCATTTTTTTTTACTTATCTATGTCAGTGCAAGAGTGCTATACTTTGGCAGAAAAAGTACAATTTTCTCATTTTCATTTGATAGAAAGAGAAAAACTGGGTGTTTTGGTTTACACAATGAAATGAAAAATATGCATGAAAAGTTAAGTAAGTACGATCAAAATATTTATCGTAGACGACAGATAAGTTCCTTAATCTGTAGATGGAAACTGGATTGTTTAAAAAAAAAAGTATATCAAAAATGTACATTGTATATGTGGCCATAGCATTTCAGCTGATCACATTCTTGTGTGTAACTTAATGAAAAAATTCATTCCAAATGCGTACTGTAGCCTATTCAAAATGTTTTCCTGTTAGCAAGTGAAACATATCTTTTCTTTTTGCACTTAGCTAAAAGTCCAATTGGCAAATACTTATAATCGATAACAGTCAGTGGCGAGACGAGAGACAGAAGAGTTACTTTTTTTTTTTTTTTTTTTTTTTTTTTTTTTTTTTTTTTTTTTTTTTTTTTTATTTATTTATTTTTTGAAAAAAATCTTTGATTAAGTGGACATCCTATTTTTGTGTTATAGTTGTAGACCCAGAGAGAGAGAGAGAGAGAGAGAGAGAGAGAGAGAGAGAGAGAGAGAGAGAGAGAGAGAGAGAGAGAGATTTAAAGACAGAAGAGAGACAGGCACATAGAATGTGTGTTGGTCGCACTTCTCGAAATTAAAACATCAATAGTAGGGGGAAAAAACATATACGAGTCACACAATGGGGACAATTTACTGTTGTGGTTGAAGAATCCTCAGTTTTTTTCCCAGAGCGATCTTTTTAATGACATCTCCGGGACAGGTAATGGCTTGACAAGTGATGATGACACCTACTCCAGCTGCCTTGGGGTCAGCGGCTATAGTCACCTCTCGGCGATTAAGACTGATGCTGGCACCTGTCTGTCTGGCTGCTCTACAACATCAAGAAAAGAGAAACGGAACAATGAGACACAATAACGTGCCTCTTGGGGTACAACAAATAAAAAGTTATACATCGTCTTTTCTTTTCGTGAACTCCGTGTTGAGTCACCGGGCCACCATATTGAAGAACAAGGCACCAGGTTCCTCCAGTTCTGTCCTATAGGTGTGTCAACGCCTGGGTCTCTGCAAATGTTTTCCATGCCCACTCAGCAAAGGTGTCCGTCTATTTGTTCTATATCTTCCCCGTTGTTTCGCTCCTTCATTGTTTTCTGGAGGATTGTTTTAGCAAGGCCATTGGATCTTGTTACATGGCCATTTTAATGTAGTTTTGTCCTTCTGACTGATGTCAGAAGATCTCTATACGGGTCCTTTGTGTTGTTTGAAAGTTTGACTCACTTATCAGTTGGTTATATGATCAGTGTACCTGATGTTTAATATCTTGTGGTAGCATCTCAATTCCAAGGCTGTGAGGTTCCATAACTCGCCAATGGAATATACCCGTGCACGAAGTACCTTAATCTTGTGTTTCATGGACGTATTTTTGTCCTTTAATACAGATTTCAATCTGGACAGTGCTATAGTTGTCTTTGCTTTCTCTGCGAGGATTTCTGGTTTGGATCCCTCACTGCTAATGATGGGTCCTAGGTAAATAAACATCTGAACAGGGTGTAGCTTCTGGACGTGGACAGATTTATCAGTATCAGTTTGTATCAGTCGCCGTCCTTGGCCTGAACATTCCTGGCATTTCTTTGCTTTGGTTCGGTCAGGTCCTTCACAACCTTAACCACTTTTCGTGTGTTGTTGTGTTGGGTTTTTCACTGTTATTCTGTCAAGCTTTCCTCTGCTTTCTTTATTTCTTAACCGATTTCTTGTTTATGGCGCCGTGTTTCTCCTTATCAGTCTTCTTGAGTAGTTTAAATATCCTCTCTGGTATCACACCTTTCCAAGATGTTGCTTAAGATACATGATTCCGATTTCCATTTCATTATTCTTAAGACCTCTGTTGCTGCTTTTAAGTAAGGTCAGAAGCTTTCCTTCGCCACTAGTAACCATGTAAACCTAGTACTACCTGCCTGGAAAGCTAACCATTAAGATAGGCAGCTACTCGTGGTTTGTTCTGGGCCTCTGCCAAGTAAGATGGAAGACCAATGATGAAAGATGAACAGAAGAATGGCAAGCCCTGTGCTACAGTGCAGAGGAAGACCAACATGTACATGGAACAGGATTTCAGTCAACAGAAACATCCGAAACGCTGTACTGGGATGCCACCCTGGTTCCAGCAGGATTATAACCATCCGCCTGTGAGCGAAATCATTCAACATCACAATAGTGCAGACATATGCTCCCAAATCAGACTATGCCAATGACCAGACTAAAAATTCTACACCGAGCTCCAGTCATCCGCAAAGTTGACAAAAAGGACATCCTCGTCTTTAGGGTGACTTTAACGCGAGGTTGGTAAACATAGCCAACAAGACTGAATCAATGTTTACAATGAGACCACAAGCGATAAAAAAAAAAACTACGCCTGCTAGAATTTGTCGTTGATAATGTCTTGTTTCTTCCCAATACTCGTGAGCACAAAGCATCCTGACAATTGACATGCCTGACCCCATCCGGTCAGTGTTACAGCCAGATAGGTGACATCCCTGTGAAGATCCGGTGCAGGTCTGGCTTCAATAAAGGCTAAAGCCAAACCATTTTCAGATGCTGATGTTGGTAGTGACCATGACCTTGTCATGATTAACTTTAAAGCACGTTTGAAGAACAAGAGGAGAGTGAAAAACAGCCGTCTCCAATGCAATCTTGACAAACTCCATATTGAAAAATCATGACATCGCTTGACCACCACTTTTAGAAGACTTTGAAGTCCTCACAATGTCAACCACGTGTGATGACTGAAAGTGCAAGAGAGATCCTAGGTTACAAATTACATGCAACTGACACCATTTGCTGTAATATTTTGGATAACCAAATGTCACATGAACTAAAGACTGGCTAGTTCAGCAACATGCTTATGGTATATTCTTCAATCGGTTCTGTACAAACAGGTTTCCATCTGCATACAACAAATTATTTTCAACATTGTACCATGTTCATGCCTCACTCACAGCCAGTATTTCTAACTTCCTGATTTAATCCAGTCCAGTAGTTTCTTTGGTTATGAGTAATGGCAAATCGTTAAAGTACAAAACAAAACACAGATGTGACTAATTCGCTGCTTGACTGACGCCTGTGAAGCACTAGAACAGACTGCATACTGACTTTCCAGTTTACAAAATGATGCTGCCTTGTCGAATGTATCATTTGTGATTGTCAACATTGACAATTCAACCCAGTGTTTACAGGTGTATCTATAAGTAGGTCACGTTTATTTAATCAAATTCTCTTTGATTTTCTACCAACAGGTACATAATTTCTCTTCTCATAACACAACGACAAGTAGATATATACTTAACATTGGAATGCCCGGCAGAAATGAGACAGCCTGCCCCTAGTGTAGTGTTAGTATATCTGTTCCTAAACATACTGGCAGAGTGTGCAATAGCAGCGGAACAAGAAATACCCCGTATTGTTTCTTGCATCGTCGTCTTTAACTATTCATTTTTATATATTTAATTGCTCATTCCTTAAAACTTTTGCAGCTGACTGCAAATGTGTCAATGTAGTGCTTGTCTATGGAAATGTTCCACTGAACATTACTAGTTCTCCAGCACAAGAGGGACGGACTTCCCACCAATAGGAGTTTATGAACTCTGTAATTTAGTAATGTAAGTGTCCCCAAGGGGGAGGAAAGGCCTCTACACATTAAAGCAATGGGACTCTTCTCAGACCAGAATAATGGAAATTTTACATATAATTAAAAGCAATGGTTATTACGTACAATAACATTCTACTGACATGATATGAACCTCTGCACGAGGCGTTAGATTAAATTAACTAAAATATACCAGCACTGATGCAAATTTACAGATTTTGTTTTTTTTTTTTTTTTTTCACATCAGTAATAACATGACGATAATGATGATTACGACAACAACAATAATAGTTATATCACGGTAATAATAATATAATGAGGATAATAACAATAATGATAATAATAATAATAAGAAGAAGAAGAAGAAGAAGAAGAAAATAGACCTGATTGCAAAGTGAGGCGACTGCAGGCGGAAAAAAAGTAGACATAATGAATCACAAGACGAAATATGACGCGTTTCGACCTCTTAGGTCTTCTTCAGGCAAGATACACAACACTCAGGATAAGAAAATGAACGAGAAATCACTTATCCAATTCGGCGCAAGATTGGCGTTGAATGAAAAGTAGGCTGTCGAGTGTGTGTGTGTGTGTGTGTGTGTGTGTGTGTGTGTGTGTGTGTGTGTGTGTGTGTGTGTGTGTGTGTGTGAGTGTGTGCGTAATTTGTGTGTTTGTGTGAGCACACGTGATCTGCATAATAGCTGTATGTGCACATATCTGTGTGTATTTGTATGTCTTTGTATGTGGGCGTGTGCGCAAGTGCGTGCGTGTGTGCATTTGCGCGCTCATGTGTGTGTGTGTGTGTGTGTGTGTGTGTGTGTGTGTGTGTGTGTGTGTGTGCATGCATGTGTCGGTGTGGACGTGCACATGCACACATGTGTATATGCGTGTGGGTAAGAGCAAGCAAACGTACGCACACACGTTCGTATGTGTGCGTGTGTGTGTGAGAGTGCGCACGCTTGTGTGTGTGTGTGTGTGTGTGTGTGTGTGTGTGTGTGTGTGTGTGTGTGTGTGACTTCGTGCGTAAATGTTCAGAAAATGACTTAGGAACAGAATAAGACCATCAATTACAGCATAAAGTGCACGCGCACTTTCTCGCGCACACATACACATAACAATAAGAACAGCCACTCCTCCCCCTCAAACACACACCCACGCACACACACGCCCGCGCGCGCACGCACACACACACACACACACACACACACACACACACACGCGCGCGCGCGCGCGCGCGCGCACACACACACTCTCTCGCACACACACTCACATACCAGCGCTTCAACACACATGTCTGTGAATTCTCTAATTACGCTGGCATTACTCCACTGATGAACACACACACACACACACACACACACACACACACACACACACACACACACACCAACGCTTGCACACTCATGATGTCCATGGACACTCTAATTAACATGCTGGCATCACTCCAGTGATGAACACATACCAGCGCACACACGTCTACAGTATACGCTGGGGACCCTGAGAGATTTAAAGCCTTATCTCAGTTGACATATGTTTCATCTTTTGTGTCTGTTATTGAAAAGGCCCAGTATGAGTTTGCTCCAATCTCTAGGAGTCTTCGCAATGTTGGCCTTGAAATTATTCCAATGTTTGGTTGGTGATGTTTCTTGCTCTTCCCTTAAGTCTGGATGTGCTCCACTTCCTCTCTTGATGTTCAGATCTGAAAGATGATCTATGATGTAGTGATTTTGCTCTTGTTTGCTTAAGTGAATCTTCAGATTTCTTATCACATCAGATCGGCCAAGCAGTAATCCAGTTCGTATTGTTGCCTTGCCAGCCAGTGTGTGTGTCTGCTCTCTCGTTTCCTTTAACTCCAGCATGTCCAAGGCTGTACATCCTTATGAGTCTCTCCAATGGAAGGCTGTAGTTCATTCCAAGCAGGGCTTCCCATTGGACTTTTCACTTTCTGAAGTAGGTTCATGGAGTCAGTCAGTATCATGAGTTGTTGAGTTTGAAACTGGCTTATGTGTGTAAGCAGTAGAGTGTTTGTGTCACTGCTTCTACCTCTTTTGTTAGACTTGAAGTTGTTAAACTGTGTGTCTTCCTGAATAGTTCGGCCATTTTGCTTCACTGTGTATCCCCAGCCTGACTTATCTTTGGTGACTGAACCGTCTGTGTATATTGAAATATCATCTTTTGTGCAAAGGTGTTCTACCAGCATCTGAATTTCTGCGTTGGTTTTGCCTGCTGCCATTCTCGACAATGTCTTCCATGCAATGGAGCGATGGCAATTTGTAGAGATGATTCAAGAGGTCTGGATATTTCTCCCCATTCCTTGGTTTCTTTGACTTCTGCTCACTGACACAAGCTGTATACTGTCTTCTGCCTGTTTTATCCATGATTTTCCATGTCCCAGCCGAGTGCCTTTTGTTTCCTCGACCGCCGCATGAAGTGGGTTTTTTGGGGATTTTCAAGGGCTCTGAAATATGCCTTCACTTGTTCCAGCTTGTGTCTTATCTGCATAGAAGGAAGGTGGAGCAGGTATCGCATGGTTTGAACTGGTGTGTCCTTTATCGTTCCCAGGATCAATCTCATTGCTTCATTTGAATTCTTTCTAATTTGAGAATGTTGCTGTTGGACAGTGTTGTAAGCCCTAATCCATAATCTATTACACTGAGTACACGTGCGTGATACAGTCGGTAGAGATGGCGCTGTTCATACCTTTAACTGCCATTGCTTTCATGACAGATAAGCCTTTTTTGCATTTAAGAACAATATTCTCAATGTGGTGGACTGGGACAGTCATATGGCAATGATGAGTCTTAGGTTGCTGGCTGGGGTCTGGCTGAAGACGTCCGTTCAGGCTGCGTAAATTCAACAAACTGCTGCTGAAGAAAATGAATTCTCCCTTTTATCGTTCACAGACACAAAAAGATGAAGTTGCATTACCCTCACACTGCTTTGCCGAAACACTCGAAGAAGGAACGTATCTACTACTAGTAGTACAACACGCCTCATCTGGCTTCGAGCAAAAACACAGATCAAAGTCTCTGCAGATCGAAGTCTCCAGCTTCCCTCCAGAAACAGTACTTGAACAGTTTTGATGGTTCAAGTGAAACGACCCAGCCAAAGCCGTCTTTCAATCGAAGGAAGTCAGATTTGATTATTTGATCAGACCGAATAAGTCTGACACGTCTGAAAATGCCAAGCTTGTCTGTGTGTATTGTGGACCCGGCCCCGGCCGTGCGCCGCCCATCCTGGACAAAAAAAAAAAAAAAAAAAAAAAAAAAAAAAAAAAAAAAAAAAAAAAAAAAAATGCCCTGCTCCGGTTCATCTCTTTTCCACCTTCTTGGTCAGGGCCAAAGCCGTGCATAGTGCACCCGGGCCGACCCGTGTGATGAGGGCCGTGATTTTGCCGGTCGTGGAAACTGCTTTCCCTGGCTTTCCCTGGCCGTGCGGGTCAAGAAACGAACTGCTCCTCTGGTATTCTACACAATTTTTTCTTTCTCTCCAACATGGAGACAAAAAGTAAGAAACATTCACATTGATTTAAAAGTCCTTGAAAGTTTTTATCATCGTTTCATTCATCGCTGCTCTGAGGCTTACATCAATCATTTACACAAAAATTGACAAGAGTCATATCAACAGAGATACTATCTCTGCTTCTGGGGATAACACAGCACGAGAAGTGGGAGAAAATGGTAACTAGTAAAAATGTTCTCGTTATCTTCTGTTTCTCTCTCCACCAAATGAAAAGTTACTAACAAATCTTTCAACTTTAAATCCAATACGATTCATATCAAAAAAAATGTGCCAGTCACGGAAATGTTTTCGACAAAAAGTAAGAAAAACATTCACATTGATTTAAAAAGTCCTTGAAAGTTTTTATCATCGTTTCATTCATTTCGACGTTTTTCTTTTACGTTTTAGATATAAGAATGTTTTGAATAGATTGGTATATCTTCAACTTTAGATCCAATACAATTCATATCAACAGAAAGTGCCAGTATCCGTTCAGATCTACTACGCACGCTTGTATGGACCCGAATAACCGGATGGGGCACGACCTTATAATGCACGGCCGGTCCGTGTCGAGCTGATAACGTCTCTGTAAAAAGAAGCCACTTCCGAGATAGTCCGTACCATCGGGCCCCCAAAAACGCTGACAAAATGGAAGGCAGACTGACGTGTACGTCCTACTCAAATTGCAATAATAGAAACGTCCAGCCAACGTTTTTTTCTGACCATGGCGATACAGCTTCCACACCCAGTCAAATGAGATCTACTTCAACTGAACTAAAACATAGCCTAGCACAGAACACGATTATTGATAGGAAAAATGGGGTGACAGAATGCATCACAGATGCAGCCCAGACTAACAATCGAGTCCCTCCCCCCCCCCCCCCCCCCCCCCCCCCCCCCCCCATATTCAGCACCTTCTATATGAAGAGAGCATTTCATTGCTAGAGGGCTTTAAAACTCGGTCAGTAGTAGTTTGGGTCGGCAGGACTCCCCAGAGTTTAAATTGACTATGGCTTTCCCCAGTTCCTTGTTCGTAAAAGTAACTGTTACATGTCATATTTTTGCCATTATCCGAGTCAGTATTGTCTTTCTAGCTAAGGTATCCATTGCAATACTAACTAAACTATCACAATATTCAAAGAATACGTTAAAGGATATCTTAGTTGTCATTTTGAATAAGCTTGAGATCAGTGCTTTCAAGTGACCAAATTCCATTTTAGGAGAAATTCTATTTATTCCTTTCTTTTTGTATGCTCAAATACTTTTTTGGTTGGTGTCCTGGTAAGCTGCAGATCTTTTCTTTGCTTTAAAAACTTCCCACCTTTACATTCTCATGCCTGGCTGAAAAAAGGGCTGACTTAATGCTTTCATTTAAAGATTTTTAAAAACTGTTACTCTTAACTTTCAGCATATCATTTACTCATCCACGTGTTTCACGGATATGACTTACTTCATTAATCACATTCATAAGTACAGCACTTTTTACAGTAGACGACAAACCGTGTACTAACCATATTATGTCCCAGTCTGTTGAATCTTAAACACTATTAAGTTTTGACTACCATCTAAACTGCTGTTCACAAATAACCATCGGAATCAGTTTTGCCACCAACATTCAAAATGTTGCACAGTGAAGTGGATCCAATAGTTTTACAGACATTGCCCAAGGGTATCAAATAGAACAGAAGTTTTAAAAAGAAATGGTGTTTGCTACCGCCACAGGAACAGACGAACAGATTACAGGACAAAACACAGTGCATTTCTACCTCTTGGGTCTTCTTCAGGCAAAAAAAAAAATAACATTTAGGACAATTAGAACAAAGAACGAAAAAAAACACTTATCTTCGAACATTCGGCGCAAAATGGCTGTTGGATGAAAACGAGGCCGTTAAGGAGGGGATCATGGAAGTTGAAAGAGTAATGATGACCATGATGATAATTAAGTTTCAAAACGAAGTGACTGAGGGCGGAAAATGAAGCAAGCAAAATTTAGAAAGAGAGGGGGTTAGTTACCGCCAAGGACACAGACAAACATAGCACAGGACAAGACACAATCTATTTCGACCTCTTGGGTCTTCTTCAGGCGAAAACAAAGAACGTTTAGGACGGTGATGATGAATAAAAAAAAAAACCCACAACACTTATTTAGTCATGGTCGCCACACGTTTAAGATGGCCGCCGGGCGGAAACGGGGCCACCCGGCAGGACATCATGGGAGAGAAAATAATAACGGGGGGGGGGGGGGGGGGGGGGGGGGGGGGGGGGGGGGTATCACACAAAGGCATTTGTAGCTTGTTTTGTAGAAAAAAAGTGGATTGATAATAGTGCCTAGTGGAGAAAAAAAAAAACAAAATCAAAAACAAACAAAACAAACAAAAAACCAGATATATAAGTAAACGACATTGATGGGTGATGATCGTAGTTATGTGTGGGTAGTTGGATTTGGGGCTGTGGGTAATGCTAACAAAGTTAGGTGTGTGTGTGTGTGTGTGTGTGTGTGTGTGTGTGTGTGTGTGTGTGTGTGTTGGGTGGGTGGGGGGGGAGACAAAGAAATAATCATAAGAAAAGAATTAATATAAATCGAGTCTCAATAAGTCAATAAACAAATAAAAAATGATTCAAAAATGAAAGAAATAGATGAAGAATAAAATAAAAATAAAATAAGAAATAAAATGAAATAAAATAGATAAAAATAGCAAGAAAATAGTAATGAAAATAATAATGAACATATATTAAATAAGATAAACAAAATGAATAGACAAATTTGGAGGAATATCAATGTCAGCACCCTCCCACCACTTCACTGGTCAGAATTGCAGAATTAGTCCTCACCCTCAAAACCTTTCATTTCAACAATCACACATTCTCACAAATTAGTGGTGTTGCTAAGGGCACCAAAATGGGACCATCCCATACCTGCCTCTTCATGGGACACTTGGAACACCACCTACTAACCACCTATACTGGCCCCACACCGGAATTCTACAAAAGGTACATTGATGATGGACTGCGAGCCACATCCACGCCCAAACAAGATCTCCTCAACTTCCTCAACTTTGCCCAGACCTTCCATCCATCCATCCATCCAACTAACCTCCACCATTTCACATTTAGTCACCTTCCTAGACATCACCCATCTTCCTCGAAGATGGCCTACTCAAAACTTCCATTTTCTACAAACTACTACTGATGAATCTTCCCACCACCAATACACTAAAGACAGCATTCCATACTCACAATTTCTTCTTCTTCGTAGACCTTGATCCAGCGAATAAGACTTCACTATATAAGCAGCCAAAATATCAGAATTTTTCACAAACTGTGGATACCCCAGTTCCATCATAAACGAAGCTCTCAGCCACACCACGGCCATATCCAGAACATCTGCTCTGGAAACCCAGCATCCAAAGGAGGCAGACAGACCCACTGCCTGCCTCCTCTTCACCCCACACACCCTCCCCATCTGCAGGATTCTCAAATCCAAATGGCACATGGTACAAAACCACCAACCCGCCTTCCATATCAGACCCATGATCACGTTCAAACGTGATAAAAACCTGAAAGATCTTCTCATGCGTTCCAAATTGAACAGAATCTCCACACCTACACCACCAGGTACTCATCCCTGCTTAAAACCTGATTGCAAAATCTGCCCTCTCACCAAACCAGACCACCATCCTGCAGGGCCCAAAAGACTGTTTCACTATTAAACGCACATTCTCCTGTCAGAGCCGCAACATTGTATACGCTATCTACTGCCAGCTGTGTGGCAAGATCTATACAGGTGAAAAATTCTGCAGTCTTGAGACACGCATCTCTGAACACCTGGCTGACATCCGCCACCACCGACCCAAACGTGTTGCCCTACATTTAAACCACGCCCAACACATCAACCATGTGAAAGTCTTGGCACACTGGCAGTCACAGAGTGACAACTTTGAACGCACTGCACGAGAGACCCATCTCATTGCCAAACTTGGTACGCTACAGCCCTAAGCATCAACATGCAACAGTAAGACAAACATACATACCCACCACTTCAACACCAGTCGGCAACATCTTCCACCAACACACACATTTACATATAAACATCCATATGCACCACCACATACCCCCCGCTACCCACTTCACACAGAAGTTGCAGCCACACTCCATTATTTTCATTTCATTTTATTTCATTTTTTTTCTTGGAGATCAGAATTTTCAACTGTTACCTCCTTGGAGGAAGAGCAGTTGACGGGAATCGTTTTTCTTTACTTTGTATTGCTAATTTCTATTATTAATGGACATAAATTTCGCATGCATTAATGTAAGTTCGCTCTCTCTCTCTCTCTCTCTCTCTCTCTCTCTCTCTCTCTCTCTCTCTCTCTCTCTCTCTCTCCCCTCTCTCTCTCTCTCTAGAGTGTTCATCGTCGTCGGTGTGTCTTGACTGTCTTCATTTCTGTTCACTTCTGACTTTCTGTTGGTGGAGGTCTTCATTCTTCAGTACGGCGTTTTCAGTAGCAAGTTGAATCCGTAGTGGTGTGGATTCGTGTCTTGGAAGGTCGAGTTCTCTCTTGTTTCTATCAAAAGCAAGGGGATGTTCTGTGTTGTGGCTGCGCTCGCGTCAGTACCATGTGCGTTGGTTTTCTTCCGCTTCGTGGCTGCCGTTTCGCTCACTTCCACATTTCGTTCGCCTATTGTTCCAAGCTGTATCCGTTCGCTGTGATTCTCCGTGGCTAAATTTTATTCTCTTAAATCATTCATTTGTCATCTTGTTAGTCTGTATTCTATGTACCTATCATAATTTGATTCCCTTTTTCATCATCTCTCTTTTTTCTTTCTTTTCTTTTCTTTTTTTGCAGCATGCACCTGTCCCCAATATATGACAAATCATTAGGTTTATGCATTACTCTCTCTCTCTCTCTCTCTCTTTTTTGTTTTGTTTATCTATTTTTTTCATTTTGTTTCTTCATTCTTATTCAACTTGGGGTTATTCATATATTTCGTAGCATTAGTTCAGTCTGAAATATCAGTTCCAGATTTTTACACTTGCCATATTTAAACTTTGAAATAGAAAGTTTTGCAATTAATAGAACCATGTTCGCTTGTTTTCTTGGTTTATCTGTGAATACATCTGTTCTGGTAACGCCAAACAGAGCTGTTGTTACATTCATAGGGGTCTGTATGCTGTAGTGTTTGAGAATATACTGTTTTACTTGGTTCCAAAATGTAGATAGCTAGGGCAGGAATAGAAGGCATGCTCGATGTAATCTATTTCTTTGCACCAGTGGCATTTATTTGTTTCCACTACACCCATTTTTTTTTTCACAATATGTTGGTGGGGTAAATGTTGTGAAGGAATTTCAAATGAAGGAGCCTCAGTCTAGATTCCTCTGTACATTCATACGCTAAGTTAAAGTAGTCTTGAATGTTGATGTTTAATTTACGCTTCCAAAAATATGCCGCGCATATTTCATGGTTTTGCTTTTGGACAAAAACCTTTCTGATTTGTTCATTTGATAGGGCTGTGAGGTTTCCTTCGTCTGTTACAATATCAGTAGGGGGTTCGTCTTTGTGATCAATGTTAGCGAGTTGTTGCTTCCATGTGGATGGGATCGCGTTTGTCAGCGCATTGTATTCAAATGGAAGGTTTGGAGAAGTGCCTAGTTTTTCTTCTATTTCTCTAAAGGTCACTATACGTCCACTTCGCCCATAGATCTTGAACGAGAAGGATACCAGTTTTATACAATTTTGTAAAATGTAATGTATTTCCTTTGTATTTTATATTTCTGTTGTTCCACGGAGGTTCTGTTTTAACATTCTCTATTGGTCGGTCTTTGTGTTAAAGGTGGTGACTGCAATTATTACGTCTTTCCAAAAGATTGAGGTAACTTTTTCTAATCATTGAATTTCTTTAGAATCAACATTACAGTTAAAAAACGCACTGGCTGTTCTGGAAAGGTGACATATTATTTCTCGCGAGGATGCTCCAGTGAGCGTTGGTTTGTTTGAGGAGTCTTGCTGCCCATTTGACCAGGAACATTTGTTGGTGATGTTCGATGTTAATCATACTTAGGCCGCCTTTTTCCTTTTCTAGGCTAAGGGCACCTCTTTTTATCTTTTCGAATGCTTTTCTATTATCGAACTTTTTTTTCTATAGGAACCTATAGATTAGTGAATTAATAGAGTGGAGGGTTTGTTTTGGTATAGATGCTGCTTGCAATACGTGAGAGAATTGTGACAGCAGAAATGTTTTAGTTAGAATAAACTTTACCATATAGGGATGGGTTCTGTTTTTCCCATTGCTTGATGATTTTGGTCATCTTATCTACTCTGGCTTTCCAGTTTTCTTCGATCTCAGAGATTCTTAGTCTGCTGAGAAGTAAATGCCTAAAACTTTGAGTTTACCAGATTTCATAGGTATATTATTAACAGTGCCCGTTTCACCCTTTCGTGATCCTAACCATATGCCTTCTGACTTGCTTTTATTTAGCTTTAGGCCGGAAAAAAAAATCCTCGAATTTCACACTATGTTTGTGGGCTTCCTGAATATCTCGTTCATCTTTAAGGGTCAGTGTTGTATCATCCGCAAATTGTTTTATTTTAATACAGCTGGATGCGTTGCTTTCGTCAGGATTTTTTGTTAACTTAATTCCTTGGATATCTTTACTGTTCCTTATTCGGATAGCTAGTGTCTCCACAGTTATCACAAAAAGGAGAGGACTGAGTGGGCAACCTTGCCTAATGCCTCTTTCTGTTGGGAACCAGTCAGATAACCATCCACCATTGTGAATACAGCTTTGTGCGTTTTCCATAACGGTTAAAACAGATTTTTTAAATCGTGGGCCGAAATTGAACAAATCAAGCGTTTTTAAAATACAGTCTTTCGACAGGTGTCAAACGCTTTAGAAAAGTCTAGTGCCAGTAGGGCACCTGGTTGATTCGTTCTGTTGAGGTATGCAGTGAGATCATCAAAGAATCTCAAATGGAAGGCTATGTTTCTGCCTTTTATAAATCCTACTTGGTCTTCGCTTACGATTGATGTTATTATGTTCTGTAGTCTTAAGGCTAGTGCCTTTGTGTGAATATTTTGTAGTCTGTATTTGTGAGCGTAATTGGCCTGTAGTTAGCGAGGTTGTGTTTGTCTAGATCGTTGCCTTTGTGTATTAATGTTATGATTCCTTTTTTCATAGAAAAGGATAATTCACCTTGCTCAAGTGAAGCTGTAATACAATTCAGCAAGGGTTGTCTTAATTTATCCCAGATTTCTTGTAGAAGAGTGTGGTGTGAGACCATCACTCCCTGGTGCAGACTCATTTTTTTATATGATTAAGGGTTTGCTCGTCTGGTGGTGTAATTTCCTTGTCGCAGAATTCTTTTCTTCATTTGTGAGTGTGGGGAAGTCATCATCAGCTAGGAAATCGTCTTTTTATCGTCTCTCCATGTTTAATTGGTGTGTCTTTTTTTTTTAGAGCTGTGTGTAGTATTGCTTAATTTCATCTAGTATTGTTTGAGGATTGTCTGTTAATGACTGATTTACACACAGTGATGCAATAGTGTTTGCAGCTCCTCTTTTTCTAAGCGCAGAAAAATATTTAGTGTTCTTCTCACCCTCTTCGATCCATTTGACTCTTGATCGAATTTGAGCGCCGCGTGCGTCTTTCAATTCTTGCAGTTCTATTTCTTTTTTAGTTGATGTGCTTTTGTTGCTAAGCCTTTATCCAAGGGGTTGTATGACAGTTTTTGTTCAATTTCTTCCAGCTGTTTGACTTTGGTTTGTTTCTGCTGAGGCCAAATTTTTGCGGCCTTTGAGAAGTTTATACAGAAAGATTTATATCTTACTTTAAACATTTCCCATGCCTTTTGTGGGTTTTCCTTGCCATACTGAGTAAAGTGGGCATCAATGAAGTTAGTTGTTTCATTTAGAAACTCTTCCTTTGACAGCAACGAGCTGTTGGATTTCCAGTATCCTGGACCTCTTTGGAATTTATTCATATTGCATTCAGCTTTCACAAGTTTGTGTGGTCTGAGTGTGGGAATATTTCAATATTTGCTCCCCGTATGGATCTGTATGAAAACGCATCACAAAATATGTAGTTGCAAAGTGAAACGACTGCAGGCGGAAATCTAAACAAATCTTAAATAAATGTCAGCGAACCGCCCGCCCAGAAAACGTGGACAAACGAGTCACAAGACAACACACACGCGCTTTTCGACCTCGTAGGTCTTCCTCAGGTGAAATAAAGACAGACAAAATAACGAAAATGCACTTAGCTTTGATCGCTGTATTAAAATCTCCCATGACCCAAAGATGATCATAATCTTGTCCTTGTAGTATTCTATTAAGCTGATTTAGAAATGTTAGTTTATCAATTGTTGAGTTAGGGGCATAGCAGTTAGTAGTATTCTATTAAGCTGATTTAGAAATGTTAGTTTATCAATTGTTGAGTTTAGGGGCATAGCAGTTAGCTATGACATTAGTTTTTATTTTCTAGTACAACCTTTATCAACAGTATTCGATCTGTTGCTTGGATGAGTTCTGTTTTTATTTGTTTTATCATTTATGAGAATGATGACTCCATTACTTCTGTTTGTGCCTGGACTGTAATAGGCGTTACCTGTCCATTGTGCATTGATTTCTTGTATATTTTGTTATGTATGTTTCTTGTAGGCATAAGATGTCTATGTTTTGTTTCCTCATGAAATTAAATGTTGTTCTTCTTTTCAACTTATTTCTAAAGCCACGTACATTAAGTGTACCAATACATATGCTGTTATTCTTCATAAGAAAAGGCATTAATAGATCAGAGTACCATAATCGTTAGTCCGTAACAGATTTGGATGTGCAGTGGAACACTATCCACCCACAGTTTCGTGGAAGGCTTCTCCTCCCCCTGTCCTCTAACACTGAAGGGGTTCGTGTCTAACAGAGCCACTCGTGCCTCTGTAGGTCGAAAGGGTGAGGTCAGTCCGTTTGCCGTGTGCACACATCAGGTTCCACTTTCGCCTACTAGCCCAGACTCTTCACTTTCCCCTGTTGACGCTCAGGCATCTTTGTTGGGCGTTTCGCTTCGAGCTCGTCCGTCGGCGATTCGCTTCTCTCTCTCTCTTCTTTTTCTTCCTGATGCGCCACTCTACACAGTACTGCGTGGCGTGGTGTTCTCTGCTTTCTCCCCCTCTTTTCGTGTGTTGTGTTCCGTGTTAGGTCTACCGAAGCACGCCGGCCCCGCCTCGTGCGGCTGCAGCGGTACCGTTATGTTTGTATTCCCCACCTCCTCCGTGTGGGTGTGTTGCCCGGCGGATATTTCGGCACTGGCCTGGTCGCTCGGTTCACTTGATTTTGGCATATCTTTCGGACAGTCAATTGTTTTGTGTTCTGGCTGTAGGCAGTTTTTACAGATAACCTGATTGTCACAGTTCGCTGCCACATGGTTCTCTTGCAGGCACTTGCTACATCTGAGTTTTTGTTTCATCTCCCTATAGAAGATGCCTGCAGTGAACACACCAACTTTTAAAACTGGCAGCAGAGGTGAGCGTGGTAGTGTAATGAACACAAATCTGCGGCCAGTTTCAAACTGTGTCAGTTGTACCCCTGGGGTTCGTGCCAGCTCGTTGCGCACTGAGGAGCGTAGCTCCACACCAATTTTTTTAAGCGCGTCTTCAATGTCTTTGCTTTGGATGTGCAGTGGAACACTATCCACCCACAGTTTCGTGGAAGGCTTCTCCCCCCCCTGTCCTCTAACACTGAAGGGGTTCGTGTCTAATAGAGCCACTCGTGCCCCCCTGAAAAGAAAGCCTTCTAACAATAGTGTGTCTCTGTCTTTCTTTTGTTTGGGGTAAATTTGCCACAATCCTCTAATTCGCTGTGCTCCCCGAATCGTTCCTCTTCCTGACACTGCTCCTGCTGCTACACAGTCGTAGGTTGGAAGGGACTCGTACTGCGGCAAAGCACGCGTGGTCACATACACAAGGTCCACGGGACGGGGCCGCACCGGCCACCGCCATTTTGCTCCGGGCCCTACACTGGTTTGCTGGCCTTGTTTCCCCTCCGGGCTTCGATCGAGATGTTGTTGTCACGGAAATAAACAAATGAATACATACCACAGCTGTATAGCCAAAACTCTGTACTATATTTGGAGCATCCACTCTCTCGTATACACACCTCTCTCTCAAAACACTCAGAGCGCTGAAAACCTGTGCCCTGCTGACATTAGAGGCCGGCTGGAAGTCTCCTTATTTCATTTGTTTGTTTTATTTAATTCTATTTACGATTATGATTATTATCATTATTTTCATCTTATTTTTATGTAATTTATCTAATTTTTGTATTTTTTTTCTTATCATTACTATTATTATGGATTTGATTGTTATTCTATTTATTTTTATCATTAATTATTTTTCATTGTTTTTTTCTCTACACCGGACTTTATTAGCATTACCCCCACCCCCACATACAACTACCCACACATAACTACTATCATCACCATCATCACCCATTAAAGTCGTTTATGTATTGATTGATTTTTTTTTTGCGTCATTAAGCACTAATCTCAATCCACCATAATCACTACCATCACTAATATATCATACTAAGACAGGGGGGGGGGGGGGGGGGGGGGGAGAAGCGAAAAAGCTCATATCTCTCTATCTCTCTGCCTATACCTACGTGTACGCAGGGAGGGAGGGGAAGCTTATGCTAACAATACTATTGGAAAAAATCAACAGTACTATTGGATGATGATCATTGTCATAAGTGAAAAAATTGGTGGCATAGTATAATAATGCCGGTTGGGAGAAAATGGAATGATCAATGACTGATGGATGATGATCATTGTCATAAGTGAGATCAAATGTTGCCATTAATATAATAATATTTGCGTTGGAATAAATGGGACTGATTAATGACTGTTGAATTATGATCATTGTCATAAATGAAATAAAGTGTGGGCATTAATATAATAATGCCATTGGGAGGAAATGGAAATAGTCAATGACTGTTGGATGATGATCATTGCCACAAGTGAGATGATGTGTTGGCATTAACATAATATAGTAGAATGGTATAGAAGAGTTCTCATAAATCAATCATTTCAAACTGATATATGAACATGAGATGCAATGTATAACCATAAACACACATGACAATATAGACACAGGTGTGCATACATACATGAACATACTAATGCACATACAGTTCACACACACACACACACACACACACACACACACACACACACACACACACACACACACGAACGAACGAACGAAGATTTTCGCAGTATTCTATGGATCCTGTTTATCACCAGCATAACAGTGAGTTCAGTGCTATTCAAGTGCAACAATGAAATATTTGCTTTCATGAGCTTCACGCGCAGTCACAAAGATAACATACATTGTATGGAGAGGAGAGAGAGAGAGAGAGAGAGAGAGAGAGAGAGAGAGAGAGAGAGAGAGAGAGAGAGAGAGAGAGAGAGAGAGAGAGAGAAAGAGAGGTTGAGGGAGGGGGGGGGGGGGTGTCCCCTTACGGCAGCAGGATGGCAGACCAGAACAAGCTTCATAGTCGATCGAGTTGCCCAAACAGGGCTGACCACAAACGTTAGGTTTAGGGTTGGTGCACGTGCGGCTTTTGCTCTGGATGCCGGAGCCGCACGTAGCCGAGCATCCGTCGTTTGTCCATGCTGACCAGCCTCCGTTCCGTGCAGCTGGAGATTGTAGTATAGTGGTGTATTAGTATCATATTGCCATGCAGGCTATGAATTCGCCTGCGTCCTTACTTTTGTTTACTTGTCTCAAAGCAAGTTTACACAAAAGCCATTTCACAGGTTTTAACATGGTAGGAAGGTGAACTATGACTGATAGACACAACAATTAAATTCGTGGTTCTGATCTGCGTCAAACGGTGCCCTCAGGGTTCATTCAAAAGATTACTGTAATATTTTATTAGACTAAAGGTACCCAGCCCTTTTTAACCGTGGATCGGAGACAAATTCATGAAATGCCGGTGTGAACTGGTGGTGCAGACTGAATCAGGCGGCAGATCTAGCATCCTTTCAGGTAAGACTATTACATGATTTCCTCCTCACATGATCACTGTGAAATATCATGATTGAGAACAATACAGTTGTAAAACAGTTTCATAATGTACTAAAATGAACATAGTAAGGTACATTTAGGCCAGTATTAATTTTTAACTCAACTGGCGTTAAGATAGTTTTATTTTCACTCATAATTCATAGTCTTTTCGACTTTGGTGGTTGTTTGAGCTCTTCTGAGTACCCTTCTAGTTTGTAAGTTAAGTTATTTATTATTCATAAGATAACAAGTGGTCTGTAGGTGACCCATGTATGCTAGCTAGGCTGTTTGAACAAAGGATAATTCCCAATATCCAGATGGTGAGATGCTGGTTTGTATTTTCAAAGCTATTACAGACATATAAGTAAAATCAGGGTTGGATGAGTTGACAATGGAACAGGTTAGGATTCAACCAACAAGAAAAATAAAAAGGCATCAGTGCAATTGTCCGATGCTTATGTGAAAATGTAATGATATGCAACTGATCAGGAAAAAGGCAGAAAATAAAAAGAAAAGGAACTGGGAAAAAGATAAAAGAAAGGAGGACAAAAAAAAAAGTGAAGAGAGGCATGAGGCCAACGTGGGGACAAAAACAATTGAAAACAAAGAAGACAGGAAAAAAAAAAAAAAGAAAAAAGTGCTCCAAACCTGTGTCTAACCGAGGCGAAAGGTCGCACACTCACACACCACACCGCACACACACACACACACACACACACACACACACACACACACACACACAGATGTGAGGGAGAAGGGGGGACGGGGAAGAGAGATAGAAACATTTCTTCTACCTTCTCTCTTTGCTTCAGCTCAATTTCAGTGGTTGGTATTGTTGATTAAGTATGAAAATTTCCGTTTCAGTGCTTCAGCTGCCCCGCCCAGAGTGTCCCACTTTCCTGCTTGGATCTTCATTCCTTGTTTTCAAACATTGTCATAATGTCCTAAGGCTCCGTATGTGAGTCTTTTAACTTTTCTCTCGATCAGAGACAGCCCTTTGTGTTCCGGCTAATTTTTCAAAATGACTGAAAGTATTGGATGTTTTGAAATAGATATAGCAGATTACGTATTTGCTTTCTTTCTTTTTTTTTATGAATTAGAGAGATATACACTCTCTTCGACCGAGTGTATCTGACTCTATGATTGTGATCGAGACTTTTCTCTCATTTTAGTCATTAATTCATTTATCCATAGCATTAAATCATTCGCGGTTTGGTCTCTAAATTTTGCAGATGTGGTGTAGCGTATATGGACTAGTCTGCACACAGTAACACCTTGACGAAACTGAAACTGATTCTTTCGATTAATCACATCAGATCCGTCAAGTTGCCTGCCAGTGTGTCTGCGTCCTCCATTCCTTAACACCCGCATGTCCTGGGCAGTACATCCTTATCAGTCTGTCCACTGGAAGGTTGCACCTTACTCTATGCTAAGAAGAGCTTCCCATTCCAATCTCAGTTTTCTTGTTTTCTTAAATACGTTTATGGAATCAGTCAGTATCATGGCTTGACGAGTTCTTATCTTGTGTGTGGATGAGAGCCAGTGGAGTGCTTGTGTCACTATTTCTATCTGTATTGTTAGAATTGAAGTTGATGAACTGTACGCACCATTGTCTTCCTTGATAGTGCGGCCCATCTTTCTTCACTGTGTATTCCTAGCCTGACTAACCTCTGATGACGGAAACGTCAGTGTTTATAACAATATTTTTTTTATGTAGAGGTTTCCACCTGCATCTGAGTTTCTGCGTAGTTTTTGCCTTCTGGCCAGTTTGACAGTGTTTTCCAAGCTCCAGAGCGATGGCAGTTTGGTAGAGGTGTTTAAAGTGGTCTGGATACTTACCCCCCATTCCTATGTTTCTTTGAATTCAGATGACTGGCATACAAACTGTGTATTGTCTTCTGCCTGTCCCATCAATGATGTTCCACATCCTAGGCGAGTTCCTTTGCTTGCGTGACTGTGGCTTGTAGTGGGCTTTGGAGATTTTCAAGTGCTATAAAACCTGTTGTAAGCTGGGAAATTTAAGCCTTATGAAGTTCACTTTTGTTCCTACTCGACCATCCCGACTGGAACTCTTTTCTGCTGCCTCTGCCATTGCCTTCACGATTTTGGTCCTCTTCTGACCTGAATTTCCTAGCTGTTTCATGAGGTCATATGCTGATGAGCCAACAGATCCCCTTGCTCTAGATTCTATGGTGGGGATCCGGGCCTGGAAGCCAGGTTCCCTCAAACTGCGCGCTAGACTGGCATACTTTTTATCTTATAGAGGTGCGCTTGCTCCATTCTGCTTTTGAATGACACAGTGAGTTCGATCAGAATCATTTGTTTTGATGAACCTGAGTGGAGAACAATATCTGGTCTCATGCCACTCTTCCTGATGATCGCCGGATGGTTCTCCATTTTGGAAGGTCTACTGTGCATTCCCAGTCATCTGCTCCATCCAGTTAACTCTGCTTCCATGCTCTTGATATCTTAGCTGTTCCAGATCATGATTTGTGGCCTCCTGCCGTGTACAACTTATTGCTGGAGCTACATGTGGCGTAGATCTTCCTACAGCAGAACTAACCGCATGTGCAATCTCCTTGAGCACTTGCTTGTGTCTCCATGTGTACCTTCCCTGGGTTAGCGCTGCTTTGCATGAACTCAGGGCTTTGTTCCACTGTTAGTCTGCCGTGACAGAGTGGACACGTGGGGTCATCCGATTTCCACCATTTGACCAGGTTCGAATTTGAGGGCAGGAGGTCATATACAGATTTGAGGATGGAGCTGACTCTACGAGGTGCCACGTGCCATATATCATTCCAGGTGAGACTTCTCTGCAGTGCGTTTCTCCACGTAGTCCACTGTCCTTGCTGGCCTTGCTAGACCGCTTTCTGGATTCTCTTGGCATACTCTTCTTTCTTGAGCTCCTCTATTACCATGCTTCTCTTTGCTTTCCTGTTTGCTTTTGAACACCATTTCATTTCTGTTGATCCCAACCCCTGTCTGTTGGCCTGTGTGTATCCTGTCATTTCCTTGATCCTGATGTTTTCCTTTGCCACGTCTGCTGCCTCTCGAAACTTCCATTTTCCGCCAGTCTTTAGTTTTGGCCAGACTGATCTCAACACTGTCTTCGGAATCCTCCAGCATGGTTAGTAACCTTGCTTTACCTACTTTGTATTCCTCGAGGATGAATTTTAAAGGAGCTTCAGCTTTGCTTGGCGGCAGTAGAGTGCGATATCAGTGAGACCTGGTGGGACACCTGGCCATTTCCTTGTGTTCTTGTTGATTTTGGCCTCCACTGATTCCACAGTGCTCATGGTGATATTTTATATCAGAAATGACCACAGAAGCTTCGGGATCATTGTGAACTGCAAATACCAGACCTTGTATTTGCCAGGAACCCCACACACTTTCTTCTACCATTTGCTTGGTTTCCTCTCCCCTCTTTGTGTCTTTCAAAGAGTCATCATACCACCTCCCAAGGCTTTTGACTGGTTCTTCTGTTACAGTTGGAAAGGCTTGGTGGCTGTGGTGAACTTGACTGTTTTTGCGATTTTTCCTTTCCACAGGGACAGGCTTCGTGTTTTCTTTGGCTTGAAATTATCCTTGTGAAGCAACTAACTACTGGTCTAACTACTTCAGTATTTTACGTGTTTTGTAGTCTTCGGTGGAAAGCATTGTTGAATTATCCATGAAGGCCTTTAGAGGGGGTATTTGGTACCCATTCCCCAGTTTTCAAGATGACCTCCATTGACAGTGCAAACAGTATTGGAGAAAATGCACAGCCCATTGCCATACCAATTTCCAGACTGATCCAGTCTGTTGTGTATTCCTTTGTATAGAACCTCATGAAGAAGCCATGGAAGTACTTCCTCAGCATTTCTCTGATGTTCTTTGGGACATGATACATCTCAAGGCCAGTTGAATCATCTTGTGTGTGGAACTGATCCATATGCATTTGCCAGATCGAGCCACACAACGTTGAGGTCCTGTTTGTCTGCCCTAGCTCTCTGGATTGCTTCCCAAATCGTAGTGGCATGTTCCACACAGCCAGAGACACCTGGGGTTGCCTCGCTTCTGGACTGACAAATCCAAATACTTATTTTCTGTCAGGTATTTAGTCAGTCTGGCTGCCATGACAGAGAAGAAGATTTTCCCTCGACGTTCAGAAGTAATATTGGTCTAACTTGACTGACGTCACTCGAGTTTTGCTCTTTGCGAATATACACTCCAGGAGCTATCATCCATTGGTCCCTGATCTTCAAGTTCCTTTATGCTGATTTTATCAGTTTATGGAGCCACTCGAAGACGTTGGGACATTTCTTATACAGCAGATAGGGTATTTCATTTGGCCCAGGTGAAGATTTGGCTCTGGCAGTCTGAAACACTCTCTTTAGCTCATCCAGTGTTGGTGGTTTGTCATTGAACTTTTCCTCTGGTACTGCAGGCTGCACCAAGTCCCAGGTTTCAAGTGGTTCTTCACTCTATGGGTCAGAATATGTTTTCCGGAGATGCTGCTTAAGGGTGTCTTGTGCACTGTGAGTGTTCCAGATTTTGGCTGCTTGAATAGTTTCTTGGCAAACTGGAAGGGGTCTTTGAAGAATCAATCTTGGGTTTTCTTCTTTCTGCTCCTTCTCCTTCTTGCTGATTCTACTTTGCTGAGGGCGCTATGTTGTGCTCTCAGATCTTCCCAGAGCTTCTCCAACCCTTTCTTCGGAGCTTCAGAGGCAGCCTTCATCTGTTTTTGAGATTCTTCTTTTTCTTCTGGATGTCATCCACCTCTTGTTGGCGTCTGGATTTTCAAGGAGGTGTCTTCAGTTTTTGTTGTTTCACACCATAGGCGTCCCTACAGGTTGTGTATACAAGGTCTCCAAATGCAGCAAGTTTTTGCTCCAGTGCGCTTTTCCCTAACAGCTCATCTAGTAACGACTACCGGATTTAAACAGGTGACTCAGCTGAGAAATAAGCACTAACTTGGAGCTTTCGACAGACCCCCGTCCGTCTTCATCAGTGGCGGTGTTGCTACTGAGTGAACTGGAGTTCAGTGCACACGACAGCGGGTCGAACCCTGGTCATGTGACTGAACAATGAGGGTGTTGTACACTGATGGCAAGGTGTGTCTAACCCGGTCCCGGTTGAGTGTGGGGTTGTTGGAGCAATATGAATAGCCTCCTTAACCTACGCTGAAACCATCTATTGTCCCAGCCGAGAACGCTGATGTTTTCACAGTCGAACTGATGTTGATGGGCGTGTAGGTGGGCGCCTACTGGTGATGATTCCCTTTTGTGTTCTGTCAAGTGTTTTCGAAGGTTTCTCTCAATTTCCCCGACATAGTTCTCTTCACAGTCACGACAGTCTATTTGGTAGATAACTCCAGTCTTGTCCAGTTTGTCAGTTTTGTCCTTGGGGGAGACCAGCTGGCTGCGGATGGTGTTGATAGGTTTGAGATTTGGACTATCTTTTCATCTAATTTCTCCCATTCCACTTTTGCACTTGCGGTTAGTAAGTTGCGTTTCTGGCGTCTGGCATCGAAAACCTGTACAAGTGCCTATCTGAACAATCAGCGTGGATATCTTTGGCACTGTGGTTTGAATCCTGGTCTTGGTTTTTCCGGCGTCTTATCTGTGGGCACAGTATGCTGCTGTTCATTCATCATCAGAGAAATATGTTCAGTTCCTGCTGAATAAGTAACAGCCAGATAGGTCGACAGGAAATCAACACCTCATGCATTCGGCTTCGGCTGTACATATGGAATAATAGTAGTACATTCTGCATTACCAGGCACTGATGGGATAACATATTCCAAAAAATTACTCTTTGTGAGGGTAGTTAGTCAGTTTTACTACCGTGACAGAAGAGAAGTCTTTCCCACAACTTTGAAAAGCGATACTGCTCTCCACTGCTTGTTATCACTTTAGTTCTGCTCTTTGGGAATGTGCTTTTCACCAGGTTTCATCCGTTGGTGACCGATGTTTGCGACGTTTCTTTCTTTCTTTTTTTCTTTTTTCTTTCTTTTTTTTTTTACGCAACAGACAGGCTATTGCATTGGGTCTAAGCGAAGATTAAGCTCTGACTTTCTTCACCACTTTCGTTATCTTAACCTGAGATACAGACACAAACATAAACGGGTGGGGGGGGGGGGGGGGGAGAGAGAGAGAGAGAGAGAGAGAGAGAGAGAGAGAGAGAGAGAGAGAGAGAGAGAGAGAGAGAGACCTTCCACTGTGCATTCTGTGGTATCGGTGTGATCTCCTTTGCAGACCTGGCTGCAGTTGGACGCAGCTCCCCGGCACCGCCGAGACCTCTGCTTGTGCCCGGCCCCCACAGTTCTTGGAGCAGTCCCCATACGGCGACCACTGCGTCCAGCCGTGAACAGCCTCCACTGTAAAGCACACATATCATAACTAATTTCTTAAAGGTTAAGAAAAAAAAAATCAACACTCTTCAACAATCCTCAAGCCAGCCAGCTGTCTCTGTTGCTCAGAATGCAGGGTCTGCCTGCCCGCCTGGTACAGTCATAGCTCCCAGATAAAGACTACTCCAAATGAAACCTTTCGTTTGTGCAACATTTTTGTCTACACCACATTTTGTCCCAAACAGAACGCTATATACCTCAACTGTAACTGTATAGATGTGGTGACGCCCGCTTGAAGGCCGATGCTCGTACAAACTGGCTGAACGTTGTAGTCGTTAGTAGCGGGAGGAAGTGGAGGTGGGGGTGGAGATGTCGGTATAGTAGGCGGTGGCCTGCGTATATTAGATCGGAACAGGTGTAACTGAACGTTACAAAAAGCGCAACGCCGAGTCTCCTCATACGGGCTGCCTTATGTGAAAAGAGAGAGAGAGAGAGAGAGAGAGAGAGAGAGAGAGAGAGAGAGAGAGAGAGAGAGAGAGAGAGAGAGAGAGAGAGAGAGAGAGTAGAAATAATAGCAGTAGTAGGAGGAGGAGCAGTAGTAGAGTGGTATTAGTGGAAGGAGGAGAGCAGCAGCAGCAGCAGTAGGAGTAGTAGCGATAGTACTAGGAGGAGCAGCAGCAGCAATAGTAGTAATAGTAGTAGTAGAAACAATGGGTGGTAGTAGTAGGATGAGGAGGAGCAAGAAGTAGTGGTAGTAGTAGTGATGGTGGTGGTGGTGGTAGTGGTGTAAATAGTGGTGGTAGTAATAGGAGGAATTGAAGCAGAGGTAGTACTAGAACTAGTAGAAGTGGTAGTAGTAGTAGTAGTAGTAGTAGTAGTAGTAGTAGTAATAGTAGTTAGTAGTAGTAGTAGTAGTAGTAGAAGTAGTAGTAGTAGTAGTAGTTATTGTGATAATACAAGAAGAAGAAGAAGAAGAAGAAGAAGAAGAAGAAGAAGAAGAAAAAAGATGGAGAACAACAACAACAATAACAACAACAACAACAACAAAAAAGACCAACACATCAGTAACGAGAAAAGAAGCGAAAAACAAAGAAAAAAAAAAAAAAAAACCCAGATCAACGCCACCACGTCCAAAACAAAACACCGTAATTCATCACCGTCATCAATATCACTAGACCACTATAAATGATAGAAATAACCATATGATAACGCCGGCGTTCGTAAGTACCTTCAACTGATGCAACAGCGAGACTTGTAAACTCACTGATTACTTCTTGGCTTGATCATTTTAGGTCTTAACTGTATGGCTTGTCAGCAGGACACATTGTCCGGCTCCAGCAAATTCAAAACAACGCAGCGTGACTTCTGTATCATAAAGGAAAACCAGATCACAACTGTCTGTTAAATGTTGTTATCAATACAAACTCGCCACTCGTGCCTTCATTTCATTGATGGTTGTCTTCCACCTTAAACCTGTCTTCTACGCTCTGCGCATACCGGTCATCACGTACTCTCTCCACTCTTCCAGTCAGACACTCCATACCACAGCAAACTGAAACTCGTTTGGTGAGCGTTCCTTCAGTTTTGTTGCCCAGCTGTTTAGGCTTTTTTTCCCAACTTACGAAACCAGCTCACCTTATCTGTTTTCAAATCACAGCTAAAAACTTACTTCTTCATCAGCCAAACATTTTGAACAATGCTTTTTCCATATTATGTGTACACTGTGGTTCCTGTGATAAAATACGTTAAACGTGAATGGACGAAGGTCTAATTGACGTAATTGTCAACCGTATACTAATATTATTTCTATTATTGTCATTATTATTGTTGTTATTATTATTATTATTATCATTGTTACTATTACAATTATCATCATCATCATCATCATTATTATTATTGTTGTTTCTTGCTGTTATTTTTTTTTTTCATAAAAATGCTATTGTATCATCATCATCATCATCATTATCATCATCATCAGAGATGCGTTTCATCAAATTATGTGTGTGTTTTGACAGACCCGTAGACAAGGACAGCAGACTTAATGTAGGTTATGAAGGAATTATTTCCTTCGATCAGTATTGTATATGGATGTGCACGATGCCTGCAAGTGCTGTGTATCGTGTCAGTGTGCGGATGCACGCACGAAAGCATACACACATTCACACACACTATCTTACCCCCCCCCCCCCCCCCCCCCCCCCCCCCCCCCGTGCATACAGTCTCTCTCTCTCTCTCTCTCTCTCTCTCTCTCTCTCTCTCTCTCTCTCTCTCTCTCTCTCTCTTAACGCAACAGAGGAAGAGATGGCGTGTCCTTTCTGTGAATCCCCCCAAAAAACGGAAGACCATTTTGTCTTACAATGTCCGAGATACGAGGCTCTAAGACACCACTATATCCCGGCTAAGTACTATAACAATCCATCAAGTTTCAAATTAACTCTTCTCTTAGCATGTGAAAATAAGAATGTGTTTGTGCACTTGGCTATATTCCTACTCAAAGCATTCAAATTAAGGCATATGTAAACAGAATGCTTGAACTGTATGTGGATTTAATTGTTACTTTCAGTACTTTTTGGCTTACTTTGTGTAACCATCCCCAGTGACAAGGGCCGAAGGCCTATTCATTGAACTGGTTCAGAGTTCTCTCTCTCTCTCTCTCTCTCTCTCTCTCTCTCTCTCTCTCTCTCTCTCTCTCTCTTCCCCCCCCCCCCCCCCCCTCTCTCTCTCTCATTAATAGATCTGTTCCGAAAATAGAATAACGCCTATCTTTCCATTGCAAATAAAGTTAACTTTTTTTTTTTTTTGCAGTTTACGGGTCAAGATCATATTGGAATTTGCAGATCTGAATCAATCGATGATAAAAATAAACTGAACTGTTTGTAACACAGTGTTTGCGTTACAGTCGAACCGTTTTACACCCATGTTTGGCTTTTTCTCTCTCTGACTGAACGATTGAACTGATTGATGCGAATAAAAAAAGAAAGAAAAAAGAAAGAAAAACTACGTGAAAAATACCAACAAATAGGGAAAGATAACGCATGTCTTTCTATTGCCAAAAGAGTTTACTTTTGTCAGTTTACGGGCCAAGCAAATAGATCAAGAGAGTCAAATATTTAATTCAAAGCGGAACGATCAGGATAGTAATTGTCATTACTGGCGCACCGTTTCACGCCTATGTTTCCTGATCTCTCTCTCTCTCTCTCTCTCTCTCTCTCTCTCTCATTGAACTATTTAGCTGACAGATGGCGTAAAATTGCTGTGGGGTTACATACCTGTGATATCTGTCCAATGAAAACGGCGGAGGCACTTTGCAGTGAAACGCGTGCATGCGTGCACGTAATAGCCCATTCTCACCTTTCCATGTACTCCTTACCGCTACCCCTCCCTCCCAAACACACACACGCGCACACACACACACGCGCACACACACACACACACACACGTAGTTCGCCTTCCCACGATAGTATTCCCAATATATCGCAGATGTGTGCGTGCGTGCGTGCGTGCGTGCGTGCATGCGTGTGTGTGTGTGTGTGTGTGTGTGTGTGTGTGTGTGTGTGTGTGTGTGTGTGTGTGTAGTGTGAGTGTGTGTGTGTGTGTGTGTGTGTGTGTGTGTGTGTGTGTGTGTGTGTGTGTGTGTGCGTGGAGGAGTGTTGATGTGTAGAATTCTCTTGTATTGACGTTTGTCATTAAAGTATGGACAGTTTGGTCTCTGGTGAAAGGTTGCATATTCTATGTTGGTTTGCATTCTTTGGGACTTGCCATTATGTAGGAGGTAAACGCTTTTGGATACACATCAGAGTGCGCTGCTCATTTGGTTGATATCCTTTCATTGCCATTGCATTTTTTACCCTAGGTAAGCAGCCGATAAAGACGTATGGTCCCCGCCCACCCTTTTCCCCTCTCTCTCTCTCTCTCTCTCTCTCTCTCTCTCTCTCTCTCTCTCAACATGGAATCGGTAACACATTTCTTTTCCATTTTTCATCTTCTGCTGGAAGCCTTTAGGGGTAATACGCGAATTGCCGGCGGCGTAAGATCTCTTCTGCTCACGAGCTGCTAAACCCGACTTCCATACGGGCGATTTGTCCTTGACAGACTGGGATGTGCGCGGAGCGCTAGCCATGTTGTAGCCGAACTGCTGAGCGCTTACGCTTTTTAAACTTGGAGAAAATCTTTAAACAGGAGAATAATATTGGGTTTGAAAAATAAACTTAGAGTACATGATAATTCTTCATCCTTCTATGTACCCTTTACCGCTACCCCTGTCTAACACACACACACACACACACACACACACACACACACACACACACACACACACACACACACACACGCGCGCGCGCGCGCGCGCGCGCGCACGCACACACACGCACGCACGCATAGATGGTTTTATAGTAAACATGCTCAATAACTAGGGTTGTACTCGGACTGAGATGAATAGTGAGGGTATAGGAGGAAAGTGTATAAAGATTACTATTTACAATTTCATGTAATGGGTGAGCGCAATTAGCATATTGGACAGAACCCATATACGCTGCATCCGTGACTCCCCCCTCCCTCCTCAAAGAGATGGAATTCTGAGTTACGTGTCCCCGATCCGTGTTTTACAAAGGTGCCAGGATTTTGTAAGTAGTTCTGGTTCACCTTTACAGCTGTGAAGTTCCCTTATCACGGACACATTTAAGGCGTGTCAGAAAAAACGAGCCCAACTGCTCTGATACAGTTTCTGCATGAGCTGTACTAAGATGATCTGCACCAACATCGCCAGCCCCTTTTATAGATCGGAAGTAGAAGGAATGGGACTGTAATTCATGTGTGCCCGATCCATCAGTCAACAACTCACTGAGCATATTCGATGTAGGTATGTAACGAGGTGATGGTCACCAACCACAGTGATGACGTCCATGGAAAATGATAGAATCATCCGATTCCTGATTCAACTGCGAATCATTCCTGTTAAGTCATATGGTACCTATGCTCAGTGTCTGTCGCCTTCTTGATCCCAAATTAGAACAGCGCCGAGTTCTTTGCACGAGTTGTCTGTGCGCAGCACATCAGACAGCTGATCATCAGGCAGCAGGAGAAAAACTATTCATGACCTTCCCAAATGCAGCCCGACATCGTTCATCTCTCTTGGCTTTGTCTGGTTACTGTCCTTTGGTTAGGCCATTCAACAGTGAAGCAGTGCGAGCTAAGCCATGAAGTAATTTCTTGTAGCCAGCCTACTGGTCCTGGAAAAGCACGGTAATGGGCAACTTCGTTAGCGTAGCTTCTCTACCTTTGCCTACTCTGGAGTAACTTGCCCAGCACGCAGAACAAATCCTATGAAACACATTTTAGAGTCCGAAATCCATTTTGACGGATCTAGCAGCCAAGGCTGTGATCCAGGTGATACTCGCTTGCGCCTGCCTTTTGGGGTGGTACGTTGACAGGACCGACAGTTCTGCTGAACAGTCATGTAAAAATTTTGCTGTATCTGCTTCTGCGTCTTGCCAACTCCAAAGAGCCTTGCCATGGGTGCATTGCCTCCAAAAGCTAACATGGTTTTACGCAGGCTCTGGGTAACGATTAACTGGCCAGTTGTGTGGGCTCAGACGTTCAGGCGGAACAAGATGTCATCTTTGCTCAGATATCCTGCTGCTGAGCAATTAAGTCGTGTTGGCTGGTGGACTATGTGTTGTACAGCCTGTAGTACACAGTCCTTTTTTGTAGCTGGCACAAGGTAACTGGTGGCACGCCAAACGCCAGTTCACAAAGAAATGGTTGTAAAGATGGTCGAGGTTTCTGGTTTTCTTTTTTTGTCTGTAACTGGGGTAATGACTGCGCCTGCTTTCTTTTGGGCAGGAGAGAGGGGAGGTCAGTGGAGACAGGCACTCACTCTCCATCCTATAATTGGATGTGGTTAAACAATCGGTAAGGTCTACGCGAGTTCCTTCGATGTCACTGCCACGGTCCGGCCCTACTATGGCATAGAAACCTCTAATACCACTGTAGTTTGTATTGATAACGAAACTACAACTGCTACTACTACAATTACTACAACAACAACTACTACTACTACTACTACTACTACTACTACTATGACGGTCTCTATGTCCATGTTTACCCCCCTGAATAACTTTGGACTTCAAACTGGTGAAGACACGTAGAGAAAATTACCTAAATAAAAGTACAAATACTAAATTCTCATCACTGATCTAATTCCACCATCTTTCAGTCTCCTCTCCTCGGGCGCATGCGAAACAGAACTAGGGTTTGTTTAAGTATAGGTCTGTTAAAGGCAAATGCTCACTATCCCATTGTTTCACTCTGCATCTACATTTCACACAGACACACACACGCACACATACACACACACGCGCGCGCGCGCGCATGCATGCACGCACATACTCATAGACACATGCGCACACTAACACATACATACACACTCACACGCACAGTCAGAGAGAGAGAGAGAGAGAGAGAGAGAGAGAGAGAGAGAGAGAGAGAGAGAGAGAGAGAGAGAGAAAGAGAGACAGACACACAGGCAGACAGGCAGCAGACAGACAGACAGACAGACAGAAAGAAAGAAAGAGAATCATTTTGGATCAATTCCACATGGTTATTATTCCTTGCATGAAACATATCTTACATTTCACTCATTTTCCGACTCATCGCACATGTAATACAAGCACACAACGATCATTTCATAACATACCACAACAGTCCCCAAGTTTGCAGTGCGCTGTTTCTGAATTTTTTCCCGTTGCACAGGTAAGCACAAGGTGTTCCCGCTGGACTCTGGCAGATTCGCTTTCTTTCTTCTTTGGTGCCATCGCCACACAGGTCTTCGAACATGCTCCATAATGTTGCCAGCTGCTCCATCCCTGAGTTGCCTTATCTAATTGGGACAGACAGTAATTGTGAAGGGTGTCAAACAAGAGAGCAGAAAGTTACACCAAGGTCAGACAATTCTCTTAGAAAATCTGACCCAGTGACCAGAATGTTGCTACATGAAGAGTGTCAATTTTAGAACCTAAAATACATTTTTGCTTTCAATGATTCTGGGTGGTTAAATTTCGTTTTGATCTTGGATATACACTTGAGAAATACATAGATAATGTCATTCAGCCAGACAACTGCCAAAACGGTTGCTGAAAAAAAGGATTGAAAACTGTTTTCGGCTCACCTTCCAAAGAAAACAAAATGACATTAAGGGAGTGAAATACGCAGATAAAATGTAACCACTCAGTGCACTGACGCAATGGAAAACACAATAGACAGAGCACTCTATGAAGAATAAAACATCATGGTCCTACATGATTTTGTCTAGATTTCGTGCCCTCCAAATTATAATCAAATTTAAGAAATGATTAAATCGTGAGTGACATCTTTTCGCCTGAGTGGTGACTTCCTTATTTATTTTCTTCTGTGATCCCATGTCGATCCATTTCATTGTGTTTATATGCTGGTCATTACAGTGTTTCAAAAGTACAACAAAGAGAAGCAGGTAATGAAAAATACTAAAAGCAACAACAAATTGATGTCAGATCGTCACTCACGATCTTGTCTGAAAGTTTGGTTCATTGCTACGAGCAATGTTCAAAATCATTCCCATCTGACATCTTTTTCAGGCCAGGATGCCACCAATGATAAAGAACGCTTGTGAATTGAATCATGTTGACTGGTTGAAGCATTATGCGCGACTTGTTGTAGGGAAAAAATCATCATCAACGACAGTTCCTTTTATTTTGATCTTCTTGTTCCCTTTCTTTTTGTTCTCGTTTTTTAAAATTTTTCCTCTTCCTTTTCTTCTGCTTATTATTAATTTCAGCAGTAGAAGTAGCAGTAGTAATAGTAGTCGTAGTAGTTGTTATTGTAGTAGTAGTAGTAGTAATAGTAGCTGTGGTTGTAGTAGTAGTAGTAGTAGTAGTAGTAGTAGTCAAGTCAAGTCAAGTCAAGTCAACTTTATTATCTCAATTTGAGAAATTAATTTGTGGTCACACACATTCACAGCAAATAAACAATAATTTAGTCACATTACCCATTTTCTCACATATGACATACATTCATATAAAGGAATTTGATAATAGTAGTGGTAGTAGTCTATAAATTAAATGCTTTTTCAAGAATCTCCCAAAGAACTGGATCGAGGCCGAAAGTCATATTCGCGCTACTTTTTGGGCAAAAAAGCCTTAAGCATTTTATGGAGGCTTGAAGAGCGTATCTGACAGAGGAAAAACATGATGGAAATAATAAGACAACTGATCTCTGCACGGCTCAGTTTTTAGTTTCAGCTGCTGTATTCCACGCCAGATCATACCTGTTATAGATCGTTGGACTTGCACAAAACAATTTTGATAACTTCATGAGTGAGGATTATTTTGCCACGGACTGAATTCGGATCATTTAGAGGCATGTGTGTGTGTGTGTGTGTGTGTGTGTGTGTGTGTGTGTGTGTGTGTGTGTGTGTGTGTGTGTGTGTGTGTGTGTGTGTGATGGTTTCACCATCAGACACATTTTGTTTCACGCAGTGTCCATTTTCTTGCCCTTAGATTCTTGTAAGGGTGTGTGGCATATCACTTTCCATATTCACCTGTCCCTGGTTTTTAGTCAAAGATATATGTCCCATTTAGAATTTCTTTTATACTTTCAAAAGTCAGAGAATCATGACAAGTATTGCCAATCAAAATATTCATTTTTTCTTTCCTTCGTATCTTTTGCACCGCAATTAAATTCTAGGTACAATGTTTATATTTTATGGGTTTTGTTGTTTTTTGTTTGCTTTGTGAAACACCACAACAACTTCATATTCAGTGTACATATCACTACTTTGGCTAGAAATAAATTTGTATCTGTATCTTCTATCACATCAGACTCGTCATTGTACTAATTCACCGACTTTTTTTTAATCAACACATACAATTTATAATCAATCATTTCCATATTCTTTTATTGAAAAAAGCAATCTTTTTCACATTCCAGCGATATGGATAAACAAAATATAACACAGTTCTAGCTTGCTCATTCTGTTATTTATTTTTTTTTCTGTCACAGACGTCTTGGTGAAAATTTCATATTTTCATGTTGATGCATTACAGTCACACACAACTCAAATTTCTTTCATTCCTGTGTTTTATTACCACATTTGTTTAGCTACCTGCACACTGGAGAAATAATTCAAAAGTATACATTTTTTTTTTTTTGCTGTCCCAACCTCTGCGCCACCTCAGAGGCAGTGCACCCACGCCGCTCATTCCGACACCCCGTCCACAGCCACAGCCCGGTCGGCCCCGCAGCAGCAGCCCCGGCACCGGCAATCCACTGGGAGCAGTCAATGTCAAGTCATCAAGAGGCAACCCACCGGAGGAGACACTGCACTGCCGCCGAGTCACTTCAGTGGTGTTCAGTGGCGCCTGTTCTGATCTAACATACGCAGGACGCCACCTACTAAGCCCCCTACTGACGACAATAATTGCTTAGTCGCGGAGCCGGCGTGAGTGAGCTCTCCCTCCGGAGGGCGCCACCACACGTCCGTCCAACGACAGCCCCCATGGACCCACCGATACCGGTGACCCCGACGGAACCAAACCAAGGCCACAGACGTGGAGAAGACATCGAAATTGAGGTCACCATGAGAGCAGGGCATGAAGGGCCACAGAACTTGAGACATTTTTTTTTAATGCTGATCGATGAGAATGAGGATGATGAAGATGATGCTACGGATTTCCATTTCGGTCTGAGACTACATGACAGGGCTGTACTCTACGCTTCCTTTCATAATATATCCCGGCGTCAACCAGGCCCGAGAGATACAGGCACCTGCAGTGTTGGTCAGGAAATTTGAGCAACACTCTCAGAAACGCATCTATTAAGTGGATGAAACTCGACTGTGTGGTCCCAGTCTTCCCAACTGAGTCCGCAGCAAACTCAACTCTGGGTAGGAGCCGGTCGGGGCAGAAAAACCCACATGACTCTGATGGGATTCGAACCCACGACCTCCCAGCCGGGAGTCCGCGACGCTAACCACTTCGCCACGGCGGCTGGTCAAAAGTATACATTTTACTCACTATCTTCTGTCACTGAATTAAAGATGATTTAAGAAAAAGGCACACACACACACACACACACACACACACACACACACACACACACACACACACACATCAGCTGTTTGTTTGTATAAAGATGCCGAACTAATGGCTTTGCTAGTGCACAAGTACCGTTGTCTTGCATGTATGGTCAAATGTTTAGAATCTTTCAAGAGACTTACCTACATTTTCCTTACGTAGCATACAATGCCCTAGGCTACGTGTCAACCCCTGCGGCTTCTCACTTTTTACACCCCGTCCAACCTCCGTACTCCATTCTCATCACTTCCACTAGAATATATTCTTTTCCAAGCCGCCAACCACAAACGCATGCATGCTTGACATGTCACAACACTCAATTCATCCCGTCTTCTCTTACATTTTAAACAAGAAACCACAATCATCATGCCCGTACCCACTGCCTCAACACTCAGACGGAGCATCCACACATAGTTCAACTTATTCACAATCACTGCAACCAGATCAAGAATACAAAGTGTCAAAGGTACTTAACAAACACACAAGACAAACTTCCCAGACCAGTCGGGCCCCCACTCTCTCACCCCCCCCCCCCCCCCCAACACCACTGATTTCACACCATCTTTGAACAACACCGCCATTTTGTCCAGTACACCCCTGATAATTTCACCATCACCAGTCATGAAAGATCAGTACTGGCAAAAGGTCTAAACACACTTAATATGATCAACTCATTCAACACAGATCCCTCTTTCCAACCCAGCCTCCTCTTCACGCTTGATTTCGTCTCACTTTACCCTTCCATTTCTCACGCTGACAGACTAAAAACCCCACTTTCTTCACCATAGTACCCTTACCAGCAACATCCTCCCACAGTTATACTGGTAACACGAATTTGTCCTCAAATTCAACATCTTTGAGTTCAACATCTACAGTTCTCATAAATCAGTGGTGTGCTATGGGAAACAAAACGGGACCACCGTATGACTGCCTTTCATGGGGGACACCTGGAACACCGCCTACTAACCTCTTATGCACCAGAGCTCTGCAAAGGTACACTGACGACGAACTGGGAGCCACATCCACGCCAAAACAAGATCCCCGCAACTTGCTCAACTTTGCTTACCATTTCACAGTCAGTCAATTTCCTGGACATCTCCATCTCTCTCTCAAAGACGGATTGCTCAAAACCGCGATTTTCTGTAAACCAACCGACGCGCATTCATACGTGGACTACATAGCTTCCCATTACCCATCCACTACAGATAGCATTCCATACTCTGAATTCCTCCGCCTATGCAGACTTTGCTCCGACGAAGAAGTCATCCTACATGCAGCTAAAATGTTTCAATTTTTCAGCAATTGTGGATACTCAAAGTGCTGTCATTAACGATGCTTTCAGATGCACCACAGCTGTATCCTCTTTGGAAGCCCAGTCTCCAAAAGAGACAAAGAGACCCAACGCCTGCCTCCTCGTCCACCCACACACTCTTCTTCAGGATCTTGACGTTCAACTGGCACACCGTAGAAAATCAAATCTGCCTTTGAGACCAAACCGATAATTACTTTCAGATACGACAAAAACCTCAAAGACCTACACGTGCGTTCCAAACTGAATAAAATTTCAACACCTATATCACCAGCTACTTTTCCTTGCTCAAAACCCAATTGCAAAATCTGTTCTCTCACCAAACCACCACCCTATATTTTCCCAAAGCATCATTTACAGTTGAAAAACGCACATTCTCTTGTCAGAGCTGTAACATGGTGTAGGCGTACTCTATCCACTGCCAACTGTGAAGTAGGATCTATGTATGTAAGACATCCCGCACACTCGTGACGCGCATTTCTGAACATATTGCTGACATCCACCATCATCAGCCCAAACCAATCGCTCTACATTTCAACCACCCTCAACACAATACCAGCCATGTCCTGGCACTTTGCCAATCACAGAGTGACAAATTTGGGCGCACTATGCAAGAATCCTATCTCACTGCCAGACTTGGGAACCCCTACCCACACGCTATCAAATCCATAGGTCGCATGCATCCAGGCTAACCACCACCACAACTCCAGCCTGCAATACTCTTCACAGACACGCTCACTACTCATTATTTACCTGAAACAAGTTACAGTTATCTTCCTTTCCCTCTTTCTTCACTCTCTCCGTTTGGTGCATCAATCTATTCTTTATTCACATACCTAGCGACTCCCTTTTCCTACTCCAGTTTTCTTTCAATTGCGTCTACTACCTTTTTACATAAGTTTCTCTTTCCTTCTTTCCTCTGTGTGTGTGTGTGTGCGTGTGTGTGTGTGTGTGTGTGTGTGTGTGTGTGTGTGTGTGTGTGCGTGCGTGCGTGTGTGTGTGCGTATGTGCGCGCGCGCGCGTGTGTGTGTGTATGTCTGTGTGTGCGCGCGCATGTAGGTGTAGGTATGTGGTTTCCTCCCAGCTCACTCCCCCCCCCCCCCCCCCCCCCCCCCTCCCACCTCTTTTCTTTTCATTTTCTTTCCTTCCCTTCCCTCCCTCTCAGCAGTACTGCTAGCTTTTCACTCATTGATCATTTCTTTTCCTTTCCACCTACTATCCTTATCACTTATATTACTTTATCATTATTACTATCATTATTATTACTATCACAATTATTACAATCCTTACCGTCGCCATCATCATTATCATCATTACTGTTGTCACTATTGTTGCCATTACCATCATATTCTCATCTTCTCATATTCGCGCACGATTTCCTCTCCCATGATCCCCTCCTGGGTGGCCTTGTGTCCGTCCGGCGGCCACTTTGATAGTGCGCGAATATGAGAAGGTAAGTGTTTTCTCGTTCTTCGTTTTCACTGTCCTAAATGTAATTTGGTTTTGCCTAAAGAAGACCCAAGAGGTCGAAATGCAGTGTGTCTTGCCCTGTACTTTGTCTACGTCCTTGGCGGTAACTAACCCCATCTCTTTCTAAATTTTGCTTCATTTTCCGCCCTCAGTCACTCCATTTTGAAACCTAAAAAAAGATATTTCAACTTGACTTCACACACACACACACACACACACACACACACACACAGACGCGCGCGCGTGCGCGCACATATTACAGAAAATGGAGATTTACCACAGCAGGGATATGTATTGCAAGGGATAGTCATGGAGTCTGGGCCTTCACAAAGATAGGCACATTTGGATCCTGCGGCGCTTTGGCAAGTTCGGCGTCTCTGTACGTTCCACCTGCACATGTCTTTGTGCATCCTCCACTTCTCCAAGAGGTCCATCCATGATAGTGTTCAGCTGTATAGGAGTTCATACGCATGTCATCAAGTTCTGGTTGTTTTGGTCTGTGTGAAGGACTTTGCACCTGATGCAATCTTTCAATAACGTTAGTGAGAATGTTATACTTAACACTGATGCACGAACTACTCTCTTGATTTAGACTGATCACCGAGATCCATTAACCTGCACGTTTTATGGTTGAAAGAGCTTATACTGTTACAGTTTGCATACTGCGTTTATTAGTCAGCAAAGGGACCTATTTATGAATAAATGTACTCAGAAGCAGCTGGGTGCATGTTTAAATCTGTAATTGTTAAGACTGCGAAAAAAGAAAAAAAAAAAGGGTGAAGGGAATATTACCTTCCTTTTTTCAGATCATAACAACATGCATGCTCTGTGAGATGTCAAAACATGGACATAGCTGGCATTCAACAAACTTTGAACAGATTAGTGTGAATGAGAACATAAGGATAGGATAGGAGATATGCAGACATGCATGTATTAGCTTTACGATAAGACAAACAGTTACCTTTGCTATGGATACAATAGTATTCGTCTGCAAACAAATGCATTTCTGGCTTAATCAGGAATAAAATGAGCCCTCAAGGCATACAGAATAATGAGAGTTTCCTCAGATCTTGCACAAACACTTTCAAATGCATACATAACCCATTGTAAAAATCTCACACACATGTAACTGAACGAAATTTGGGCGCGCGTGAACGTAAAGCTACTCTTTGCCCAGAGATTTTGTAATATTGCCAGTTGCACAAACTTTTCCCGAGGAATGAAAATGTAAGCAGAGTGATAAAATGCCTGTTATTTTGTGAATGTAAAACGTTGAAACAGAATCCGTCAAAATGGACGGCTAACTGCGTACCAGATCACAATGTAATAAACAAGACGCAAAGCATATAAACGTGCTCCCAGTTTATCCTGAATACGCACAAGATATTCCATAAAGAAAAAAAACCGTTTTGGGCCGCTATAGCCGTTAGTAACGGCTATCCTAGTAAACATCAGCCATCATCTGTGACCAATAATGAACATACCTACAAATTTTCAGAAAGCTTGGCCCAGTACTTTCTGAGATATTCCATAAAGAAGCAAACCGTCATGGGCCTTATAGCCGTTAGTAACGGTAAAATACAACATCCGGCATATTCCATAAAGAAGAAAAAACCGTTATGGGGCGTTAGTAACGGATATAACTTTAAAATAAAACATCGGGCATCGTCCGTCACCCATAATGAACATACCTACGAATTTTCAGAAAGATTGGCCCAGTAGTTTTGTCTGGAGTGAGTGGAACACATCTTGACCACAGACGGACACACAGCATTTCTTCGTTCCCATTGTAAAGATTTCGCTGTTCTATAAGAACTGGGAGTACAAAAAGCACGTTACAAATAAAAACAAGATGCAAAGCATATAAACATACTCCAAGTGTATCATGAATACGCTTGAGATATTCCTTAAAGAGGAAAAACCGTCTTGGGCTGGTATAACCGTGAGTAATGGCTATTCTGGTAAACATCGGCCATCATCTGTGACCTATAATGAACATACAAATTTTCAGAAAGATCGGCCGATAACATTGTGAGATTTTCCATCAAGAAGAAAACCATTATGGGCCGTTAGTAACGGCTATAACGGTAAACTTAAACATTGGGCATCATCCGTGACCCATAATGAACATACCTACAAATTTTCAGAAAGATCGGCCAAGTACTTTCTGAGATACTCCATAAAAAGAAACACCGTTTTGGGCTGTTATAACCCATTAGTAACGGCTATAACGGTAAACTAAAACATCGGGCATCATCCGTCCGTCGCCCTTAATGAATATACCTACAAATTTTCAGAAAGATCGGCCAAGTACTTTCTGAGATATTTCATAAAGAAGAAAAGCCGTTAGGGGTCGTTATAGCCGTTAGTAACGAACATACCGACACATTTTCAGAAAGATCGGCCGAGTAGTTTTGTCTGGAGCGAGTGGAACACGTTTTGACCACGGACGGACGGACAGACAGACAGACAGACAGACAGACAGACACACACACACACACACACACACACACACACACACACACACACACACATAGTATTTCTTCGTTCCTATTCTATAGTACTCCCTGTTCTATAAGAACTGGGAGTAAAAAAACAAAACAAAAACATTGCTTGTATGCACCATTGTGCATATGAGCACGGACACGTGTATTTGTGAAAAGTACCTGTTTTACTCGGGCCAAAAATGTTCTTCATGCACACTGAACTACACTGCCACCTTCGTATGTTTCAGTGGCAAGTACCGGACAGGTACCAGAGTTTTCCATGTTTAAATAGCGACAAAAATGTAAACAGCTTCTACTGTTACAGTTTAATTTTGTTTGTTAGAGCACTGTAAGTGTTACTGCGTATGATTCATAGAATACGCCTCTATTTTGTGTGTGTATGGGAGGCAGAGAAAGAAAGAGAGAGAGAGAGAGAGAGAGAGAGAGAGAGAGAGAGAGAGAGAGAGAGAGAGAGAGGGAGGGAGGCAGAAAGACAGATAGAAAAAAAGAAAATTAAAAGAGACAGACAGACAAACTAACACTCAATAAGAAGACGAAGAAGAGAAGAAGAAGAAGAAGAAGAAGAAGAAAGAAGAAGAAGAAAAAAAAGGGAGGAGGAAAAGAAAAAGGAAATGATGATGATGACGATGATATGATGATGATGATGATGATGATGATGAAGGTGAACAAGGAAAAAAAAGAAAGCATATATGGAAGAAGGACACAAAAACGAAGAAGAGGAGGATGAGGAAAAGGAACAAAAGAATAACAAAACACCACCACCAGCACCACCGACAAACGAAAGAAGAAGACGAAAAAAAAACAAACAAGAAGAAATAGATCAACAAAAGAGAAGAAAACAAGATGCAAAGCATACAAACGTACTCCCAGTTTATCTTGAATACGCACAAGATATTCCATAAAGAGGAAAAACCGTTTTGGGCCGTTATAGCCGTTAGTAACGGCTATTCTGGTAAACATCGGCCATCATCTGTGACGATCGGGGGCTATAACGGTAAAGTAAAACATTGGGCATCATCCGTGACCCATAATAAACATACCTACAAATTTTCAGAAAGATCGGCCCAGTAGTTCTGTCTGGAGCGAGTGGAACACATTTTGACCACAGACGGACAGACAGACAGACAGACAGACAGACAGACACCACACACACACACACACACACACACACACACACACACACATACACGCACGCACGCACACACACACACACACACACACACACACACACACACACACACAGAGCATTTCTTCATTCCCATTGTAGAGTACTCCCTGTTCTATAAGAACTGGGAGTACAAAAAGGCCATACGAAGGAGGACGAAGAAGGCACCAGACAAAACCTTCGTTACGTCAATAATAAAACAAAACAGGACCAGAGACCAGGCAAAACCAGACTAGACTAGACCATATCTACAAGTAGTTAAACATGGCCTATTTCGTCGCGTCAAATACATGTAGCCAGAGAACAGACCTATACAAAGAGTACCCACCACAACAATCACCGGTGTTGCAAAGCTTCGTCTCTTTCGAATTGCCAGTACACAGCCAGCCGCATCCTGGGTTCCCATTCGCACTCTGGCAGTAGCGTGTCTTCCTCTGTGTGCCGTAACATGTGCTCGAGCATTCTGTGACTGACCACTGGGACCAGCCATCTACCTCGTCCCCTTATCATGCAGAGAGATTAAATCAGAATGATAATGATAGGAAGAATAACAAAGAAATGATGAAACTACTACTATTGCTCCTCCTATTACTACTAATAATGAAACCACTGCAAGTGTTCCTCCTCCTTCTACTACTACTACTACTACTACTACCACTACCACAACCACTACTACAACCACTGCTTCTACTACAACTATTACTGCTGCTACGAAGCAATATAGTAATGAGATTTAAAATAATCCGAGACAGCAGTAATGACAACGAAACACGAAGAGACACAGAGACAGGGAGAGTTAGAGCGATAAGAGAGAGAGAGAGAGAGAGAGAGAGAGAGAGAGAGAGAGAGAGAGAGAGAGAGCAAAAGAAGAAGAGGTAAGGTACAGTAATGTTGCTTATAGCCCAGCCGACCGCAAAGGGCCATATCAGGGCTGTCACCGCGTTGAAGTCAACTCACAAGTCATTCATTCCCATAATCTCTTTAGAATACATCTCTAAAAACCCACCCGAATTTTGTTAAAAATCTTTCCACCACTATAAAATCTCAGATCCGATGAAAAGGGTAAATCTCTTTCAAGACCTCAAAGATCGCATCAGGTGGAACATCTCTGAACATGGTTTTCATGGAATCTGCTGTGAAATGTTTGTGTCTCACATCATGCAAGTCCCAACACTCTAAAAGACTACGTTTCATTGTGAGTGGTACATGACATGAAATGCATCGCAGAGCTTCTTCACATTTTAAAAGGTACGAATGAGTAAAACACGAATGGCCAGTGTGCAGCCGGCATAGAGCCGTCTCTTCTTTGCGACCACAGAGGTAGATGAGAGGAAAAAACTTTGAGGTCTGAACGGAACTGAAAGAGTTTGTTATCCGTCTGTGTATTCCAGTCCTCCTGCCAGAGGTCTCTGACATAATCATTAACTTTTAGTTTTAGATCTTTGTAGGGGATAGATATGTTAGACAGTTCCCCCTGTTGATGCATCTTGGCCAAACGATCAGCCATTTCATTCCCTCCGATGCCAAATGACTGGAAACCCAAGCCAGAATAATGTTGTGACCTTTCGCTTTCAACGTGGTAAAAAGTTAAAAAAAAAAGTGTAGAAGTTTGGGATGATGGAGGTTACGGCCAGCTATCGCCTCCAAAGCTGATAGCGAATCAGACAAAATCAGAAAGTTCTTGTTTGTGGAATGAGAGATTATCTTCAGTGCTAGAACCAGGGCTGTAAGTTCAGCAGAATAAACAGAAACATCTGATGGAATGTGTTCTAATAATGTTTGAGAAAAAGCACCAGGGCGATATGCTCTCACAGGCCACTCCATCTTCAGACTTGGAACCATCAGTTAATGTTTTCTGAAATGATTGGAATTTAGCAGGGATTGGCAAACAATGCATTGTATGCCAGAGAACTGGTGGATTCTTTGCGAAAAGCAGCAGGATCGAAGTGGATTTCTGGTGTGGAAAATGTCCATGGAGGCTCATCTGGAAAATTGGTGGAAAATTGGTGGATTCTTTGCGAAAAGCAGCAGGATCGAAGTGGATTTCTGGTGTGGAAAATGTCCCATGGAGGCTCATCTGGAAAATTGGAGAAGTCAGACACAACTCCTAGATCAAGACCTACATTCTGCACATGAAGCTGCATACGAAGTCCAGACGGAAGAATACATTTGGGATTATTTTCGAATTTACTTTGAAACTGAGGGTTAAAAACACAGTCATAGGCAGGGTTTTCCGGTTCAGAGAACAGTCTGAGATAGAAGTTCAATGGCATTTTCAGCATCCGGGACCAGGCTGCTTCCAATTCAGTAGTGGGGCAACTATCCCCAACCCGACAGGTCCCCAGGCGGTGGATAGCGGAACGACCCTCAGATATGGGGATTAGCTGCGATATGTCAGGCTTGCCTGGCCAAATACGCAGTCCCGGACCAACTGGGCGATGTTCCTACCAGGACGGGGTGGGTCAACAGGTGGCACTGTTGTCCCCATTGAAATACCCCATGTGTCCTATATGACGGGCTCATCATGCGGTCAAGTGGCGCGTTATAACCTCTAGCCCCGGGGTGGGATCCTCGGAGAAACAATCCTCCCTGTGCTCACAGGGCAGGATGTACAGGCCATGAGCTAAGGGTGTACACCCTGAAAGAAAAACTCCAGCTGAAGACGGAGGTATTGGGGGCCACCGGCGCAACTTAAACCACGATACCACGCATCCACGCTTCCATGATAATGCAGTTCACAGAATCTCGATGTGGCGCTCGACCTTCGGGGACCCGCCGGAGAGGTCGGGAGCCGGGCCCTATGCCTCAAAGGGGCACACCCCAAGCAATCGGTGGTCGGACAAGGAAATTTCGTATGCCCATGCGACGAAGGAAAACCTCATCCTTCTGCTGGTGCCAAGCAAACAGTACCACCAAAAATGCTCAACATTCTCTAGTGCAGTGCAGAAGGGGTGCATAAGAAGAAACTTGGCCTGGCAGAAAGGATGCACCAAGAAAATATTCACATGGCATGTGTCTAAGAGACACATTTGACCGTAAACCATCGCTTTCAAGTGATGGGTTACGAGACCATCAGGTTGGACCGTGAGGAAAGAAACAAAGGAGGGGTGCTTGTCTTGGTGCGGAATTCCATCGCCGCGCAAGAGCTCAAGATCAACACCAATCAACAGGCAGAGATCCAAGGGGCTGATAGTCCCTTAAAGAACACAACATCAGGATCTACAATGTCTATTGCCCTCAACATCGCGATCCTTCCTCCCTCACATACATGAACATCACAGACAACAACTGCGTGGTGGTGGGAGATTTCGACAGTCACTCAGAGAGATGTGGCTCTGAGGAGACAGACAAGAGAGGCGTAGAAGCTGAGAATTGGGAGATTGACACACATCTTCATTTCATCAACCAAGATGATAAACCCACTTTCTACTCTAGACACTGGATGACCACATCAACACCAGATCTAGCGTTCGCCACCAACGACCTGTTCATCAGGACCACAAGAACAGTCCTCAACCAGCTTGGAGGAAGTGACCACAAGCCCTTCAAACTCTCTATTAACCTCAACTTGCAGACTCCTCAAGCAAAGTGTTTTCCCCGCTGGAATTACAGAAAGGCGGACTGGACTCTCTTCGAGACCCTCACAGATAAATACACAAAGCCAATCAACATCAGGCAGAAGGACTCAAACAAGATGGTTCAAGACTTCACAAAGGCCGTCTTGAAAGCTGCTACAGAATCCATCCCAAGAGGAGCACGCTAAGACTACAAGCCTTACTGGACGGAGGAACTCCAGAATCTGGAAGATGCTGCTACGGAAGCCAGGGACCGAGTAGAAAAGCAGCCATCACTGGAGAACAACATAGCGCTGAAGGAAGTAACTGCCAGATACAAGTTGTCCTGCGCACAAGCTGCAAGAAAAAACTGGCAAGAGAAAACTGAAAGCCTAAATCTTGACAAGGATGGCAGCAAGCTGTGGAAACTGGCTAGAACCTCTCGTAACGAAACAACAAATCACACCACAATAACAATACAAGAAATTGGAAATTACCTCTCTGGAAAGAAAGCAGCAGACCACTTCACAGACGTCTATGAAAACATCAGCAATCTGGAAATCCCTCCTGAACATAGAGTTGCAGTGCATAGGGCTCAAGGTGAACTTCATGAGAAAGAACCCCAGGAGGAAATCATGACCACAACTTTCACAGAGAAAGAGCTGGAGGAAGCGTTGAAGACCCTCAACCTGAAGAAGTCACCTGAACCAGACGGAATCACAAATGAAATGATTCTGCATCTTGGGATGAAGAGCAAGGCAGTCCTTCTAACAATTTCTAACTCCAGCATGAAGACAGGATCAGTACCACAGTGTTGGAGGGAAGCAGACATGATCCCCGTTCACAAAAAGGGAAAGGACAAGTCGAAGGCTGACAGCTACAGATCCATCAGCCTTACAAGCTGCTTAGGAAAGCTGATGGAGAGACTTGTCAACACAAGGCTTTTCTGGCACCTTGAGGAGTATCAGCTGCTGAGCCCTGAATAGGCAGGCTTCTGCCAACACAGATCAACAGAAAACCAGATCACATTCATCACTCAAAGCATTGAGGACGCTTTCCAATAATAGAAGAACACGCTTGCTGTCTGAATTGACATGGAGAAGGCGTTCGACAAAGTCTGGAAGGCTCAGGCTCAAACTACGGCAATGTGGTGTGTCTGGGAGGATGTACACCTGGATCAGCCAGTACCTACATACCCGCACACGCCCAAGTCAAGATTCAGGGCCAGAAGAGCAAGAAGAAGGTGCTGAGACAGGGAGTACAACAAAGATGAGTCCTTTTGCCAACGCTGTTCGTCATCCTCATAGATGACATCATCAGAGAACTGCCAAGAGGTGTCAGAGGAGCGATCTACGCAGATGACCTGGTACTTTGGTGCTCTGAAGAGTAAACCACTACAGCACAGGTACGCCTCCAGTTTGCGCTCAACAAGATCAGCGACTGGACCAAGGAATGGCTTGTCTCTTTCAACTCAAGCAAAACAACCTACACAGTCTTCAGCCCATCCAGCAAGAAACAAGAGGCGAAGTTGACACTGAACAACCAAAGGCTTGCAGAGGAACCCACACCCACCTACCTTTGACCGCAGGTTCACTCTCGGGAAACAGCAGATAACCAGATGCTGGCGCGGGCCAAACCTGAGACTGGCGATCATGAGGAAATTTGCAGGAACGGACTGGGGGGCTGACGAACGTATCCTGAAGAGACTCTATACAGGGAGAGTCCGACCTGTAGTTGAGTACGGGACATCAGCATGGGCGTCAGCTGCAAAGTCTAACCTCGACCATCTCAACAAGAAACAGAACCAAGCTCAGCGTGTCATAACTGGTGCCATGAGATCCATCCCAATCCTGAAGATGGAGGAGACTACTGGGCTACAGTCATTGGAGGACAGATGGGATAGAAAGATCCTCATCCAGGCAGCAAAATTCAAACACTTTGAAAACCATCCAATGAACAACAGAATGAACAGACCCATCAAGAGCCGGCTGAAAAGAGAGCAGCTTCATCCACCAGTCAAGACACCTTGAAAGACAAACCCCAGTCTTGATGGAACACGAAGCAAAGCCTATCCTGGCAAATGTCACCCACCCATCTTGGAAGAGGTAGGTATTCCCAACAGTCGTCACCAGCATTCCCGTGGGAGAAGAGAGGAACACAGTCAGACATCTAAATGAAGGCCCTGACCATGGAGTACATCTGCAACCAGTACCCCCAGGAAGACTGGACCCATGTCTTTACAGATAGCTCCGCCACAGAAGCGATGAGGGATGGTGGAGCTGGAATCTTCCTCCGATACAAAGACGGAGATGAAGAAATTGCAACCCCAACAGGAAAATACTCCACCAACTTCCGAGCTGAGCGAGAAGCCCTCTGTGAGACAGTCACAACAGTCTTGCAGAACTCCACAAGAACAACAGGGCAGGTTGTGGTGTTCTCAGACGCTCTCTCCGTGCTCCAAACCCCAAGACCTCCCGCTACAAAGAACTGAACCATCTCTCACTCAGCAGCCCTTTTGCCCCGAGTGCCAGAGTAGAGAAAGTGGTGATGCAATGGGTACCAGCACACTGTGTCATCAGAGGCAACGAAAAAGCAGACATTCTGGCAAAAGACGGTGAACAGCAGAAGCAGGCCAACAACCTGGTGTCATACGATGAAATCAAGACAATCATCTAGGCACAGCAAGGAATAAAATGGCGCCTCCCACACCCAAATACAACCCAGAAGACAGATACCATTTGCTGGGACGACGGGAACAGGTCAAGATCTTCCGCCTGAGGACTGGACACAATCGCCTGCTCCACCACATGCACACACAATTTGGCATTGGACAGAGTGGAGAGTGCTCTTGTGGTGAGGGACCAGTGACAACCAACCACATCCTTCAATACTGTACGACGCATGCAGCATCCAGGAGGAAGTACTGACCAACACCGACAGCAGCTGCTCATCTAACGGGAGGCGAACGAGGAAGAAGAAGAAGAATTTCAGCATGTGGTTTGTTTGATAACGAGGGTTCACCTGTCTCTGCGTACAGGCTGTACACAGGGGTGGAGCGAAATGCTTCATGACAGAGATGAAGCCCTTGATGGTGAACAGGGTTCAAGAGTTTCAGATAAGAGGGTCCTGAAAGCCGTACACAGCACAACTATAGTCCAGTTTAGAACGGACCAAGGCTCTGTTGAGGTGCAGCAAAATTCTCTTATCAGCGCCCCAGTCAGTGTGTGCTATGACCCGCAGAATGTTCAAAGCTTTCTGGCAAGAAGTTTTTAATTTTTTAATGTGACCAACAGAGTTGAGTTTTTGGTCGGAAATAACTCCCTAGAAATTTGGCCTCTTTTACGGCTGGAATGAGAGAGTTCCCTTTTTGGATTTCAGGATCTGCAAAGAACTGTCGAAAATTATAGAAGTCAATGCACTGTCTTAGTAGCAGAAAAAGTAAAGCCATTTTCTTCCGCCCACAGATGAATTTTGTCCATACAAAGTTGGGGCCTGCGCTGAACACTCTGGTACACGTTTTCAGTTGCATAGACGGCAAAATCATCTACAACAAACAATGAGCAGTCGGAGCCCTGTTGAACTTAATTAACAATGTTGTTGATTTTGATGCTAAAGAGGGCAGGAGATAGTATGCTCCCTTGTGGAACACCCAACTCCTGCTCGTGAACGTCATGAGAGTGGTGCCAACCCGAACCTGAAACTGTCGTTCTACCCCCGAAAAAAAGGATAAAAAGTGGAAGATAACTCAGAAAAAACAAGATCATGTAAATCATCAAATATCCCAGATTTTCAGGCGGTATCGTAGGCAAAGAAGAAGGGAATGGGCGCGCAGAGAGACATACATATAGACAGACAGACAGGGGGCAGGGACGAATCATAATTTGTGTTTAACCAGAATGAGTGATAGTGAGAGGATGGGATGTACAGCGCAAAAGAAGAAGAAGGTAAGGTAAGGTAATGTTGCTTATAGGCCAGCCGACCGCAAAGGGCCATATCAGGGCTGTCACCGCGTTGGAGTCACCTCACAAGTCATTCATTCACACCCCCCTGTAAAAAAACCTTCTAAAATCACACTTTGAATTGTTTAAAAATCTTTCCACCGCAAAAACTCAAATCAGAATCTCTTTCAGAAATTCAAAGATCGCATTAGGTGGAACATTTCTGAACAAGGTTTTTATGGAGTCTGCCGTAAAATGTCTGTCTCACATCATGCAAGTCCCAAGATTCTAAAAGAATTATGTTTCATTGTGACTGGTACATGACATGGAATGCACCATGGAGCTTCTTCACTTTCTAAAAGGTACGAATGAGTAAAATACGAATGGCCAGTGTGCAGCCGTCATAAAATTGTTTCTTCTTTGCGACCACAAGAGGCAGATGAGAAGAACTCTTTCTGGTTAGGACGGATCTGGAAAAGTTTGTTATCCATCGGTGTGTTCCAGTCTTCCTGCGAGAGGTCTCTGACAGACTCATTAACTTTCGGTTTTAGATCTGTGTACGGGATAGATATGTTAGTTTCCCTGTTGATGCATTCTTGGACAAATGATCAGCCGTTCATCAGCCGTGAAAAATGTCTATGGAGGCTTACCTGGAAACTTGGAGAAGTCAGACACAATACCTAGATCAAGACCTGCATTCTGCGCATGAGGCTGCATACGAAGTCCGAACGGAGGAATGCAGTTGGGATTTTTTTTCGAATTTAATTTGAAACTGAGCGTTAAAAACACAGTCATAGGCAGGGTTTTCCGGATCAGTGAACAGTCTGAGATAGAGACGATACCCTTGATAGTGAATAGGGTCCAAGATTTTCAGATAAGAGGGTCTTGCAGAGCCGTACACAGCACAGCCATAGTCTAGTTTAGAACGGACTAAAGCTCTGTAGAGGTGCAGCAAAGTTTTCTTATCAGCACCCCAGTCAGTGTGTGCTACGACCCGCAAAATGTTCAAATCTTTACGGCAGGAAGTTTTAAAATGATTAAGAAAGTTGAGCTTTTGGTTGAAAATAAGTCCTAGAAACTTGGCCTCTTTTACAGCTGGAATGAGAGATAAAGAAGAAGAAGAAGAAGAAGAAGAAGAAGAAAAGAAGACGAAGAACAAAGAAGAGCAAGAATGAGTTTCGGACTGGAGGGGAAGGGAGAGTATGGGAGGCGTTGAATAGAAGAGAGGAATGGGGCAGCAAAAGGTGGAAGTTTAGGATGAGGATGGGGGGTACAAGAATTTTTCACATTCAACTTTTAATGATAAGCTGAACGCAGATCTTTAACACGGCTGTGATCTATGGTATGGAGTAAGGACGTCGGAATGAGCGGCGTGGGTGCACTGCCTCTGAGGTGGCGCAGAGGTTGGGACAGCAAAAAAAAAAAAAAAAAAAAAAAAAAAAAAAAAAAGTAAGGACGCTGCCTTCCACTTTTTGTCATTTTCCATCGAAAACAGAACAAGATCTACGATAAGATGTTGGAACGCCTGCATCTCAAATCAGACATTTTGATTTATTTCTCATACGTTTTTACTTTGCTCCTCCTACTGTGGTTTGACCTTCACTCTTAAAATATCCGACGTTGTCATCTCGTTCATGCACATTTTAATATATCAGCACTTACACCCATATACCACCCGTCTATTGTAGATTGATCCTTTGTTTATATAGCTCGGCATTATGGTCTGCTTCATGCACACGACTTACACCCTTTGTCCGTCTAAGACTATTCGATTTTATGATTCATTTTCTGTACTACTTTCAGCCCATTTGTCTAGAAACGGATGGTTGCAGGACAAAGGACACAGACATGGACTAGAGGACTTCAGGTCCGATCACAGACAAAGTAGTCATCAAACGGCATATAACACTAATTACCCTGAAAGTAAGGATTACAGAATAGTGAAAACAAAAAAAAACAGGTATAAGAAGTCAAGACTGCTTATTTTGAAAAGCATTGTGTTGCTGTACTTCTTGACTTCTTTGGGTTAAAAGCGGTATATATATATATATATATATATATATATATATATATATATATATATATATATATATATATATATATATAGCACCAAAGGTTGAGATATGTGTAATATATATCTCAACCATTGGTGCTCTATGGATCACACTACGGTTCTAAATAGTATTTTGGACATAATCTGAAGATGTTCAGTGATCTGATACTGATCATACACAAAAACTGTCCCCTGCAGTCCTGTCACGGCGAAGTGCTCTGTGTCTCTGTGGCAGAGACATTGGGAGTGAGGAGGAGATGGGGAGTGAGGGTAGGGTGAGGTGGGTGGAAGGCAGTCTTGATTTTTACTGGAAGAAATTTGTGCTGGGAAGGCAGAAGCAAGTCAAGACGACCATAAAAGGGGCATGTCACAGAAGGGAGAGGGTGGATGGGGATGGGGGATGTGGCTGGGGTTGCTACAAAAGTAGGTGAAAGAATATGGGAGAGGAGAAGGAATTAAGAGAGAGGAGTAGGAACGAGCGATGTAGAGGTAGTGACACAGGAAGCTAAGCAGAAGGCACTTACTGCAGCAATGTTGTAGATTCGGACACTTAAACATGTCAACAGCATTCCCTTCACAATAATCCGAACAGCTGGACTGGACCAAGCAGGTTCGATTCCTGTATTTGTAGGCGGTGCCACAGGTTGCTGAACATTGTCCAAATGCAGACCACTCACCCCACGGGACGGCCTGGCTCTCTAACAAAGGGGAGGAGTTGTGAAAATAACAAATAGAGGAGGAAAGAGTGCGGTGCCATTCAGGAACAACATTATAGCAATTAATGTGTTTTGCTGCATCAAGTTCCGTGCTTCATACAATATTAACTACCCCTTTCCCCAAAAACAGAAAATGTGAACACTAACAACAAACAAATGCAAAAATCTAAAGAAAAGAACATGCACAGATACAAGCAAAAAAAGAAGTATGCGAGAAAGAGAGAAACATTACCCACTGTTTTTCCTATCCCCCCTTCCCGCCGCCAACAAAAAAGCAACCAACCAAACAAAACTCCCAAATCTTTGAAGGCAAGATATGTCACGGCACATCAAACAAGTTACCTCTGCTGGTAATGCTGTTGCTATTACTTAGAATACAACGGTAGCTCTTATCACTATTGTGGAACTGCCTTCATTTTCTGCCTCGTTAGTTTCTTAGTCCACACTAATACCTCAAACTTTAATGGGGGAATACATGCAAATACTGGAGAAGACGTTTCTGTGTTTTGCTCACACAAAAAGATATGAAAACGAAATAGCTATTAACATTCATGTGAATGATCTCTCAAGTGTTGAAAAAGATCTTGTTTTTAAAACTCTTCGACATATCATTACACGACAATCTTTACATTAAAACAGACTCCCTGTTAGAATGAATAGTTCTTGAAATTAAATATACTTCAGCTATGTGCATGATGGGCTCTTCAACGTGCAGGAGAATACTTTCACAAACTATTTGTCAGCCCCCCCCCCCCCCCCCCCACACACACACACACAAACTATATGTATATCTTCCCACTCCCCCTATTCCCTGCGATCTACTAATCTAGACACATGCACATATATCCGCTTGCAATCTGTATGCGCGCGCGCGCGCACGTGTGTGTGTGTGTGTGTGTGTGTGTGTGTGTGTGTGTGTGTGTGTGTGTGTGTGTGTGTGTGTACGCGCGTGCGTGAGTGTGTGTGTGTGTGTGTGTGTGTGTGTACGCGCGTGCGTGTGTGTGTGTGTGTGTGTGTGTGTGTGTGTGTGTGTGTGTGTGTGTGTGTGTGTGTGTGTATGTGTGTGCGCGCGTGCGTGCGTGCGTGTGTGTGTGTGTGTGTGTGTGTGTGTGTGTGTGTGTGTGTGTGTGTGTGAGAGAGAGATAGAGAGAGAGAGAGAGAGAGAGAGAGAGAGAGAGAGAGAGAAAGAGAGAGAGAGAGAGGGGGGGGGGGGGGGGGGGGGTTGTTCGCGTGGCAACGGCGAGAAAAAAACGCATCCTAAATACATGGATGTTTCTATATAACGATTCAGTCATCACTTACTTTTCGGGGGTGGGTTACACGGACCTGAAATTTAGAAACACACACACACACACACACACACACACACACACACACACACACACACACACACACAAGTAAATAAACAAACAAACAAACAAACTCAGCATTTACCGAAATGAGAAAATTGTAGACGTTAAGAACAGAACAGCTGATAACAGTCAGACAAAAAAGTAATCCGCACAGTTTGGGAAGCTTTTACATGAAAATTGTAAACATTAAAGCAACAAAAACAACAGACAAACAAGCGAATAATAAACAAACAAATACACAAACAACAGCAAAAATACCAAACCATCATCGGAGCAGACATGCACACGTGTCAAAAATGAATGAGTGTGTGCGTGTGTGCGTGTGTGTGTGTGTGTGTGTGTTGTTGAGTGTGACCAGCCGCCGTGGCTAAGTGGTTAGCGTCGCGGACTCCCGGCTGGGAGGTCGTGGGTTCGAATCTCATCAGAGTCATGTGGGTTTTTTCTGCCCCGACCGGCTCCTACCCAGAGTTAAGTTTGCTGCGGACTCAGCTGGGAAGACTGGGACCACACAGTCGAGTTTCATCCTCTTAATGGATGCGTTTCTGAGAGTGTTGCTCAAATGTCCTGACCAACACTGCAGGTACCTGTACCTCTCGGACCTGGTTGACGCCGGGATATATGAAAGGAAACGTAGAGTACAGCCCTGTCATTTAGTCTCAGACCGAAATGGAAATCCGTAGCATCATCTTAATCATCCTCATTCTCACTGATCAGCATAAAAAATGTCTCAGATTCTGTGGCCCTTCATGCCCTGCTCCCATGGTGACGTCATTTTCGATGTCCTCTCCACCACGTCTGTGGTCTTGGTTTGGTTCCTTCGGGGTCACCGGTATCGGTGATTCCATGGGGGCTGTCGTTGGACGGACGTGGTGGCGCCCTCCGGAGGGAGAGCTCACTCGCGCCAGCTCCGCAACTAAGTAATTACTGTCGTCAGTAGGGGGCTTTAGTAGGTGGTGTCCTGCGTATGTTAGATCAGAACAGGCGCCACTGAATACCACGAAGTGACTCGGCAGCAGTGCAGTGTCTCCTCCGGTGTGTTGCCTCTTGACGACTTGACACTGAGTGCTCCCTTTGGATTGCCGGTGCCGGGGCCACGGCGGGGCCGACCGGGCTGTGGCTGTGGACGGGGTGTCGGAATGAGCGGCGTGGGTGCACTGCCTCCCAGATGGCGCAGAAGTTGGGACGGCAAAAAAAAAAAAAAAAAAAAAAAAGAGGATGAGTGTTGGTGTGGGAGTCGAGTAGGGTTGGTGTAGCGGTATAGGTTTTAGAGGTTGAAGGGGTGGTATGAGAGAATGAAAATGATGGGATAAAGGGAGCGGCGACATGGTTCTGGATCGGAATGTAATACTAGTGTGTGGGGTGACACTAGTGAGCGGCGACATGGTCCTGGGCCAGGTTGTGATTTATGTATGAAGTGGCTGGAGTGGGCAGGTGCATGAATTTTGGTTTAGGGGGTAATAGTGTATGAAGTGACAAGAATGAGTGGCGACATGATCGTGGTTTAGGGTGTGGTTGTTTTGGGAGTGGCCGAAACGAGTGGCGCTAGTGTAATACCTCTGAGATTACACGGAAGACACACACACACACGCACACACACACACACACACACACACACACACACACACACACACACACACACGTTCGCGCGTACACATATACATTGGGAACAAAAAAAGAAGGTGGAGTGATCTTTTCTCTCTTATTGTCTCTCTTTTAAAAAAAAGACACCAGAATTTATACTCAGTAAGGTCAAATAAGATAAGTGCTTAAGAAACCTGCCTTGCTTTCGATTGATAACTCACGAGAAAAAGTAATTGGACCTACTTTCACAGTTAGTGCCAGTGTAGCCGTGGTTACAGTTGCAAGTGTAACCGCCACCACTCGTGCTTTGACATGTCCCATTCCGACACGGATTGGACGAACAGGCGTTTATTCCCGACACTGTAGACAAACAAACTAGAGAGAGAGAGAGAAAGAGAGAGAGAGAGAGAGAGAGAGAGAGAGAGAGAGGGGGGGGGGGAGGGAGGGAGGGAGAGAGGGAGATTTAAAGAAGAAGGAACAGAAAAGGATTTTTGTATGCAGTTGACAGGAAAAAACGTGTTGTAGCAGCCTAATTTTAGCCAAGTTTGTGTTTTGTACAAAAGTAACCTGTCATTTTTCTTTAAACAAGAGTAACGAAGTGTGCAAAAATCTGTCTTTTTTTCCATTTATTTGATTTTTGTTGTTGAATTTTTCTTTTTTAAATAAATCGGCCGCTACAGTCACCGATCTCTTATCACTCAATGTCACTACGATTGCTGAAGCTGCCTCACTGTTGTGTCCGTCCGACTGGAAAATCCCCGGGTTGAGGGACGCTGGCAGCATACCTCGAGTTAATCCTCCGAGCAAGTCTCCCGGAGTCCATTGCACTTCGCCCTCTCCACGGAAAGGGCTCCTGTCGGCCTCTCCCACGAGTCTTCTGTTGCTGCAGACACCCAACCGATGACTGGCAGCTTCCTGTCCAGGCCTCAACAGGCTGACACGTCTTGCTGTCGCCCGTCCTCACACAGGAGACAATTTCTCCCGTCGTCGGCTCCGAGGCTACAGCAAACTTATACTGTCTTCTGTCCAACACACGGGACAATTCTCTACCGTCGTCGGCTCGAGGCGATAGCAAACCTCTGCTTCACGTAAAGTCTTTTGGCCTCGACTTTACCCCGCTGTATTTTCCAGAGTCTTCAGCAAGACAGAATGAGCTCACTTTCCCTTAGTGAGTCAGGCTTTTCCTGGTTTTCCGAGCGTTTCATAACCATTCACAACAAAGAGAACCCGAGTTAAACTTGCTGATACAGTGGAATCACTGGCACACACGCATCACACGATTTACACCAATAAATCTCCGAGTTATTTTGATTCAACCAATGGATTCACTAGTCACGTACCCACGCATACGCACACACGCACGCACGCACACACACACACACACACACACACACACACACACACACACACACACACACACACACACATGGCCTAAAGCGGAAGCTGCTGAACAGCTGATCGTCTGTCCAAATTACTGAATTACACCGGCTGTACACTCTGTACAGTTGTGATTCATAGAGAGACTGGATGTGTGATAGTTTGCTTTAATGAATGATGTAAGTACTGTCATCGATCGATCCTTGGTTGCGTGAAAAACTGTCAGAACATATTTCGATTTCAGTTTGAATTTTTACATGTGTTCTAATAGCGGTGATAGCACAGGCGCCTTACATGTGATTACGTTTTTGTTTGACAGCGCTACTTTTTAGTACGATGAATCATATTAACATTCAAGTGACAAACTTTGCTTGCCCGTTGATGATGTGAATACAAACGACAGTGACCCACCCCAGAGATCAGCCATGCAACCGTGTGAAGTGAGTTGTTTATGCGAGTGTGTTAGTTAATCTATATATCCACGTGCAAATACCATAATGTATGACATGGCGCTGGGCATACAACAGGCGCATGAAGCCGAGTTTGAAAAAAAAAACTTAAACCAACTTTAGATAAGGATCAAAAGCGATTTTGGTGCAGTGAAAACGAATTATCGTCTGGCGTAATGTGCTTCTCTACAGATACTGTGCTATCAATAACGACTCCATCAAGCTAGAAACTGCTGACTATGATGAGGAAGAGCACATCCTTCCTTCATCATTCCAATGGTTAAGTGAAACAGGTGATTCTCTGGCAAAGACAGTCATACGTATCTACACCTACCAGCCCAAGTCCAAGCGAATAACCCTAACCCTGTATTTTAAGTCCAGCACGGAGGCTGGTACCTTCTTGTGCCAGGGTAAAGACTGTGTAAAGTGGGACACAAAGGAGTGTGAGATCATCACAAACCTCGTTCAGTCCTACCTAGTCCATGGTGATGTGGTCTGTCTGACCAAGACTTTGCTGAGCGCTCCATTGACCTTCTTAAGTACCGTGTCGGACAGTGTTTTGTTACAGTCCCCAACAATGACAGTCACCTCAGTCAATGTTCCACACTGTGACAGAGTCTCACTCACTGGCTCCTATTCTGTACCTCCACTGCACGTCACCCAAGAGAAAACCTTGTGCACTGAGGATTTTGTTCTCCTCCCTCATGCCCCCCAACTAACCATCAACCAATCCACTGCCAGCCATGTCGACCTGTCGCCCCATTCGGAAGTTGACCACTTAGTCACTCCTGACTTAGACAGGTCTGACACAGGCTCTGGACAGTTGACCCCAGAGTCACAGACATATCTGAAGCAGTCAGGGGCAGATCATCGGTCACCTTGTGCTAAGAAGGAGGATTCCCAAGTCCTCTCCACCCCTGTGCACTGTGCACTCTGTGAAGTTGAGCCGCCCACAAGTCCTGCGCAAACTTCGGAGACGCACCCTGTGTGTCACCCCCCCCCCCCCCCCCCCCCCCCCCCCCCCCCCCCCCCTAAACAGGAATCCAAAACAAACGGCATCACTGACGTTCTATGCCATGAGATTTCAGCAGCTTCAGGATACAGTGACTGATCTTCAGCAGTCTTTTGCTGACTTCAAAAGTTCAATACATGTACAAATTGAGGACGCTAAGGTCTGTGCTAAAAATGACCTACGCTCACAAATGGGTTCAAAGTCTGACTTACTTTATTCACAAACTGATTCTCTCAAGACAAAAATGTTTGAGTCAGACAAACAAGTCACACTCTCAAGAAAGAAAATCACTCACTGAAGACTCAAATGGGAAATATTTATTCTGAAATAATAAAAAAAAAAAAGCCCACTGCCTTACGTGATGCTAGCACACTGTGTGAGATGGTGAATATCCAGAGCAGTGCAGCAACCACCTCCACCTGCAGCAGCTCACCAGCAGCCACTGCCCTCTGCAGCAGCTCACCAGCAGCCACTGCCCCCTGCGGCAGCTCACCAGCAGCCACCGTCCCCTGCGGCAGCTCACCAGCAGCCATCGCCCCCTGCGGCAGCTCACCAGCAGCCATCGCCCCCTGCGGCAGCTCACCAGCAGCCATCGCCCCCTGCGGCAGCTCACCAGCAGCCATCGCCCCCTGCGGCAGTTCACCGGCAGCCACCGTCGCCTGCGGCAGCTCACCAGCAGCCACCGTCCCCTGCGGCAGCTCACCAGCAGCCACCGTCCCCTGCAGCAGCTCACCGGCAGCAGCCACCGTCCCCTGCGGCAGCTCACCAGCAGCCACCGTCCCCTGCGGCAGCTCACCAGCAGCCACCGTCCCCTGCGGCAGTTCACCGGCAGCCACCGCCCCCTGCGGCAGCTCACCAGCAGCCACCGCCCCCTGCGGCAGCTCACCAGCAGCCACCGCCCCTGCGGCAGCTCACCAGCAGCCACCGCCACCTGCGGCAGCTCACCAGCAGCCATCGCCCCCTGCGGCAGCTCACCAGCAGCCATCGCCCCCTGCGGCAGCTCACCAGCAGCCACCCCCCCCCCTGCGGCAGCTCACCAGCAGCCACCGTCCCCTGCAGCAGCTCACCGGCAGCCACCGTCCCCTGCAGCAGCTCACCGGCAGCCACCGTCCCCTGCAGCAGCTCACCGGCAGCCACCATCCCCTGCAGCAGCTCACCAGCAGCCACCGTCCCCTGCAGCAGCTCACCAGCAGCTAAAGAAGACCTCCATTCTGACCATAGAGGAAAGGCCATAAAATCCTGTCGATCCTAGTGATGACATTACGAATCGGTCATTTCAGTTCAAACAAGACTCCTCTCGAAATAATGCCAGAAAAGCTTCTGGACTGCCTGCCACGTCTCAGGCAGAGCTGAACAACAAAAACAGTGTACGGAACATGCTGTCGAAACGGTCAGTGTCTGACAGAGCTTCTGTTGCACTGATTGGTGATTCGGTTATCAGAGACATTGACCCACGCAGAATAGTGCCAAGACGAGACTTTGTTTCCAAAATCTGTGTCTCGGGCATGTGTACTGGTGACTTGTTTGACTGGTTACGAGACCATAGTAGATGTCCTGATGTCAATGTGATGATCATGCATGTGGGTGTGAATGATTGTAGAACGATAGGAGAAGTCTCCAAACAGGCATGGTGCGACCTTATTTACCTGGCTTTCTCACACTTTTCCAAATGCTAAAATATTCCTTAGTTCTATAATACCTGCAAGAGGAAAACACCACCTTAAATACCTTGATTTCCCCCACCAATCTCAATATGCAGAAAGCTTGCGAAATGCTGAATGTAGAATTGATTGATAACTACAACACATTCACAACCACAAACGGAAACCTTAAATTAGCATTTTACAGCAACTTGATTCACCCCAGCAAAACAGGCACTGCCAAACTAGCAATTCATTTTAAGCAGTTTATGTTTCCATCTCAATTTCATGATTTTAACTCCAGACGGTATGGACCAGTATCTTCTCAGTTTAGTTCTAACCGTCCAATTCGTAATGTAAATAAACTGGCATCCTATCCAGAACCAACAGGATAGGTTCCCAGACGACCACAGACAGCAAACCAGTGCCCCACTTCATGAGTATCCACCAATGGAATCCACGAGTCACTACCCTCCCCTTTCTCACAGACACACCTATATGCCGACACAAACTTCAGGCGCCTCTGATCGTTCACTTCATGGCCTTTTTCTTCACCCCCCCCCTCCACTCTCCACCACCCTCCCCTTTATCACCGAGAGAACACACTGCTTATACAAACTTCAGGTGCCTCTGATCTTGCTTGTCGTGGCCCTCCCCCCCCCCCCCCCCCCCCACACACTCAGTATAACTGCGATCAGACAACTCAGTCAAACCAAGGCTTACCGCACTATCCCCCCTTTCCGTAACGAACCGTGTTGCTCCTGTGTACACTAGAAGTTCTTAATGACCATGTAATAAATCCTAACAATACCGTGACAATGACACAAACACCACCCCATCTATTCCTTACGACCAGTTTTTGTTCAACCTTATGACATCCTACGTCAACACTCAAATGCAACAGCGTCAATCTACTCGTTGAAAACACAATGGTTAGTGGTGTGTGTGTGTGTGTGTGTGTGTGTGTATGTGTGTGTGTGTGTGTGTGTGTGTGTGTGTGTGTGTGTGTGTGTGTGTGTGTGTAGGAGCGCGCGCGCGTGTGCATGTGTGTTTATGTTTCATCATGATTATATATGTGTGTGTATGTATGTATATGTGTGTATATATACATGCGTATGTATGCATGTATATGTATATATGTATGTGAGAAAAAAAGAAAAGACAGTTTGGAGTTGGTGCTTGTGAAAGTGTTTGCATCTCGCTGGACTGTGGTGGAAGTCACTAACTGAAAGAAGATTATTTGTATTGTTGTAGACAGTTGCTTCAGGCCACTGCTGCAGCGAATGGTGTCATATGGGTATTTGTTGTATGTGTTGAAAATACACAAACATTATCTTTTCTTGCTTTCTCAGAACGAACACGTTTCTGTGTTCAAACGTTTATAGATAGAAATATGTCTATTAGCACTTTGATTATGGTTTTCGCTTATTTTCGCTTTTGATTAATATAAATTATATTAGTCTTTTCTTTGTATATTGTTAATTTTGCTTAGACTGACTATAAGGCTTGCTCGAGGCCTCGGTATCTTTGCTCAGGGCTCGAGCGAGTGTGTGTATGTATGATGAATATATATATATATATATATATATATATATATATATATATATATATATATATATATATATATATATATATATATATATATAAAAATATCAAAAATACCACTAAAATGCCTAATAAAATTCTTAAAGTGCTCAACCCCTTGGGGAGCAACATCTATTAAAAATAGGATGGTAAAAGGAAGTTTTAAAACTTCCTTTTACCATCCTATTTATATATATATATATATATATATATATATATATATATATATATATATATATATACACACACACGCATATAGATTCTTAAAAATTCCATTTCATTTTTGTTTATATATAGTTAAAATTTAAGAAAACTCTTCTTCACTAAGTCCACAACTAACTGCAACATGTCGTTAACTTTGAACACATGGCCTACTAAACAGGGACTCCGAATAGGCTATTTGAATATCAACAACTCAAGAAATAAAAAAGATGACGTTGCAACTATTCTCCATAACAATGGTAACAACTTTCACTTATTTTGTTTTGCAGAATCCCGTTTGTCCTCAGAAATAACAAATGCTGATATGAGCATACCGGGATATAAAATAATCAGACTTGATCCGTGTAAACGTAAGAGTACAGGCCTACTTTTGTACCTCGCATCTTCATTAAACTGTATAAAAACTAAACAGCCTCGAAAACTATGGGATTGAATCTGTATGGATTGAAATCAGTATGAAAAACAATAAACCACGTATTATAGGATTTTTATACAGAAATCCATCTGAAACTTTGGACTGGCAAGATAAATTTCATGTTCTCATGGATGAAGTAACAATGCTAAGCCTTGAAACTATTATTTTTGGAGACTTTAATATAGATTTCATGAAACCTAAACCCAAGTGGCATCAAAACTACACCTTACACGGTCTTGAACAACTTGTTGACATACCAACCCGTATAACTGAACAGTCAAGTACCTTAATAGATCACATTTATACAAACACAAAACAGTCCATTTTAAAAGAAATAATCAGCTGTCAGCCTTGGGGGCAAGACACGAAAACTTTATTGCATTTGTCTACTTCTTTAGTTCGATCCAAATTAAAGTATGGTCAAGAAGTATATTATTCTGCTCCAAAATATCTGTTAAAAAAGCTACAAAGTTTGGATAGCAAAGCAGTGAAAGTGGCCTTAGGTGTACCAGTTCATGCAAATACTATCAAAAGTTATCAAGCTGCAGAGGTTTTACCTTTTCGAGAACAACGGCTCTTAGATGTATCAAAATATGTGATTAGAAGTCTGTCAGTTAAGAACTCAGTTACAGCAGAACTATTGATGGATTGGAACAAAGATTATCCCAAACGAGCTAGAAATATTTTATATTTACAACCAATTAGAAATTACGCGTATAAGCTTATGTCTGATTGTAACATGATTTATCAACAGTTTCTGAAGATCCAGTCACGCCTAAGATTCCCCCTTGGGAGCATTTGTGTGGAAATTTTGATTATAATTACACAAATGTTTCTAAAACTGAAAACGTTAATCTCTTGGTTAGAGGTCAGAGTTCGTCTTGACAATTTTTATAGCAATCACCTGAAACTTTACACTGATGGCTCAGTCCTAGATAACATTAGTAGTGGTTCTGGTTTTCATTCCTAGCCTGAATGTGAAAAAGAATTATCATCTTGGCAAAGGATTTTCCATACTTACAGCAGAATTATATGCAATATTGATGGCTTTGAGCTACATTTATGATGCTCCCATGCCTTTTCACAATATTCTCATATGTGTTGATTCAAAATCTGTCTTGCAGTCTCTGGAACATTGGGATGGTAAGGCTCGGAAAGATTTACTTTTTGATATTCATCACGTCATACACTGTTAAAAGATTCATGGAATATGTATTGACTTTTGCTGGGTTCCCTCTCATAGTGGGTTGAAATGAATGAAGCAGCAGACATACTTGCTAAAACTGGAGCTAAACATTGCCTCGATTGTAATTCATTATCTTAACTGAAAATGTCTTCGTCAGAAATGTTGCTAAAGTTAGAAAATTGTGTTTATAACAGAAATTGTGGAGAAAATCTCAAATATATAAATACTTGTCCTCGTCACATTTCCAAGATAGTAACAAAACTCAAGTTAATGCAGATGGAACACAAAATATTCTTGCCATGTTTTTTGTACTTGTGGTAATCCTATTTCAGTGCATCATTTGTTGAGAGAATGTTCTGTCTTAACTCCAGTTTATAAAGGAAATTCTATTGATATCAACGTCCAAGATATCAGTCAAATATTGTCCAGCCTTCTATCATCATAAACATTGCTACTATTATCGCTCAATCTAAAATTGCCAAACTGCTTTGATACGTGTTTATTTTTACGACTAATTCAAAAAGTTATTGTTTATTTTTTATCTTTGAGGTTAAGCTTTGTTAGTTGGAGATGACGTTTTAAATTTTTTTCGTCTAATATCATCAATGGTGAACAGACGTTAAATAAACCACTGAACTGAACTGAACTTTAACAAAACAGTCCATCATTGAAGTATGCTCTCCGCCATGTGGATGTAGCGATCATAATCCCGTTTTTCTGACATGGTTCAAAAACCGTATAAAAATTCCAAAAGTAGGGCACAAGATAATATATTATAGGAGCTTTAGAAACTTTAAGGAAGAATTTCCTTTCAGACCTTGCCACAGCACAATGGAATATATATATATATATATATATATATATATATATATATATATACCAATAAGAGATCCTGATGATGCAACTGAATTTTGGATTAACACATTTATTTCTGTGTATAACAAACATGCTCCATTCATCAAAAAGAGTCAGACAAGAAACAAAAAACTGTGGATAACAAAAGAAATAGATATCGAAATTAACATAAGAAATCAGTTAAGCAATGCCGGAACAAATAAAGAATTCCGTAAACAAAGAAATAAGGTAAACTCAATGAAACGTAAATCTAAGCGTAATTACTTTCAAAAGATGTTAATTTCTACAGAGGATGAACGTCAGATTTTGAAAGCCATTAACATGTTGAATAATAAACAAGTCTCAAGAAATCAGGAAATTATCTCAGATCTAACTGCAGATCAATTTAAACAACCATTTTGCTATTATCAAAGAAAAAAATTATATCACACGATAGGTCCAATGAAAATGACCTTGAGCATTTAAAACACTACCTTGATTTAAAAGAAATTAACTTTTCCTTCACCCTCCAATCAATGACTGTTATGGACGTTAGTAAAAGTATTTCATCTTTAAAACGATCACGTACACGCAATTTAGATGGTTTAGATACAAAAATACTAAAGATTTCGTGTCCAATAATTACTGATACACTAACGTATTTGTACAATTTATGCATAGAGAAACAAACCTTTCCCTTGAAATTTAAGGAAGCCAAAGTAATTCCACTTTATAAATCTGGCGATATGTCAATTCCATCAAACAACAGACCAATTTCTATTTTATCTGCTTTATCTAAACCTATTGAAAAACACTTGCAAAATTTACTACATTCTTACCTTACTAAAAAAAACAATTTACTCCACGACGATCAATCTGGTTTCCGTAAAAAATCATTCCTGTCATACAACCCTTGTGCAGCTTATTGATAGCCTCTTATGTAGTATAAATGAAAATAAATTTACTGGCATTCTTTTTATAGACTTTGAAAAAGCTTTTGATGTAATAAATCGTTCTCTCCTGTTGGCGTAAACTGGAACTCTACAAATTAACTCCAGAATTCATAAATCTCATGTCATCATTTCTATGTAATAGGAAACAGTCAATAACAGTGAACAATAAAACGTCAAACTTAATGTCTATCAAATATGGAGTACCACAAGGCTCTGTATTGAGCCCTCTACTGTTTACTGTCTACGTCAATGATTTACCTTGTTTTCTTGAAAGTAAATGCAAAATGTTTGCCGATGATACATCTCTTCATTCCAGTGATTCAGATCCATATAGATTAGCTAGTAAACTCCAAAATGATGTTTAAAAAACTTATCGAATGGACTCAGTTGAACCATATGTCCTTAAATGCAAGCAAAACCAAGTGCATGTTTGTATGTGCCCGACAAAAAAGACAAAAGATGAAGTCAAAATTTCCACCATTGTTTATATCTGACCTAAAAATAGAAGAAGTCGACTCACATACAATACTAGGAGTAATGATAGATAAAGATTTAACATGGGCCGACCACATAACGTCAATGGGAAAAAGTCTCTCTCAAAAAAATTACTTCAATTAGCCAAGATTAACACTTCTTGGACACACATTCTCGAAAGCTCTTTTTCTGTGCTCATATTCTATCAATCATTGATTATGCATCAACCCTATGGGATAACTGCAGTGAAACTAACTTGAAAATTATTCATCGAATGTATAAAACAGCATTAAAATTAGTGTTACTAAAATCAAGCACCCTAACAACAGAAGACTATAAAAAAAACTTAATATGTTAACTTTCTACAACAGACTTTTGTTCAATAAGGCAGTATGCATGCTTAATGTTACAAACGGATATGCACCTAAAAAGATAAGAGATTCATTTACAACTAACACTTATAGACATAGTCATTCATTATCCTCTCCTAGACCAAGAAATAATCTTTATAAATCTAGTCTTTTGTACTCTGGTGGAAATGTATGGAACAAGCTACCAATCACTTTGAAAAACATAAAGAACAAAAACCAGACCAGCCGCCGTGGCGAAGTGGTTAGCGTTGCGGACTCGGCTGGGAGGTCGTGGGTTTGAATCCCATCAGAGTCATGTGGATTTTTCTGCCCTGACCGCTCCTCCTACACAAGAGTTGAGTTTGCTGCAGGCTCAGTTGGGAAGACTGGGACCACACAGTCGAGTTTCATCCACTTAATGGATGCGTTTCTGAGAGTGTTGCTCAAATTTCCTGACCAACACTGCAGGTGCCTGTATCTCTCGGGCCTGGTTGACGCCGGATATATTGTGAAAGGAAGCGTAGAGTACAGCCCTGTCATGTAGTCTCAGACCGAAATGGAAATCCGTAGCATCATCTCCATCATCCTCATTCTCATCGATCAGCATAAAAATGTCTCAAATTCTGTGGCCCTTCATGTCCTGCTCTCATGGTCACCTCAATTTCGATGTCCTCTCCACGTCTATCGTCTTGGTTTGGTTCCGTCGGGGTCACCGGTATCGGCGAGTCCGTGGGGGCTGTCGTTGGACGGACGTGGTGGCGCCCTCCGGAGGGAGAGCTCACTCACGCCGGCTCCGCGACTAAGCAATTAATGTCGTCAGTAGGGGGCTTAGTAGGTGATGTCCTGCGTATGTTAGATCAGAACAGGCGCCACTGAATACCACCGAAGTGACTCGGCAGCAGTGCAGTGTCTCCTCCGGGGGGTGCCTCTTGACGACTTGACATTGACTGCTACCTGTGGATTGCCGGTGCCGGGGCCACGGCGGGGCCGACCGGGCTGTGGCTGTGGACGGGGCGTCGGAATGAGCGGCGTGGGTGCACTGCCTCTGATATGGCGCAGAGGTTAGGACATAAAAAAAAGAACAAAAATCAGTTTAAGAAAAGTCTGAAAAAGCATCTCGGATGGTTAGCGATCAATATTTCCTCAAATTCCCTTGAAATAACTCTTCAGTGATTTTACATGATGCTTCCTTGTATATATTTTATGCCAATGTACATGTCTGTTTATGCGTGTGTATGCTTTGTAGACAATGTATTGATATTGTACATAACTTAACTCTCTCTCCTCTCTCTTGTTACTTCCTTGATATGATAACTATAATAGGCTTGGATTCTTTTTTGTACTCCCTCTCCCTCCACCCCCACGCCTCCATCATACCACCTCCCTCCTCCTGTTTCCTCTCCCCTCCTCATCCATCTTAGATTTCACCCCCACCACCTCCCTCGCCCTTTTCCGCTGATTTTCACTCTTTGTATTTCTTCTTCGTTTTCATTATTTTATTATTCAAGTTTCTTTGTTTTGTTATGATGGCTTGATGTAAAAAAAGCAGTTTCTCTGCTTATTCAATGTTCCATCTGGAAATAAAATTTTGACTTGACTGACTTGACATATCACAGTGATTAGCACCAATAAAGAGTTGGTACTGAGCGGTTAATAATGCATAACATCCAGTTCTAACTCATGTTCGATTCCCCGAAACTACCGATTGTACTAACAGCCTAGAGTTCTCCACACACCAGGGCTGATGCTTCAAGTGTTCACTACGATCTTTAGGCAATAAGGTGCAAATCATTTAATAGGTCGAAGCCCTCCAAATGGACTAGGTGTTCATCCCTCAGGACAAGCACGGCTGAATGGTCACCTGCAGACTGACGGCCACTGAACCGCGACGGTCACCCTGCCACGATTGCCTCTCCTCAAGCCCACTGGAGAACCCAGTGATTAGCCGTTGGTGGAGGCTGGATGCCTTCCTCACCCAGGACCGGCAGGTCCATATGTACTCGTTCCTACGCCCTTGGACATGCGAATCACTTCCCATTTACTCTCCCTCCTTCAGTATCCAACTCTGGGTATTCCCGTCTGGTGATGCCTGAGTTTGGACACTTGAAGGATCCACGGAACTAATCTCAACATCAGCAAAATTAGCCTTAATTTTGCCTAAAGACTCGAGAACATTCGGCCGACTCGTCACACCGCTCCTCAAGGAAGAAGTCGCTACCCCCTCCCCGAAACTGCCCCTCCACCATTGTCGTCTCCCCTCCTGATCTGGCAGACGTGGTAGATTGTTTTTACCTCATTCACTTGACTAGGCAAGGTCTAGTATCTGCTCGAAAGATTGTCAAGTTGTCAACATGTACAAAGATGGCGGAAAATACCAGTACAGCTAGCATGTAGCATGCTCTCCATACCTTCGCAGTGCTTCAAATCCATCTCAGAGCAGGATGCGATCTTACCCCTTTTATGGAAAACCAGCTATTATAACATTTTGCGCAAGAATTTTCAGGGACGGGAATTAAATATCAGAGCAATTTTTATCCTAAACCTTTTGTCTGCTTCATTGTCATGGATACCTCCGCTTTAGATAAGACCGAAACAAGCTGAAAGCTTTCAAACCGATTTGAAAATGGTCCCATAAGTCGTTGGGTTGGTGTGGTCATAATGTTTTTACTGTCAAACACTTAAATGTGTCAACCAAATCGAACACGTTCAGAGCCAATGCTGCATGGTGATATTGGACTTCGGTGTACGCGGCTGCGTTTGTTTCTCTTCTTGGGTGTAGCAATCTTGAAGGTGAAACACAGTCTAAAACCGTTCAGTCGAATTTGTGTATTTCTTCAAATTTTGTTATTATGTGCAAGAGTCAGCTCGAGTTATAGGTGCGCTTGGACTTTCTTTATCATTTTTAGGGAACTTTTCCTGCTTTTTCTATATGTCCCATGTCTGAATGTGCTAGGCTAATTTTGGTGGAGCAAACAAATCAAATTTGGAGTTATAAGCATATCTTTGTTGTTTTTTTCCAAAGCAGCCGAGTTTGTTTACCATTTGCTGTGTATGTCTCCACCACGCATACATCCTGCTTGCCTTCTTTAAGGTTCACTTACACCAGAACAGAAGATATAGCAGCAGCTGCACCACAGCTGATGAAGAAGTGAATACCAGCATTGGTGAAGACCGATCACCTGAAAGTGTCATCCTTCTTATATCCTGAAAAGAAAAAGAATTTGCAAAGTTCGTCAGACACTGTACATCATTAAACTTCAGAAAGTCTGAAAATCGAGCCACAAAAAATAGACACAAACAATAATCTACGCCTGCTTATTGATAAAAAAACTTCGACTATCATTTGAAGTTTAAGCCATTCTGGACATGTATACCTCGCCTTTTTCTCCGTACTGGATTTTCAACCTTCCCCTTCTCTGGAAAAAGAAATGATTTGAATAATGAAGCTGATGATTTTAAAGTATTAGATTCATCAGAAAAAAAATCATTACTCGATGACAAAATTGAACAAGAAACGAGGTGAAGATATGAAATGCTTTTGGCATACACGAATGAGCATAAACAATGAATAGGGCAAATAAACTGGAGTTGTCCGGCTGCTTTCAGCGCACCCCCCCCCTCTCTCTCTCTCTCTTAAAGTACCCCCATCCCACATTCCACCTTCCCTCTTCTGCCCACAAGCATCTCTCTGTGAAACAGCTTGTCTCCGTCAAATGTTATATGTTATGTTTGACTTTGTTGAAATGGGGTCATGTCAATCTGCCCCTGTCTCATTGTGCCCCCGTCTCATTGTGCCTCCAAAATGTGCAACCTGTCTCATTGTGCCCCCGTCAATGTGGATACTATCTCTCTCTGTCCTAATGAACACACGTATGTTGCCTAGTTTTAACGAGAATTCATTTTGACAAAGGTTTTCTTCCTCTCTTCGTCCTTATGCATGTCTAAAAACCAGTAGATTCTTTTAGTTACAGCAGGAACCTCACGTGTGTGCAATATGCATGTATAAATACTTTGCAGTTAAAAAGAGAGAGAAGAAAACTTTACATTGTTGTTCAGACGATTTAATTGAAAGTCAATAGATTTTACTTATACACAGCCATAAAGTGTCGCCTATCACTGCATAAAGTGTAGCCCCCAAAATACTCATGTTACAAAATGAATAACGCTTTTATGTATTATAGTTAACATGATTTTTGCGACCAGTTCGGCAGTGGAGTTGAGCGCCTGCCTTGTGAATGGGGTCGTGGGGTTCATATCCAGGTCGCGTCATACAAAAATTTGGCATTCTTACAGCTGTCCTGTCTGGCGTCGGAGTCGGAGGTAAAAAAAAAAAAAGCAGAAACAAACAAGCAACACCCCCCCCCCCCCCCCCCCCCAAAAAAAAAAAAAAGGAAAAAAGAAAAAAACAGTGTTAGAACAAATCGGATCGGTGTCTGTATACTGTGACTGGGTGGAGTAGCGAAGCCCGGTGTGCTGAAAACTCAAAATTGATTTTTGCACAAATGAATCGATTCTTGAGTTCCTCTATTCATCCTTTCCTTAATCTCTTCTTTGCTTCAGTTTTCTTCCATTCTTTCTTGTTTCATTCTTGATTTCTTTCGTTCCTGTTTACTTCCTGACAGTTGTACTATTTATTGTTGATTTTTTTTGTTAGTGCTTTGTCAGATATGTTACTCATACTAAGAAGATGAATAAGAGGAAGAATGGAAAAGGGGAACAGAAGGTTGTAGTTTGAGAGAGAGAGAGAGAGAGAGAGAGAGAGAGAGAGAGAGAGAGAGAGAGAGAGTTAATGACAGCTGTAGTGTTGATTTGGTTGTTGTCGGTGGCGTGTCACTCATCCTATACGGAGAGCTCGCCGCGGGGCACAGAAGCTTCGGCCGCCGCCCACAGCTGAGGTATAAGGATATCTGCAAGAGAGACATGAAGTGGCTCGAAATCAACACTGTGTCCTGGGAGGTCCCTGCAGCAGACCGCGCAAAGTGGAGGAAGACGCTTCATAAACAACTGAAGACTGGTGAAAGAGATAGCAGCAGCTGCACCAGAGAGGCGAGACCGCAGAAAGCAAACGACAGCCATCAGACCAGCGTCATCACATAAATGTGACCTCTGCGATAGAGACTGCCACACTCGCACTTGTCTCTACAACCATAAGAAACACTGCTCAAGCCAAGCAGACAGTCTGGCAACCCAGGCATACACCTTACACGGATTCATCCATGTTTAGTCATGACCAAGGTGGCCTACTACTACTATTATCATTATTATTACCACCACCACTACTACTATTGTTTTTATTATTGTTATTATTCATTCATATTTTTACGTGCATTTTGTTTCCCATTAGGCCCTCATCACACACTGGGTACAGTTCCCACACCACGACATAACGTTCTTAAAGGCCAAATGTCAAAAACAAAATAGTATTTGGGTTGCATCCGCTGAATCTGCATTTCCATGTCTCCCACACATTTCCTGCACGTCCCCTACTCATCATGTGCATTAAAAAGCATTGGAGCAGATGTGCAAGGACACGTGGAAACACGCCTTCACTATTTATATGTTGGCCATTTTTTTTCTAAAAGCCATGCAGGAGACGTGAAGCACACACGCAGAACACAACCCTACACGACAATCTAAAATTCATTTTTGTGACCTTGGTTGTTTCAGAGCGGCAACATAATTTTTCCTGCGATCCGATGTTAAGTAAAACTAACGACGCGAAAATCACTCCCTCTCTATCAGTTACCTATGTTAAAATAAGAAATCCCGATGGAAAATTAATATAGTTATGGTCCTGTAGTACAGAATTGAGACACATTTTCTTCAGAACAGTACCTGCATCTTACTGATCAGCCACTATATATTGTGATTTTAAAGGGTGTAAAGACATGGTGGATTGCCAAAGGGTTTCTTATATGTAATATCACACTGTAAGGATTGTCTTCAAATTTGATATTGGCAAATTCTTCTTCCGTAGCTCACCGTATTGCTCTACATTACCCCCGCATCATTGTGCAACATCACGCTTCAACGAAATATTCAAGTCAAGTCAAGTCAAGTCAAGTAAACTTTATTATCTCAATTTGAGAAATTAATTTGTGGTCACACACATTCACAGCAATAATAAACAATAATTTAGCCACATTAGAAATGTGTGGGAGACATGGAAATGCAGATTCAGCGGATGCAACCCAAATACTATTTTGTTTTTGACATTTGGCCTTTAAGAACGTTATGTCGTGGTGGGAACTGTACCCAGTGTGATGAGGGCCTAATGGGAAACAAAATGCACGTAAAAATATGAATGAATAATAACAATAATAAAAACAATAGTAGTAGTGGTGGTGGTAATAATAATGATAATAGTAGTAGTAGGCCACCTTTGGTCATAAATATTCACTTATTCCCCAAACGTGTTCAAAGTCATTTTAGTAAAAAAAGAAGAGAGAACTGAGCGAAACTGAAATTTTACTAAAGAAAAAGAAAATGACGGTGAGACGAATATGAAGGAAAAGGACGGATTTATGTCATTTTCCTCCACATAGATTGATTTACGTGAGAATTTTGTCAAAAACAGATGTTTCTGCTTAATTTATACGTGTTCTTCTTTCCCCTAAATGACGGGGGCACAATGAGACCGAGGCACAATGAGATGGGGGCACAATAAGGCGGGGCCACAATGAAGCGGGGGCACAATGAGATGACACTAGGGGCACAATGAGACGGGGACACAATGATGACACTGGGGGCACAATGAGACGGGGGCACAATGATGACACTGGGGGCACAATGAGACGGGGGCAGATTGATACGTATTTCACCGAGCTGGAATCAGTAGGGCCTACTTCTGTTCACCGTCGCTAACGCACCATATCCTTTGAAACTGCCAAGAAGCGCCACTTGGCAAAAGGAAATGTCACTTACTATTGACTGGCGTGTAGCTAATGTCAGGTCGCTGTCCAGATGCAGAACAATGGGAAAGAAACAGCATGATCAGTAAAACATACCAACGTACGTTAACTTCATCTCCCTTCTGTTCCGTTCTCGAGTTTCTATAGAAATTAGCTCCATCTCTTGGTTGTCAAAATGGCTATCATTAGGCAGAATTATCTAGCACTGCAGATATGAAAGCTTATCTCCGCCCTTTATTTATTCAATCTAAGACATAAGAGCAAGCTTTCTTTATAATTCAATATTTCTTGCAGTCATTGCAACAACCAGCTGCTTGAAAAATTGCTGGAATGGTGCTCGCTTACTTACCCTTGTAATTTATTAGTTTATTATAGTTCAGTCCCTTGTGGATTCATTCCAAGAACTGGCTCTCAGCACTTGTGTCTTTAGATGTTACCTTAAAAAAATCTTGTCTACTTTTCACAAGAAAATGTAGCTTATTTTGTTGTTTCATAATTTTGTTTTGCTTCTTAGGTGGGACCTTTGGTGAGTTTTTGAAAATTCAACAAACATACTATGGTATTGCACACCAACCTTTCTCTGGGATAGCATTTTGCTTAAACCTAAAGAAGGCAGTAAAATCAGGTTATAACATTTGGAAGTCACTGAGAAGAAAGAAGCAAGTTTTGACACATACCGTTAACTAACCAGAAATTGAATTATAGTGAGTTTTCTCTCTTTTGGAAATTGTTTCCCTTTAGAGACAATGCGCTAGTTGAAGGCTCATTCTGACAAACAGTTGTTTAGACATAATTATATACCACTGCAAATATGAAGCTTCTCTCCACCATTTATTGAATGTAAATCATATGAGCACAATTTGTTTGTTTATATATATATATATTTTATGTAAACGACAGATCAATCAATATTGATTCTACTTCCTTTTTTTTTTTTCCCTTGACATAAGAAAGTGCAATGAACACGTACACTTTACCCCATACATAATTTCACAATTACACAAACAGTATGAACATGAACTTTTGGTTTATGATAGAAATACTCCCACGATTCTTAATAATTTTGCATTCTGTAATTCCAATGAATATTGGTTACCTCCCTGACCCCCACTCCTGTTGTTTCTGTACCTAACATGTTCAATTTCACAGTCGAAACATTCAAACTGGCAATCTATTTTTTTTTTTGTTTTGGTAAAGATAAACAAACGAACAAAACTTCTGGTTACAGTATTGCCGACCAAAATGGTATGTGGGTAGAATCGATTGTAAAGAAAACTATTCGCGATTTATGACACTCTAGAAAGCTGTTACTCTCTAAAGCATGGCATAACTTTCATTTGTTGATTTATTATGTATTTACACTTCTCTTAACACATTTGTGCGTGTACAACTTGTCTACACTGTTCTTATAACAAAGACACTATCTTCGTCGTTCAACGATTGAACTTTCGCTACAGGAGATCGCCCAAAATTAGTCCGTCTCCCTGGTTTCGATGGCTCACATGTTTAACTAGACGTCGAGAAATTCGATGTATATAATATCTACAGTTTTGGTGGCGATGGCTGGTGGTTGTGGTGATGATAGTGGAGATGGTGATAGTAATAGTAAGATGATAGTGATGATGGTGTTGTTGTTTTTTTTTGTTGTGTGTGTGTGTGTGGTGATGTGTGTGTGTATGTGTGTGTGTGTGTGTGTGTGTTTCCTGTGGAGATAATGTTCACAGCCGGTTGGTGAAAATAGGTGGGTTACTGAATCACAAACTTTCCAGACTGATGGTTCCAGTTGTCCTGCTGGATCGCACCTGATCAGTCTGTTTTCCATTAATAATATTTCAACAGACTTTGGCTCTCTGGTTTTTAACGATCATATTACACAGCAAAACAAACAATCCTCCCCTATACAAAACTAAAAAAACTCCAAGCAATTACCACCAATCTGCAAGATGCCAGCATCTTTTACATATTTCTTTAATAATCGTACTTGACGGAGAGAATCTGTCAAACGAAAAATTTCAGTTTGTTTTTAAATAGAAGACCTCGAAAAGTCCAGGTAGCTGGAGCACACCTTGCAAGTTGAATTTTCTATCCAGTTTTGTTTTTGTTTTATACAAGAAATTTATCCATTGATTGTATGAAAAGATATCTATTGTTCTGTCATGTTAAGATTTACACTTACTTCCAGACTACTAACGCTTACTTTAGGACAACAAATCGGTATGTTGAACTTCTTATCCCCCCCTCCCCCTCCCTCCCCACCAATTTTTAAAATCTGGTTTTGATTCCTATTTGATCTGATAAGCCATGGACAGCTACGCATGTGGCTGCCGGATATTAATACAGTAACCGTCCTTTGCATGTGTTACCGGTGGATTGCTTGTCATTTTTTGTTTGTTCGTTTTTAAAACAGCTGTTGGCTTGTTGATCTACACTTTAGACTTGCTGGCCTGCTTCACATTTAAACAACTAGACTGCTCAACGCAGTAAAGCCGCCTAAATTGAATATATAATTCTTCAATCAAACAAAGCAGATGCGAACTAGACAACTGGCTCATGCCATCCAAACTGCATTACCTGCTCAAGGAAGTATTCCAACTGCTCTGTCTCCCATTTCAAGCTAAAACGAGAACAAAAGAAAGGTGAATGTAGTCTTGTCAAGTTAGCAACCTAGTCATTAAGACTTTGAAAAAATAGATTTCTGTGCGCGCGTCACCACTACTTAGCACAAACATTTTTTTACGTAGAAAATGACGCAGTTTTTCGCTTCTATTTACACGACAATGCGGCAAGTGGGAGTCCGTCCAGGCAAAGATTTTATTCTTTCGTTTCCATGGGAACGAATCATAGGATGGGTTTAAAACTGTGTTGGAATTGTAAATAGGTTATTAGAGTTTGCAACAGCTGTCACGATGTGTTCAGTAGAATACACTTTAATTTTATGTATTCCAAACACTATGTGCAATGCTGTTGGCCGACCGACTTTTGGGTGTTTTTAATCACCATCGTCGAGTCGATTTGAAGATTAACTCTTATAAAACTACCCGAGTATTAAAAGAATAAATCGTTAACTTTCATTCTCATTTGTGTCCATAACTTCAAGATTTGGAACAGTTCAAAACCACTAGTTCATTGACATATCTGTTTCCATTCAGCAATGGCGGACCGCCCAGGGCACTTGTTTTATTTTAGAAAGAGTGGGGGTTGGTTGCCGCCAAGGACATTGACAAACAAAGCACAGGACAAGACACGATGCATTTCGACCTCTTGGGTCTTCTTCAAGCAAAAAAATAGATCACATTTAACATTTAGGACAATACAAACAAAGAATTAAGAGAGACTTATCTGATGTCCATGTGGTGTGCTGTGAGGAATGGCCGACAGAAGGAAATGACAGAGGGGATTATGGGAGAGGAAAAGGAGGGGGGGGGGGGGGGGGGGGGGGGGGCGTGGAGGGAGGGGATGAGTGAGGTGATGGGGTGGGGTTGTGTGGTTAGTTTAATGGGGGTGGTGTGGTATATGTGACGGTTGTGGTTCAGATGGATTGATAATAATGCTAAGGGTGGTGGGTGGGTGGGGGAGTGGTGGGAGGGGGGAGTTTGATATATATATATATATATATATATATATATATATATATATATATATATATATACATATTGTACTATATTAAAGAAAAAAATTATATATATATATATATAAACCTGCACTTGTTTTCCCCCACTACTTAATTGTTCAGCATCATATATATATATATATATATATATATATATATATATATATATATAATAATTAACAAAGCTTGCTCTTATGTCTTAGATTGTAGAAATGTGGGGGAGGGGGGGAGGGGGTGATAAGCCTTCATATCTGCAGTGGCAGATAATTCTGCCTAACTGACAGTATGTGCTTGAGTGGGTGAGTGGGGAACAATAAATGCTTCTCAAAATGAACCTTCAGCAAGCTTATAGTCTCCAAAGGGGGAGAGACATTCTCCAATGGGGAGACTATAAGCTTGCTGAAGGTTCATCTTGAGAAGCATTTATTGTTTCCCCACTCACCCACTCAAGCACATACTGTCAGTTAGGCAGAATTATCTGCCACTGCAGATATGAAGGCTTATCACACCCCCCCCCCCCCCCCCCCCCCATTTCTACAATCTAAGACATAAAGAGCAAGCTTTGTTAATAATTCAATATTTCTTGCAGTCATTGCAACACCAAGCTGCTCTGTAAGTTGCTGGAATGGTGCTCGGTACTTATCCTTGGAATTATTAATATATATATATATATATATATATATATATATATATATATATATATATATATATATATACATATGTATATATATATATAGAAGGGATGGTAATAGTAATAATGATAGTGCTAGTAATTATAATAGACAAGTAGAAGAATAAAATGAGAGTAACTGTAATTAAAAGAAAGGGAGGGTGGGGAAGAGGGTAGTGTGTGTGTGTGTGTTGGGGGGGGGGGGGGGGGGGGGGGGGGGGGGGGGGGGGACGGAGGCAAGAGAAGGAGAGCTCATATATCTCCATCCACTATGAGGTGGGGGGTGGGTGTGGGGGGGTTCATACAAATAGTGCTGTTGAAAAAGTAAACAATGCTGTGGGATGATGTTTATTGTAACAGATGAAATAATGTGTTGGCGTTAATTTGCAGATGTTGGTTTAATTAACGTGTTTTAATTAACGGAAAACATGTCATGCGGAACCCGTCCGTTAAACTTCTGCCAACACAAGCATTTGACATTACAGATGAAGCTCCGCTCTTTGGCTTCGGTCACAGTGGTGGTGGGAAAATTGATTAGATCCGTTATTTTCTTATACCACAATGTTCTTGGCTTTCTGCTGCTTTTCTACACTATTTAAACTCGTAATATCGAAAGACTGCCCATCTCTTAGCTTGAATGATTTAATTCAGCTTTGTCTGATGC
>JADBJO010000264.1:420000-457500 GCA_016801955.1 Conus betulinus | reverse complement strand
TGAAGATTGGAAAAGAACTAGGCTTGCAGGTGATGAACTCAAATATTGGCTGCTGCATGTACGATTGAGTTTCTGTACGACTTGTTGAAACTGAAGGTTAGTGGACTTTTTTTTGTTCCTATATCCTTCAACGTTTGTAAATAAAAAGATCCTCTTCGTTTCTATAGCGGCTGGTGTATTTTGTCGTCTGCAAGCCGAACACCTACCACAGGATCTACAACGAACTCTTACAAGCTAGGCTACTGCACTTACCTTGTACTGAGGAAGTCATCGCGTTAGCGTGTAAACATATGGGGACCAAGCCGGGACGCAGCATTTTCATCACGAAAAGAAAATTGTGCTTTATCAAAATGCTTCTATTTTGAAGTATGCAGTCTTCATTATTGTAGAAGGCACTGGAATTTTTACGTAAAATTCATGCTTTTTTCTAACCTGTCTTGACAATAATTCAGTGGTTTTCTATGAGACCTTGTGTCAAAAGTAACATGATCATTATAAACCTTTTACTGCTTAAACAAAACAGACGTACGCAATGAAGTGAATCAATGTGACGATTATTCTTTTGCGCACATCAACGTTTTGTCCCCTTCCCCCTTCCCTTCCCCGTCCTCCCTGCCCCCCCTCCCCCTCCCCCCAAAACCTCGCTCCCTAAACCTTTCAGCAGTAGCCAATCGCATGGACAAATGTTACGAACTCCGATCACGGAAAGTCAGACAGTGGGTTAAGTCATGTCTTTGCATCTGTTTAGCATCTGTACCTCTTTCCCTCCTCCAATTCTTCCACAGACCTCATCCCGCCGCAACCCCTGCTGTTCGCCCCTTGTCCCCAATGTCCCGTTTTCCCATGTCACTGGCGTTCTGCACCCATTTCGGAATCACTTTTACAGAATCAGGACAACAAGAAATGGGAGAGGAATCTGTTTCGTATGTGTTTTGTGTTAGTCGCTTTTGATGAGTCATTGGAGGTTGTGAAACATGGGGTGAACCTTTTCAATTCATTACGATCGGAAACAGGCCCTTGCTCGAAACATGCGTAAATGAGACGGGGAATCTCTCTGGTTCTATTGTGTGGCATATTGCTCAGAAGCCACTCATATATTTTGACACTTGCTCTGTGATGAGATTTTATGAAGTTCCAAAGAAAAATCGTCTTCAACAGAAAAAAGTGATCTAAAATGCGGCGTGAAGCTGCACACAGCTAAGCTCATACACAGCTAACTATCGGACACAGCACTAGATCTAGTCTGGCCACACACACACACACACACACACACACACACACACACACACGCACGCACGCACGCTCGCACACAAGATCTGTCTGCCTGCCTCTCTCTCTCTCTCTCTCTCTCTCTCCTCTCCCCCCCCCCCTCTCTCTCTCTCTCGGACGCACGCTCGCACACAAGATCTGTCTGTCTGTCTGTCTCTGTCTCTGTCTCTCTCTGTCTGTCCACACACACACACACACACACACACACACACACACACACACACAGGCACGCACAAGCACGCTTGCTTCTTTATTTCAACAAAACTCACCACTTGAAACGCTCCAAGTCCATTATTCAATAAACGTGATCCACCGAACTGTAGGTCGTTCAGAGAACAAATAAACCCCTTTGTCTGCACTGTAGCCAGAAATTCCCGTCAGTCTACATAAGCTGCGATCCGCCTCGAGCTTTACCACGTGGCCGCACCACTGACCAATCAAACGTCCCGAGAGAATTAATGCTGGAGCTTCCAGTATACCTTATCACACTTTCTCATGGGACAGGACTGGCGGATGACCTGGGCCGCCTCTCGCTGTTTCCGACTTTAGAGAACCCCCACCCCAATCTACCCTCATCATCGCTCACCCTCTCACTCCCCACTCCCGTCCCTCCTAGAGACCCGTCAAAAGGAGGTTACCTCCACTCCGAGATACCGTTCTGACCGGGTAATTACAGTTCAGGGGCCGAGTCTAGGTCCAGACGGAGGGCGGGTTTGGTCTGGCATCTGGGTCGTGTTCGTGTGGGCTTTGATCAATGCTTCAAAGGCGGCCCGGTAGGGCTTGAGTTGCACGTGCGTATTGTGGCTCTGTTTGCGTGATCCGATCATCCCCCTTTTTGTTGAAGATGGACACGCGCCCACGTCCCCCTCCCCACTTTCTACCACCCATCTACCAATGCTTTCACACACACACACACACACACACACACACACACAGAGAGAGAGAGAGAGAGAGAGAGAGAGAGAGAGTTTTTTCAATTCAAGTTTAATCATTGTGCATCAGTCCGACTACAAACACACACACACACACACACTCTCTCTCTCTCTCTCTCTCTCTCTCTCTCTCTCTCTCTCTCTCTCTCCCCCCCCCCCCCCCCCCCCCCCCCCCCCCCCATATAAAACAGTTCAGTAGTGAGAGAAAACAAGTGCAGACTAACAAAGTCCCTCCATCATTATATCAATAATGACTTGGCAAAGATTCAAAGGAGGGAAATCGGTAAGGGGGCGGCGGGAGGGGGTTGGGGGTGGGCAATAAAGAAAATGAGAATGAAAAGTGAGTGAAATATAAATGTGAAATCCTTTACTAGCAGCTATGAAGACCATCTTGTAGACAAAATTACTCATATTGTCTGCTCCTAGGCCTTTCGTTCGTTAGATAGGACTCGTCTGGGAGACATAGCTGATCGTGCCTGTGGTCCCTTGGCATCAAATAAATATGTGCCACAGTTTACCATTCCATGGCATTCTCACCACCAAGGGTTCAAAAACGGATTCCAACAGCACCCCCAAAGCAGCAAGTGAAGAGTAGAAAAGTAGAACGAAAAGATACTGTGGTAAAGATACGCGTTGCTGAAAAACTAAAATCGTGTATAAAAAAGGGGGGTAAATATGCGGGCCTGTGCTTGAAGATCCATTTAAGGGTGCCAGGGAAATCAGAAGTGTCAACAGCCAGAGTGCTCAGCTCAACTGTTGAATAACCCATGCATTTTCAGCAGCTAAGAATTGTGCAGGACAGTCTTTACTTGGATCTCGTAAGAGATGCATTCTCCCACTGATTGACCAAGCAATAATATGTTGAAACAATTTAGTAGTGGGGGGGAAACAAGTGCAGACTAACAATTCTCCATCATTATATCAATAATGACTTGGAAAAGATTCCAAGGGTGTTACAATAATCTAATCTTGACAGAATGCAGGAAGACACCAACGTCTTCGTGGCCCATTCTGTAAGAAAATGTCTGATAGAGCTGATGCAACGGAGTTCAAGGAAGGATGCTTGGCAGATTTTGGCTATGTGGTGTTTCAGGGTGAGATCAGAGAAGCGAAGGTCACGAACAAATGGCATTAATGAGATCTCAGTGGAGCCGAGGACTACTCACGGATGAAGACGGGCGTTTTGAGCTTGAGAGTGTTTTTATAAACCGGATAGCTTCTGTTGCATCATCGTAATTTTCAGCTTATTATTAAATGTCCACTGTTTGATATCAGAGGCACAATCGTGTAGATTTTTGATGAGATTTTCATAGTTGTCTAGCGTGTCAGAATGTTCAAGATGAGTGTTTCGTGATAAACAGAATGACTGTTAATGATCTCAATCAGGGGCGTGTGTACACTATGAAAGACACTGGACCTAGCACAGACCCCTGGGGGACGCCAAAGTTTGAAGACATTTTAGGGGACCATTTCTCATTAATAAGGATGAACTGCTGTCTGTTTGACAGATATGATCTAAACCAATTTAGTGCAATGTCGCATATGCCAAAGTTTGTGCTTAGACGTGAAAGGAGTATTTCGTGATCATTTGGGTCGAAAGCGGCAGACAGATCGAGGAGAAGAACAACAGATATTTTGTCGCCATCAAGAGATGTCAATATACCATTCAAGATTAGGATGAGAGCTGTTTTTTTGTGCTATGTCCAGCACAGCAGGCTGACTGGTGGAAAGTGAGAAGGTCATTTATAAGAAGATGTTGGGATAATTGATGGAGGACCATTTTCTCTAAAAATTTTTGACAAGAAAGGGAGATTGTAGATTGGTTGGAGGTTCTAAAATTCATTTGGATCCAGCGACGATTTTTTCAAAAGAGGTTTTTCACAATGACAGTTCAGAAAACATCAGGGACTGAACACACTCAAGAGAGACTTTTTGAAAATGTTTGTGATGACATAGGTAATCGAGATTTTCATAAAGAAAAGAAGTCGAGATAGGATCAAGTTCACATGATTTTGTTGTGGTTGTGTTCTTTTGTTGCAGTTTTTCGGAGAATCTTTTTCACAAACTGAGTAGTAACTGGTTCAGATTTGGACAAAATTGGGCTAGAATTAGTGGATGTAACTCGTGAAGGACTAGACAAAACAAAGACGTTACGGATAGTGACGATTTTGTCACGAAAAAATTGAAAATGATATTGGGTAGTTTTGAAGGATCTACAATGGTGGGAAATACAGCAGTCTAAGAATTTGGTTCATGTTGCGATAGAGTTCCCTAAACGTCTTGCTGGCTGAGATCTGAGTCGAGAACAAACTAGTCTTAGCTTTTTTAAAACTAAGTCTGCAATGATCCATGTAATACAGTTGTACATCTGCTTATGAATAGTTAGACCAGTGGAGCGCCAACGCCTTTCTGCCTGGCGACGCTGACGTTTTAACCCGGACAGTTGTGAGGACAGTTGTGTGTTGTACCAAAGGCAGCGCGCGTGTGTGTGTGTGTGTGTGTGTGTGTATATATATATATATATATATATATATATATATATAGAGAGAGAGAGAGAGAGAGAGAGAGAGAGAGGAGAGGGAGAGAGAGAGAGAGAGAGAGAGAGAGAGAGAATGTGTCGAGTCGTTATTGGTTGCCTCCACATTCTCCCATTTAGTCACAGGCTGCTTAATATTTTAAAACAAAATCACACAAGACCTGACATTTCTGTACATCAGTCAAAGACAAAATCACCCAAAACGATTATCAAATATCTCTGAGTCATACACAGGTAGTGGAAACATTTCATTTAGAAAACATCACATAAAACCTGGAAGACAAAAATCACAACAATATACAGGGAACAATACATTTCACGGCTTCCAGATACATTCATATATTGTATGCATTAATAAAATTTCATTGCAGTAGAAATGAACGAAACTACGTGAAGCGGAGACTGTCGGCAGTTATTTTCAGTTTGTTTTAGAATGTTGGAAAGATACTTCAGTTAGAAATACATTTTTTTCCGCGACTGTATCGATCAAGTTTATCAATGTTCAGTCTTTGCAATTTACCTCCTGGAAGGAGGAAAACACAGAAAAATTTGAATGAATTTACTTAATTTGGGATTTCAGTGCAACTTTAGGTATACGAGGAGAAACTTGTTTTAAAACATGAAATGTATACTTTCTGAGTTACACTGATTGTTTTTTTTGGCGGCAAAAAAGCAAAAATGATCCGGTGTAGGTGCATCATTATTATACTCTCCGCACCCAACCAGGGGCAAAGTGACTAAATATGTTTAAATCTGAAGAATATATCTGCACTTGAAACGTGGACTTGCTTAATTTTCCCAAAAGACCCAATATTTTCATCATCACCACTATCATCATTATTAGTGCTGTTATTGTCGTCATTACAATTTTATCTCTCATGTTCCCCTTCCCAACAGCCTCGTTTTTCATTCAACAACCATTTTGTGCCCAGTTTTATATATAAAGAGGTTGCTCGTTTTTCGTTTTCATTATTTTAAATGTTGTGTGTTATTGCCTGAAGAAGACCCAAGAGGTCGAAATGCACAGTGAACTGTCCTGTAAACGGTTTGTTTGTTCGTATTGTCCGCGGTAATAGTATCTTTCCTTTAAAAAAAATGTGCTCCAGTTTCCGCATTCAGTCGACTCGCTTTGAAACTAACGTAGGTAATTCGGTCCTGTTTTTCCCCTCGTCTGGTTTGGGGGGATCCTGTCCTGCATTTTAATTTTTCAGGTTTTGATCATTAAGTCTTTTATTACCAGTCGTGAAGTTTGGGTCACTCACCTACGAGGTTTGATTTATTCAGTCCTGCAGTCCAGTTAGTCAGGTTTGAGTCATTCTGGCTTCTGCTCGTCAGGGGTTAGGTAACTCAGTCCCACATTCCCACTAGTCAGGCTTGGATCATTCAGTCCTGAATTCCCACTAGTCAGGCTTGGGTTATTCAGTCCTGAATTCCCACTAGTCAGGCTTGGGTCATTCAATCCTGAATTCCGCTAGTCAAGCTTAGCTTATTCAATTCTGAATTCCGACTAGTCAGGCTTAGCTTATTCAATCTGAATTCCGACTAGTCAGGCATAGGTTATTCAATTCTGAATTCCTACTTGTCATACCTGGGTCATTCAATCCAAAATTCCCATTTGTCGGACTTGGGTCCTGCAATCCTAAATTCCCACTTGTCAGGCTTGGGTCCTTCCTGAATTCTCACTTGTCAGGCTTGAGTCAATCAATCCTGAATTCCCACTTGTCAGATTTGAGTAATTCAATCCTGAAGTCCCATTGTCAGGCTTGTGTCCTCCAATCCTGAATTCCCATATTCAGGCTTGGGTCATTCAATGCTGAATTCCCACTTATCAGGCTCGAGTCAATTAATCCTGAATTCCCACTTATCAGATTTGAGTAATTCAATCCTGAAGTCCCATTGTCGGGCTTGAGTCCTCCAATCCTGAATTCCCATTGTCAGGCTTGGGTCATTCAATGCTGAATTCCCATTGTCAGGCTTGGGTCATTCAATGCTGAATTCCCATTGTCAGGCTTGGGTCATTCAATGCTGAATTCCCATGTCACGGATGGTCGCCAGCCTACTCAGCCTTGCTTTAGCAGTGTGAAACCACCCTTAGCAGCAGTGTCTGCTGGTTTCACACGAGACTGTCACCATTTGGCTGTCAGTGGAAGGCTTGGCGTGCTGTCCGTGTATTTTTTTTTTTTTTTCCTGCATCCCCCCCCCCCCCCACTGCATTTTTCTTTTCCACTTCTTGTATTGGGTGACAGGAGTGTGGCTGGGCGGTTTTGTGCTGCCTGCACGTGTTTTTCGTTATGTTTGTGTGTCAATACAGTTTAACTCTGGCGGAGAGGTGGTGTTCACGGGTTCAGGGTTGGAGGAAGGAGGCAAGAGAGTGAAGTGGCACTCTGATTTCAACGTTGAGTCGAGTGGGATCGCTGTCCCAGTGCAGTGGGATCACTTTTGTCTGCTTCGGTGCAGATCAGCGGCTGGTCCTTAACCTTTTTGGGTTGGAGGAAACCGCTGCGTTTTGGGGGAATCTCTATTCCCAACCACTGGCACATCTTCCCTTGGTCGCCCCAGACCGGTTTCCCTTGGTGGGGAACGGCTGAACAGCCCCTGGGTTCTTCGCTGGGCCAGGAGCTGACCAGCATATCTACCTCTTCATCTCCCCCTTTCACCCGCCGTTTTGGTGAGTTTCGTACTCAGTTATTTAGGCAAGTTTTTTTTTTTTTTTTTTTTTTCCCTTTTAATTTTTACAAGTTGAAATCATGTTTAGAACATTCTCTTATAGTTCTTGTGTGTTGTTACCTTTACTGTAACGTTTTCCTTAGATACGAATTCTCCCGTTTTATTAGTTTTCCTGGGCACCTTTGGAAAAGGTACAAACCTTGGTGACCAAGTCAAGTTTTTGCACTCCTACGTAGCCAGAAATCCAGTCAGAAGGGGTCTTAATTTGTCTTTGGGGAGAAATTCGTCTGTTCTTGGTTAGTTTAAGGTTCTAAGACTGGGTTCCTTATTCATATGTCTATATTGTCTATTCTTTCCTTCTCTTATAGTTAGCTGTCTTTAATTGACAAACACTCGGGACGAACGCATCACGCTAATTGGAGTGCCTGTGTGACTAAGATTAAGTCGGAAAAAAAGGGTCTCCTATCCCGACGCCCCACGCTTTGGACTCGGTCCCTCGTGTTTATCTGTTTTTGTCAGCCCTCTGTCTTTGTGTCACATTTTGTATTGTTTTAAGAATAATTTCATTACTTTATCCCATTGTGAGAAAGGGATGAGATGTTTGATAGTTGTTTTCCTGTATAATTATGTATAGAAAACAAATGGGTAGACTTGATCAAATAGAGTCCCCGCTCACGGTACGCACACATGCGCGCATGCACACCCAGACACACCCTGATAATTTGCCCTGTACACGTATTGATCGTCGCTGCAGGGCGTTGACCCTGTTTGTCTCAGAAGGCCGGATCCACCTCTGGACACCCCTGGAGGTCTGTCACGTCCACCCCTCCCATCTTCTGGAACTGACGACGTGGGACCGGGACTTCTTCAACGCTGCTGTTCTGGCTGATCCATGTGGCCCTGGATGAGGGACAATTTAGAGCTGACCGTGCGTCGCAGGAACTCAGACTTGGGTGATGTCTAAGTGTATTCGTGTTTGTGTTGTGTTGCCGTGGACGTGGGACTGAAATAGGAGTGAATTACACATGCAGGCTGGCATGGTTGACGAGGAAATGGTGAAGTCTGGCTGTTTTGGAGTGACTGAGTGGAAATGTTGTGATTGCTTTGGTGGTGTGAAAGTTTTTTGACCTGCCTTGAATCTTATTTAGTCTGTCTCTCCCCTATCGTTCTTCTTTCATTATGAAATTCTTTAATTAGTTGGGCTGGTAGTGGGAGTCCCGGGGGGAGGGAGGTTTTGCTTTTCTTGGGCTTTTGGGTTATTTTGTTCTATAGGTAACTTAGAACTGATAGGTTCTTTCCCCTCTTCTTTACCATTCTGTTCTTACTTGGTCTCTCCTCTGTCTTCAGTCTTCTTTGGTTAGGCCTCTCTCCCCATATGGAATGGATGAGTATTGTCGATTTATAATTAATAAACTGTTATTGTCTTTGTAAATCCTTGGGTGGTCTGGTTGAGTGAGTGTTTGGGTGTTTGCTATCAGTTATTGCCAGTGTCGAATTTTCCCCTTTGTCTTTCCCTCCCTTACAAGGTCCTTAACCTTGACATCTTGGTGGAGATGCGGGGTACTAAGGGATGTATTCGACACTTGGCAGGATATTGCGGCACCCAGCTCTCGCTTTGTCCGGGATGCTCTGGAATTGTGTTGTGTTGTGTGTTCGTTCGTCCGGTCCCTTAGTTTGTAGTGGGTGGTTGGCTGGGTGGGGCCCTAGAGTGTAAGGGAGTCCCCAGGGGCGGACCAGGTTGGGACTGTTGGGGGGGGGGGGGGGGGGGGGGGGGGGGGGATCCGTGTTTTTCGTCGCGGTCGCCGGCACTCCCGTTCTGTGTCCGTCCATTTCCGTGTTGTAGTATAGTGTTTCGTACTCCGCTAGTTTCCGCCTTCTCTCTTCCGTGCGGCCTCCTGGTTGTATCTAGTGCATGACTAGAGGTTGGGTGGAGATAGTTGGTGGGGGAAATCGTTTTCTTTGTGCAGAGTCGTCGATGTCAGTATTTGTGCTGACTTAGGTTTGCGGTTGTTTGGCAGTACCTGAGTTGCTGAGAGTAGTGAGGTGAGTATAGGTAGGTCGACCTGCCTCCTGCCATAGTAGCTAGTCCTCTTGCTCTCTGGTGTTAGTGGTTTGGCCCTGTGTAAGGATCCTCTTATGCTTATTTAAAAAAAAAAATTCTTCGTACTTTTGTGATCTTTGGTAAAAGGGAGTATCCCCTTTTCTTTTTTAAAATCCTTTCGATTTCATGTGCATAGCTCTTTTGAATAAAAATGCCAACTGGTAGTTAGGTGTTTTTTTCTGATTCATGCCTAGTGTGTGTGTGTGAATTGGTGTGCGAGGAATAAAGCTGTCAGTGGTGTGTATGGATAGAAACACTAATTAGGTTAAAGGTGTTTTTCCTGTGCCTCTGTTGCTTTAGTTTTCCCCCTCCCCACCTTCACACCTATCGGCACCCCAAGTAGAGTGGAGACCTTGTTTGACCCAGTCGCCTACCGCCTCCGCATTCCGTCTCTTCTCTGCACGTGTTTTTTTCGGGTTTAGGACAGGTCGCTGCATCTTTTCCGCTCCTCATCGGTGTGGCACGCGTGCTGCTGTTTGGGAACAGGTGTAAGGTCGTGAGGGTATTGACCCGACTAGCGGTCCGTTTTTGTTTCTGTCGCCGTCGTTTGTGTAATGTTAGTCCTTCACTGATAACGAATCATGTTGTCAGTTCGTGGCAATTCTCGGCTTATTAGTGGACAGTTCGTATTTCAAGCCCAAGTTTAAGATTGTGCTTCCGACACTTTCGGACGTGAGTTTTGTCGCGTTTTCCTTTTGTATTTGTTAAAAAAAAGATTAATTGCTTTACTTCCCTTCTTGCATGCCAGCTGTCAGTAAAGGTATAGAGCGGTGATTTCCAGTCAGGCTGGTTGGCCCACTTTGAGTGTTTGAAGGAAGTTGTTTTCACCTGTAGATAGCAGTTGTTTTATTCATTGTGGTATGGCAGGCGAGATCGTGGCCTGACTTGGATAACTTTGAGAGTTTTCGCATTTTGTTCTTTTAGATGTCGGTTGGATATAGTTGATTGATTATTCGATTATATCATTTTCACTTACGGTGTTAGAAGTTTGGTACTTTCGGTGAGTTGCGTTTATCTTTGAAGACACACCCACATTTGGGGTTGTGGGTGGTGTGCTGATTTACTGGTGGTACTTAGGTTGTGGTGTTACCATTTCAGTGTCGTAACTAAACCTGGCAAAGAGGCACTTGGTTTCGCCTTTGATCTCTTTGATCTCTTTTCGCTCTGTGCTGTTGGGTGCACATTGATTTTATACTCGGGTGTCGTATTTGTTTGTCCGTGCTTACTTTTCGTGCCCCAGGGAAGGGCACTTTTCACTTTGTCGTTTTGTGGCTGTAGTGGGTCTGCTATCGTTAGCTGTGAGAGATCCTTCAGCTTTGTTTGAACTTATTTGGACATTGATTTGTTTAGTGCTTTGAAGTCTCCACACTTTATTGGTTTCCATCTTTCTGGTGTGTAGGAGGGTCAAGGTGACTTAACTGTAGGTATTCCATTGCCAGCGTGGCTGAACGCGTTTGTCTTTTCTCTTTTGTTTTAGGCTAATCTTATTCCATTGTCTACAGCTGTGGCATACCGAGGGATTGTAGCCCTTTGACGGATACCCTTGTGTTCAATTACCTTGTGGTTTTTCTGCCCCATTATCTTTTGTGACATCACGGTGTGCATTCTTCGAGCTTTGCAAAATGGCAGAGAAGGAGGATCGCAGAATGACCCGATCTCGTGTGGCGATGGGTGTGCTACCAGGCATGGCCACACCTGCGGACCGCCGCACAACCCGGGTCACCACTGGTCCCTCTACCCAAGTTATTTTCTCCGCGGGTGGTACTCAGCCACCTGTGACTACTTCCCCTTCAGTCATCGTTGACAGGTCCCCTCCTGGATCGCCGTCCCTTCGCGGGCCACCTCTACCGACCTCACATCGCCGCCCACTTCACCATCCTATCGAGGAGCTTCGTTATGGGCCCTCGCCTGTTCCTCCTCGTTTTACAGGGCCTGTACCTCCGGATCCCTTTGTCGTTATGAGGTTGGAGAGAAGAGAAGGGAAGCTAAAGAAAGGCGTGAAGAGAGAGGAGATTGGAGAGAGAGGAGAGAGGCAAGGAGAAGAGAGAGAGAGAGAGGTGGAGGAGGGAAAGAGAAGAGAGGGAAAACTAAAGAGAAGTTGGAGAGAGAGGAAAGAGATCGTCAGTGGAAGATGGAGATGGAAGAGAGGAGGATGGAGAGAGAGGAAAGAGACCGCCAGTGGAGGAGGGAGTTGGAAGAGAGAAGAATGGAGAGAGAGGAGAAAGAACAGAAGGATAGGCTTGCGAAAGAAGAGGGCTCAGAGACAGGTGGAACTGGATTTTCAGGCAAGACTGGAGGAGGAGAGAAATAAGATCCACGCAGAATTTCTGGAACAACTGTCTGTCCACTCGGAAGGAGAGACTCATGATCTGTCGCAGAGAACTCTGGAACTCCTCGACGTATCATAGGGAACGCGCAGACACTCGAACAACCCGCCGTTGGCTCCACCTAAGCTCCGCATGCCATGTATCATGCGAGTGAATCTATAGACACGTACATTGAACACTTCGAGATTGTAGCGGAGGCTTACCAGATGTCGGACGAGAAAAAGGCCCTCTACCTGATTGGGAACTTAACTGGAAAGGCCAAGGAAGCATTTACGGATATCCCACGCGGTGCAGTTACACTGAACTGAAGGCTGCCCTTCGTCGTAGGCTACATACGACTCCAGAGTCATACCGGAAGCAATTCCGTACCATGAAGAAGTCATCTGATGAGACCTTCCATCAGTTTGGAGAGCGCCTTCGACGTACGATGGACTACTGGTTAGAGGCATCAGAGATGAGCGTGAAGGACTGTTTTCTTACAGAACAGCTTATGAATTCAGTGTTATTCACTGAGCTTCGTTATAAGTTGGGCGAGACTCGTCCCAAGACGTTCGCCAAAGCCATTAAGGTTGCTGAAGCCTTTGCCGATGCCAGGCGCCACTTCAAAACCCCTAACTTTGGGAGGCCCAACGAAACCTACAGAGCCAGAGGGGAAAGAGTCCAAGCTAACTTCGTCCACGGAAGATGCAAAATCGGGTCAAACAACAAAGTCTCGTAATGGATCTAGGGTCTGCTTTCGGTGTGAGGAGGAGGGACATATAGCGAGAAATTGTCCCACTTGGGGCAAAAAGTCTAAGCAAAATGTTTCCGGGGCCAGTGTTGCTTTTGGAGAGATCGAGGTGACCACACCTACATGCCCCACGTTTCCCTCAGTCGTGTGTGGCAAGGTGGTTGAAGCAATTAGAGACTCCGGTGCTACCGCCGTGTTCGTGGACCAGCGGCTAGTTCCTGAGGATGTTCCCCGCGGCCAAGACTGCCAGGTTACAGGAGTTGAGTTATCCTTTCAGGCGACTCGTCCCACAGTACTGGTGGAAGTTTCAACTCCTTACTTCAAGGGTAAGGTGTGGGCTGTAGCTCTTCATCAACCTGCCTATTCCCTTCTATTGGCAAACACCGTCAGGTTTGAAAAAATGGAGAGGACAAGCCAGTTTCTACAGAGCTCCCCCCGGAAGTAGTTGTAGCAGCTGTTACACGTTCTCAGGCCCAGAAGGAAAAGGAAGCTTTAAAGCCCCTCTTGAAACCCTTGTCCTCACATGACACTGTATCTTTGGACCCAGATGCTGTGCTGAACTTACAAAGGACGGATCCAACCCTGAATACTGTGCGAGAGTTAGTGGGCAAGCCCCCAAAGACGTTTCACAACGGTTCGTCCCAGTTTGTAAAACGTCGTGGCCTGATACATAGACGTTACACTACGCCTACTATGACTTCCTCTCAGCTGGTTGTGCCCAAGGCTCTTCGAAATACTGTGCTGCGGTTGGGCCATGATACACCCATGGCCGGTCACCTTGGTGCACGCCGGACTCGAGCGAGTCCAACATGACTTTTACTGGCCAGGTATAACACAGGATGTCAGGAAATATTGCCGCACATGTGATATCTGCCAGAGAACTACTCCCAAGGGCCCGCAATGTTAGAGTCCCCCTCTGATCTGTACCTCTCGTCACTACACCTTTCAGCAAAGTCGGAGTCGACTTGATTGGACCAATTAGTCCACCTTCAGACAAGGTTACAGATATGTATTGGTCATGGTGGACTATGCGACACGGTATCCAGAGGCTACCCCTCTCAAGAAAATCGATGCCGTAACCGTTGCGGATGCACTCTGGGAGATGTGGACCTGGACAGGTGTCCCTGACAAGGTGCTTTCAGACCAGGGGACCCAATTCCTTTCGGAAGTAATGTCCGAAGTGTACAAGCTCCTTCGTATACATCGAGAGACCACCACCCCATACCACGCTCAGGCCAACGGGTTGGTCGAGCGGTTCAACGGCACCCTCAAGCAGATGCTTCGCAAACTAGTGCAGGAACAACCTAGAGAGTGGGATCGATTTATTCCAGGGTTACTGTTTGCGTATCGGGAAGTCCCTCAGGAGAGCCTTGGTTTTTTCTCCGTTTGAACTCCTGTACGGGCGAACTGTCAAGGGCCCCATGTCCATACTCCGAAATCAGTGGACCCGAGAAGCTACTCCTGATGAACCGCAGACGCAAGCGAGTATGTGCTTGAACTGAAAGAACGGATCACCTCCACCTGTGAGCTGGCTCAACAAAACCTTGCACAAGCCCAGAAGCGATACAAGAGCTTCTACGACCGGAAATCCCGTCAAAAATGGTTCGAGCCAGGTGATGAGGTTCTCCTGCTTCTGCCGTTGCACCATAACAAGTTGCAATTGTCTTGGCAGGGTCTCTTTAAAGTGTTAGAACGCATTGGAGATTGGGATTACTTTATACAGATCAGGGGGAAGAAAAAGCTCGTTCATGTGAATCTGCTCAAAAAGTATGAAAGAAGAGAAGACTGCCACGCCGGTTTCGCCCCTGTTGTGATTGAGGAAGGGAATGAGTTTCCCCAGCTGACGTTTGACATTCCATGTGTCTCCACTCAACAAGAAGAGACCTGAAGGATGTCAAGGTCGCAGGAGGCCTTTCAGCAGACCAGACAGAAGAAGTGAGGAAACTGTGTGAGGAGTATCAAGACATTCTTTCTGATGTTCCACTCTGTTGCAGCTTGGGGGTTGTCCACTTGAGTTGATACAAGAAGAGCCAATTCGGGTAAAATGATACCCATTGCCCCATTCCCAAATGGACGTCATCAAGAAAGAGGTGCAGTCCATGTTACAGATGGACGTCATTGAAAGATGCAGTTCTCCTTATCCTCCCCCCATTCTTTTGGTCAAGAAACCGGATGGGAGAATGAGGTTCTGTGTTGACTTTCGGCGCCTGAATAAAGTGTTAAAGTTTGATTCAGAACCCATGCCAGACGTCGACGAAATTTTTGCCCAGCTGGCCAGTGCCAAATACTTCACTAAAGTGGATCTTGCAAAAGGCTACTGGCAAATCCCAATGAGACCTGAGGACATGGACAAAACTGCCTTCACCACTCCAGAAGGACAATTCCGTTTTAAAGTCATGCCTTTTGGACTCAAAACGGCAGGAGCGGGTTTTTGTCGCATCATGCGACTGATGTTGGGACCATTGGACATGAAAGAGGCCCATAACTTTATCGACGATTTGCTCTTGGCTTCTAAGGATTGGACAAGTCATCTGGGATCACTCAGGACTCTGTTTGAGCGTCTGCGCCAAGTGCAACTTGCGGCCCGTCCTACCAAGTGTCTGATAGGTGAAGCAGAGATTTCCTTCCTAGGCCACGTGATTGGTCGCGGATACATGCTGCCCGAGCAGGACAAGGTACAGAAGATTCAGGATGCTGTACCTCCAAAAACCAAAAAGGAGCTAAGGTCCTTCTTAGGGCTTGTCGGTTATTACAGGAAGTTTATTCCCCACTTTGCAGATATGGCCAAACCTCTTACCGACAAGACTGGAGCTAAGAAACCAGAGACTTTGAAATGGGATTCCAAAGACACAGAGGCATTCGAGTCACTCAAAACTGCCTTGATCCAGCGGCCTGTTCTTCAGTTGGCTGATCCAACGAAACCCTATGTCCTTAGGACTGACGCGTTGAGCACAGGCTTGGGAGCAGTTCTACTTCAAGACCAGGGAAGAGGCCTACTGCCAGTTGCCTACGCCAGTAAAAAAGTTGGTAGGAGCTGAACTGAAATACCATACTATCGAGCAAGAGTGTCTCGCTGTGGTTTGGGCAACTCGGCGCTTTTACCCATACCTATACGGACGAGAATTTGTCCTAGAAACCGATCATCACCCTCTGGCCTACCTCCAACGCATCCGCCCGGTTAGTCGTCGCCTCATGGGCTGGGCCATTGAGCTCCAGAGTTTGGAGTTCACATTTCGACATATTCCTGGTAAAAACAATGTCGAAGCTGACTACCTCAGTCGGATGTCATGAGAAAAATTTTCTGTCTGGAAGAGCAGTTCGTGCAGTTCGTCTTACTGACAAGGACGAAGGGATTTTTACATTGTGTATATTTGGCGGTAAGATACCCTTAGTATAAATAATTTGCTTCACTTTTACCTGGTAGGTTGCGGGGGGGGGCAGCAAACTGTGCCTCGGTGGCACAGTCTTTTTCAGTGGGGGGGGTATTGTCACGGACGGTCGCCAGCCTACTCAGCCTTGCTTTAGCAGTGTGAAACCACCCTTAGCAGTGTCTGCTGGTTTCACACGAGACTGTCACCATTTGGCTGTCAGTGGAAGGGCTTGGCGTGCTGTCCGTGTTTTTTTTTTTTTTCTGCATCCCCCCACTGCATTTTTCTTTCCACTTCTTGTATTGGGTGACAGGAGTGTGGCTGAGCGGTTTTGTGCTGCCTGCACGTGTTTTTCGTTATGTTTGTGTGTCAGTACAGTTTAACTCTGGCGGAGAGGTGGTGTTCACGGGTTCAGGGTTGGAGGAAGGAGGCAAGAGAGTGAAGTGGCACTGATTTCACGTTGAATCGAGTGGGATCGCTGTCCCAGTGCAGTGGGATCACTTTTGTCTGCTTCGGTGCAGATCAGCGGCTGGTCCTTAACCTTTTGGGTTTGGAGGAAACCGCTGCGTTTTGGGGGAATCTCTATTCCCAACCACTGGCACATCTTCCCTTTGGTCGCCCCAGACCGGTTTCCCTTGGTGGGGAACGGCTGAACAGCCCCTGGGTTCTTCGCTGGGCCAGGAGCTGACCAGCATATCTACCTCTTCATCTCCCCCTTTCACCCGCCGTTTTGGTGAGTTTCGTACTCAGTTATTTAGGCAAGTTTTTTTGTTTTTTTTTTTTTTTTTTTTTTTTTTTTTTATTTTTACAAGTTGAAATTCATGTTTAGAACATTCTCTTATAGTTCTTGTGTGTTGTTACCTTTACTGGTAACGTTTTCCTTAGATACAAATTCTCCCGTTTTATTAGGTTTCCTGGGCACCTTTGGAAAAGGTACAAACCTTGGTGACCAAGTCAAGTTTTTGCACTCCTACATAGCCAGAAATCCAGTCAGAAGGGGTCTTAATTTGTCTTTGGGAGAAATTCGTCTGTTCTTGGTTAGTTTAAGGTTCTAAGACTGGGTTCCTTATTCATATGTCTATATGTCTATTCTTTCCTTCTCTTATAGTTAGCTGTCTTTAATTGACAAACACTCGGGACGAACGCATCACGCTAATTGGAGTGTGCCTGTGTGACTAAGATTAAGTCGGAAAAAAAGGGTCTCCTATCCCGACGCCCACGCTTTGGACTCGTCCCCGTCGTGTTTATCTGTTTTTGTCAGCCCTCTGTCTTTGTGTCACATTTTGTATTGTTTTAAGAATAATTTCATTACTTTATCCCATTGTGAGAAAGGGATGAGATGTTTGATAGTTGTTTTCCCTGTATAATTATGTATAGAAAACAAATGGGTAGACTTGATCAAATAGAGTCCCCGCTCATGGTACGCACACATGCGCGCATGCACACCCAGACACACCCTGATAATTTGCCCTGTACACGTATTGATCGTCGGTGCAGGGCGTTGACCCTGTTTGTCTCAGAAGGCCGGATCCACCTCTGGACACCCCTGGAGGTCTGTCACGTCCACCCCTCCCATCTTCTGGAACTGACGACGTGGGACCGGGACTTCTCAACGCTGCTGTTCTGGCTGATCCATGTGGCCCTGGATGTGGGGCAATTTAGAGCTGACCGTGCGTCGCAGGAACTCAGACTTGGGTGATGTCTAAGTGTATTCGTGTTTGTGTTGTGTTGCCGTGGACGTGGGACTGAAATAGGAGTGAATTACATGCAGGCTGGCATGGTTGACGAGGAAATGGTGAAGTCTGGCTGTTTTGGAGTGACTGAGTGGAAATGGTTGTGATTGCTTTGGTGGTGTGAAGGTTTTTTGACCTGTCTTGAATCTTATTTAGTCTGTCTCTCCCCTATCGTTCTTCTTTCATTATGAAATTCTTAAGTTAGTTGGGCTGGTAGTGGGAGTCCCGGGGGAGGGAGGTTTTGCTTTTCTTGGGCTTTTGGGTTATTTTGTTCTATAGGTAACTTAGAACTGATAGGTTCTTTCCCCTCTTCTTTACCATTCTGTTCTTACTTGGTCTCTCCTCTGTCTTCAGTCTTCTTTGGTTAGGCCTCTCTCCCCATATGGAATGAATGAGTATTGTCGATTTATAATTATAAAACTGTTATTGTCTTTGTAAATCCTTGGGTGGTCTGGTTGAGTGAGTGTTTGGGTGTTTGCTATCAGATATTGCCAGTGTCGAATTTTCCCCTTGTCTTTCCCTCCCTTACAAGGTCCTTAACCTTGACATCCCATTGTCAGGCTTGGGTCATTCAATGCTGAATTCCCACTTGTCAGGCTTGGGTTTATTCAATGCTGAATTCTCACTTGTCAGGCTTGGGTCATTCAATGCTGAATTCCCACTTGTCAGGCTTGGGTTATTCAATGCTGAATTCTCACTTGTCAGGCTTGGGTCATTCAATGCTGAATTCCCACTTGTCAGGCTTGGGTCATTCAATGCTGAATTCTCACTTGTCAGGCTCCGTCATTCAATGCTGATTTCCCAATTGTCAGGTTTAGGTAATTCAATCCTGAATTTCCATTTGTCAGGCTTGGGTCACTCAATCCTCCGCTTGTCAGAGTTAAGGTCGTTTAGTCCTGCACTCCACTGGCCTAATTTGGCTCAGTCTTGCCAGCATTCCCGCTCGTCTTTTATTCTACAAATCTTTAAATATCTATTCGTGCTTATTTACATACCTGAGTATACGTTTTCATATACACTTATATTTCCTTTAGGAACGAGATCGATCTAAAAGCGAAGTAAAAATCTTGTCTTTATCTGATATTAGGGTGACGGAGGGGACTCACTTATCACAGTTTGATGACTCGGCGTTTGTAGAAGTTGTCTTCGGTCTGGTTGGTCGACCTCTAGCTGTGATCAATATATTGATATATAAGTTGTATTTCAGCAGGCACCTACTTAACATTTGGTTTAAAAACAAAAAGAAAGGGACAAACAGACCAATCAAACAAAGACCAAGATGCAAAGCATATAAACGTACTCCAGTTTACCCTGAGTACGCCTGAGATATTCCATAAAGAGGAGAAGCCGTCTTGGACTGGTGTAACCGTTAGTAGTGGCTATTCTGGTAAACATCGGCCATCATCTGTGACCTGTAATGAACATACTTACAAATTTTCAGTAGTCTGGAGCGAGTGGAACACCCTTTGACCACACACACACACACACACACACACACACACACACACACACACACACAGCATTTCTTCGTTCCCATTTTATTTAAAGTACTCCCTGTTCTATAAGAACTGGGAGTACAAAAAGTATTTGACTGACGTTCGACGTGAACAGTCCGGTTTCTTGTGCGTGTGTGAGCGAGTGAGTAAGTGTGTGAGCGAGTGAGTGAGTGAGTGAGTGTGTGTGTGTGTGTGTGTGTGTGTGTGTGTGTGTGTGTGTGTGTGTGTGTGTGTGTGTGTTTTTTATTGTTACTGTGGTTGTTTTTTTTCGCGCTGGTCTATGTGCACAGGCTTTGCCTCCTCCCTACTTACTTCCCCGACTGGTCATCAACTGCAACTAAATCCAACGCTAAAAAACCCCTACTCAAAATTCATATCATCATTAATATTTCATTCGGTTTGCCGTCACAGGTTGGCATTTTTTCTTTTTTCTCCCGGGTTTGACCAATGTTAAAGACGTCACGTACACGTCCACTTTGTGTACGCAGTTGAAGCATTCTAGACGTGCCTGATTTCAGCTCCCTTCTCTCAGTATGACATGTCTGCCTGGCTGCCAACAGACATCTGTCAGAGGCAGTATTGTTGGAGCCAATTTCATCAGAGGGCAGTGGACGTTCTAACCGTTTTACATGAGAGACCAGGAGAAACCTGCATTTCAGATGTCAACTTATCCATTATTCTGATATCTCGACTGTTCAGAAAAAGTATCGATTTGTCGGTCAGATGACTTTATATAGTCGACTCCACATAAGTCCACCTCCAGATTAATTGACCCAAAGGCTTGGTTCTATTTACAAACCTCCTTTATCTCTGTAAAAAGGATCAGATAAATCGCTCTTGGATAAATCAACACTTCGGATAAATCGACCCTATAAACGTAAACTCTTCTTCCATAAGCAACACACACACACACACACACACACACACACACACACACACACACATCATATATTTTTTTTATTGCAGAAGACTGAAAACATATTTACCGGTTTTTTTTCAGAAAAGACTTTGAAGAAGGTTTTACGAAAACCCATTTTTATGTGTGACAATGTTTTAGGACTTGTTCAATGTTCCATTTTTACTTTTCTTGAACGGTGGTCTTTTTTTCTTTTCATGTTTAAATGTATTTTCACGTCATTTTTCATTATTGACGTGGGTCTGCATTCACATCGGGATAGCATAGGGCCAATAGAATTTAACAGGATTTTTGAAAGAGCTTCCACGCTAGCATGGTGCCAATTCTCACGCTAGCTAAATGTGAATACAGACTCTGAGTGTTTTTATATCGTTTTTATTTCTTTTTTTTTTCTAGACTAATAAAACGTGCGAGAGGTGCCTGCCAGAAGTGACTATCACAAAAAGATTTGGTACAATAAACCCTCACACCAAATTAGAAGAGAATTGGCCCCTATACCCTGGAGTTAAAGGGGCCGCGATTCTTTATTACCCCGCCACTGGAGTAGAAACACTCCCAACTAAAAAAGTAGTCCGCTGTGACGCTGTGTTTTTCTGTCCGCTCAAATATTCCCTCTTTAATCATGATGTCTTCCCTATAAGGTCTATCCCATCAAAATATGCAACACCCGGGCCCAATCTGTCGCCCGGCGACAGATTGGTCCTGGTGTAGAAGACCAATCTACCGCCTGGGCGACAGATTGGTCCTGCTTTGAAGACCAATCTGTCGCCGGGCGACAAATTGGGCAGGGGCGACAGTTTGGTCGTTAACATAGCATGCACCTTTCCCGAAGATGGAGTATGGCTCCCTTTAAGTTAATGGCGAGATTAAAAAAAAAAACGGTCATACACACAAACCTCCATAACCTGTCTATACAGGCAGTGTCTGCAGGAGTATCAGCCTGCGTACGCAGAAAGAAAGAAAGAAAGAAAGATGGTCAAGAAATAACGATTTCATTGCAATGCGAACTGCTTATGTCCGAACATCTCATATGGTGTTTAGTAACACAGTAGATTGTAATATGAACTGTGTGCCTTAGTCTGACGCTAGATATGATTATGTAGAGTTAATTATGCCCTTACACAGAAGATGCCCAAGTAAATGGAAACCCAACAGCGCTTTATCAACAGATTTATGCTGAATACAGTCTATGAATGGAGTGATCAACAAGCCATTTGAAGAGTGTTTGAAGTATGATGTGCAAGTAGAAATATAATTAATAAAGAGAGCAATAATGCATTGAACACAACAAACGTGTAGAATTAAAATGAAAAAGTCAAAAAGATACAGCTGCTCAATCAGTTAAACGTACGAGATTTAAAGTTTAGCGGAAGTCCGAATAATATTTATGAGCAAGAAATGAAAATAGAGTGTATCAATCTACAATAAAAATTGTATGAAAAGCTTGGAACACAACAAGAGCTGGAACGGAACAGATGGTAGAGGGAAAAAAAATCTCTGAATTTAGCAAATAGCAGAGCAACAAGCAAAGTACACTGAGATTTACCGCTAGATGACGGTGTTGCGTTGAATGGAAGTGATACAATAGTGCGAAACTGCTATATAATGAATTGGCACCTGGAAATGATTGTTTCACAGTTGAATTTTTCAAATTGTTCTAGTGTAATATTCAAGATACAACAGTGAATGCTTTCAGTGATAATTTTAATGAGGTAAAGGGCATGATTATCAGTCAAGGGCGTGATACCTTTAATATAAAAAGGGAAAAATTTCACACGGAAAGGGTTTAAGTAACAAGAGACCTGTCACACTATGAATACAGAATATGAAAAATGTCAGCTAATTCTGCTTGACAGAAATGATACAAGCAGTAAATAATTACTTGATCAATGAAGATCAAGCTGAGTTTATGGAATTTGGAAGTGTAACTACGATTCCAAAAATTATGTGATGATGTTTTCAGCTTAATAAAAAGCCAACAACTACTGTGTCTGTAGATTTAAAATGTACTATTGGCTCGGTTTCAACAGATCATGTTTTTTTTTTTTCCTGTCCCATCTTCCGTGCCACCTCTGTGGTAGTGCACCCACGCCGCTTATTCCGACACCCCGTCCACAGCCACAGTCCGGTCAGTCCTGCCGCAGCCACTGCACCGGCAATCCACAGGGAGCAGTCAATGTAAAGTCGTTAAGAGGCAGCCCATCGGAGGAGACACTGCACTGTGCCTGTTCTGATCCAACATACGCAGAACACCACCTAGTTAGCCCCCTACTGACGACAATAACTGCTTCGTCGCGGAGCCTGCGTGAGTGAGCTCTCCCTCCAGAGGGCATCACCGCGTCCGTCCAACGACAACCCCCATGGACTCGCCGATACCGGTGACCACGACGGAACCAAACCAAGGCCACAGACTTGGAGAGGACATCGAAGCTGAGACCACCATGAGAGCAGGGCATGAAGGGCCACAAAATTTAGGTCTTTGTTTTATGCTTATCAATGAGAATGAGGATGATGAAGATGTTGCTACGGATTTCCATTTCGGTCTGAGACTGCATGACAGGGTTGTTTTCTACCCTTCCTTTTATAATGTATCCCGGCGTCAACCAGGCCGGAGAGATGCAAGCACCTGCAGTGTTGGTCAGGAAATTTGAGCAACACTCAGAGACGCATCCATGAAGTGGATGTAACTCGACTGTGTGGTCCCAGTCTTCCAAACTGAGCCTGTAACAAACTCAACTCTGGGTCAGGGCAGAAAAATCTTACATGACTGATGGAAATCGAACCCATGACCTCCCAGCCGGGTGTCTACGACGCTAACCACTTCACCACGGCGGCTGGTAGATCATGATAACATGTTCATGTGATTTGTATGTTGGGAGATACTTGTTTTCATGGATTAAGGTTATATTCGAAAATGCGTGTAATTATACTGGATACTGTGGTAGAGGAGAATTTAGAACAGAAAGAGATATTAGATAGGGTTGTTATTTTGCTCCAATGGCTTTTATTCTTTTACATTGAACTGCCTGCAGTTAAAATACGTAGAGACGACAGTTTTAATGGTGTTAAACTGACACAAGAGTCAGATATCTTTTACAAGGAAAAAAATCTTTTATGTGCTGATGACATCACCTTGATTTTGCAAGACAGGAAAGAAGACGAAGAAGAAGAAGAAGAAGACGACGACAACGAAGAAGAAGAAGAAGAAGACGACAACGAAGAAGAAGAAGAAGAAAAGAAGAAGGACGTGTTTTCAATAAAACTCACGAAATCCTACTTGACACAAATAATTTCAACAACAGCGATACGAGTTTATCGTGATAAGAGTACACTAAGAAACATCTTGCATTTCTATTCCGTCTGTATTCTTCTATCAGAACATTCAGAACATAGATACATTTGTATCTTAACAATGTGTTGATCTTTATACTATTCTACGTAATTTGTAATTATTCTTTTTGAATTCGTCGCTCATGCTTATTTTCCCTGATGTGAGACAATCTTTCACAGATTATCGTATAATGTACATTCATCAAGTAAGTGAAATCCATCTTCTTTTTTGTTGCAGTGTTGTTTCTGCTTTCTATGCACTACTTTGATTTCTTTCCCTTTCTCCATCATTAAGATATGACAACTTATTCGATGATTACAATAACTTTGTGAGTCTTTCTTTCTTTCTTTTTTCCCCTTTTGTCCTTTGAGGTTACTAAATACAACTTCAGGCTGTATGCTTTTGTTACAAACACGTAGAATAGAAATCTAGAAAGGTAATTTCCTAAAGTTCCACCGTTTGTTTTACCAATGCACGAGTTTCGTTTGAGCCACTAAACCCAACCGTTTTAAAATTCAATGCATTCTGATTTTCCAAATATTTTAAAATCCTATCGTTTTGATTGTATTTTAAAAAAGTGTTCAAAGGTAGGTAAACTTCGCCTTTTTGAAGTAGATAATAACATGGCAATCTAAGAAATGAGTTTTGTTTTGATTCTGTTGTATGTATCCACAAATCTGCAATCTGACTTATCTAAAAAGTCAAACGTGTGATGTGACATAATGTATTACGTCGTTTATCGCACACATCAGGATGTGGCGGGTCTCTGACGTTCCCCCTCATTAGTGATATATAATTGTCATATGCATGGACGCAGGGGGGTATGGACAAAAGCATTCACGTCTTCACAACCACATTGTGCTCTCGCTTAGGCACACGCACTCTTGTCATTCACATCGGGCCCGCACAAAAGTAACGGAAAATCAAAAACATTTCATAGAAAGTAATCACATTTTATTTAACTTGACTGCGAGCTCCCACCCGTCACTACACAACACACGTATCTGTATCACAAAACAAACAAACAAACAAAAAAACCCAACAAAACCCCAAAAACCATCATACAGATGATCTCATAATTGCATCCCCTTTTCTTCAGCTACACTTAATTAACCAGGGAATACAGCCTTCCACTCTCTGGTTACACACATATAAACACAAGACGAAATTAACGTTCAGAACTTGCCAACGTTCCCTTGGTTGATCGGTCAGTCAGTCAGTTCTCTCATCACTCGGTACGACTACGATCGCTGAAGCTGCCACACTGTTGTGTCCGCCCGATTGGCCAAATCCCAGTTGGGGACACTGGCAACGTAGTTCGAGTTGCACCCTCAGACCGAGTCTCCCGGACTCCACTGAACTTCGCCCTCCCCACGTAAAGGGCTCCTGTCGCCTCTCCCACAGGGCTTTTGTTGCTGGAAACACCCCCACCGTTGCATGGAAGCTCTCTGCCAAGGCCCCAGCAGGCTGACACATCTTGCTGTCTACCGTCCCCACACACAATTCAATTCTCTACTGTCGTCGGCTCCTAGGCTACAGCAGCCTCCGCTGTCTTACGTCACCACCCAGGGGACAATTCTCTACCGTCGTCGGCTTCGAGGCGACACCAAACCTCTGTTTCACACACAGTCTTCCTCGATGTATTTTCCTGAGTCCTCAGCAAGACGGGATGAATTCACTTTCCCTAAGTGAGTCATGCATTTCCTGGTTTTACAATTACCTTTTAACCACTCTCAAACAAAGAAAACCCGAGTTATACTAGTTCAACCAAATGAATCACTGGCACACACACACACACACACACACACACACACACACACACACACACACACACACACACACATCACAACGATTTACACCAATAACTTCCCCAAGTTATTTTGATTCAACCAATGGATTCACTAACACACACACACACACACACACACACACACACACACACACACGATTCAGATCAAAATTCAAAGATCTGAATCCTGTGAGCACATTTGGGGCATGGAGGACTTGAAACAAATCAAACAAATAAAAATGAAGCAAATTAAACATCCAAATTTTCCCTATAATTGACACACTGAAAGTAATGTTACACAACTTTACTACATTTTTAAATCTTCGCTAAGTTTAGCAACACTTTCTTACCACCACACAGTAAACGACAATAGTTAAATACGGACTTTGTACATGTAGATTTTCCAGGTATAAACTGATTTGTAATACCGTTATATTTGTTTCATTTTCATAACAAAATAAATTCGTCACCAAGGTCATTCTGGTCGCAGACCCGACAGAGTCGTTCATCGTTAGGTATTCCAAATCGTCTGCCAATTTCTATCATGAGTTTATGATTGCCACAGTGGGCTCTGCAGTTATGAAATACGGGCTGGTACACCCATGGGGATGCTACTTTAAGCTGTTATGAGTTGCATCCTGTAGTCTGATTAACCTCTGTTCAGGAGCAGTTATGTCCCTTGATATCTTAATGGAGTGTCCTGCGCGTGCCTGTACCCATCGTCAACACAGCGCAGGCCTCCAGGGGTGGTACAGGGCTGCTCAAGAGGCGGGTGAAGACAGTGCTTCTCTAGGTCCTCCCCAGGACGTTCGGGTGTTTCTTTTTCATGAGTTTATGATTGCCACAGCGAAACCGAATCAGTGGGTATATATACACATCAGGTATCATTTCAATATATTTTTCACGGCAAAACTCTGTTTTAAAATTTCTGTAAAATAAACACGTATTATCAGATTCATGCACGTATGTAAATGTCTTCTAATGAATTACGAACATTTCTACAAAAAATGTGAACAGACGAAAACTTTTGTGTCTCCCACACACAGTCGAATCCTGTTTCTATTAGGGCATCCCGTACACACATCAACCACTTAGATGTAAAACCCTGATTTCTGTATAAATCATGTAGTATTTGGTACAATCTTGATGAATATTTGTTTGTTTGTGGAGAAAGTAAGGATGACCAGAATTTTTTCATTCGTGAAACAGGATACATTTCTACTTCTCCATATATCAATTCTGTTTTGGCAGAACGATTTAATTGAAGACGATGCTTTAAAATTTTAAGTTGAAAACTTTCCATTAGCTTTAAATCACTATACCCCCAAATTTCACAGCCATATAAAAGTACAGGCAGTAACATTGACAGGTATAAGTCCAGTACAATGTTTATAGGCAAATTTTAAAATCTTGTCATCTTTAATAAAGAAAACATTGCACATTGTGCTCGGTCATACAAATACTTCTTATATTTATAAAATGTCTTGTTCTGCTAAAGGTTATACCTAAATAATTGTTTGAAAGTGTGTACTATTTCTATAGACTGGTTTCTAAATTTTAGTTTTTTGTATAGGATTGTTGCGTCCATTTAAATACTACACCCTTTGTTTTTGCTACATTAACATGAAGCTGCCATGTAGTACAATACTCGCCTAATACGACAAGCGCATGCTGTAAACCGCAAAAAGAATCTGCAATATAACAATATCATCAGCGTATAAAAGTAAAAGTAAACTAACATAACTTAATAAATCTGAGTGAGGAAGATTTAAATCAATACTTAAGAAAGCACAGTTACGATCTGTGAGGTATAGCTCAAGATCATTGAAATGCAAAGAAAATAGCAAAGGTGAAAGATTTTCACCTTGACGAACACCTCTAAAACTGCCAAAATATTCAGATTGACTCCCATTTATAAATATACAAAATTTTATTTGCCGATACATATTCGTGATTACTTGCAAAATCTTTCATTTACACCTTCTTTGACCAGCTTTTGCCATAATCCCTGCCTCCAAACTGAATCGAACGCTTTTGTGTGAAAAGGCCCAGCATTGTGATTTTCATGACCCAGATCAACAAATCAGAGACCACGTCATTGACCAAACGAGGGACAGACGTTTAAGAGGCAAGTTGTTGGAAAAAAAGGGCTCTCACCCTGACCCAACTCCCTTGAAACTGCACGTGCACACGAGGCTGCAGCATCGCAAGTCAGCGCCATGGAGCAGTCTGCCAGTCACGTGACCAGAGACGACGCCCGATTGGTCGGTGCTGTGGGTAGCAGACGATCGACAGACGAGCGCAGCAGTTTAAAGGGGCTACACAGACCACGCCAGCTAGACAGTGGGGCCCAAACAGGGTTCACATGCTTCCGTTGTGGAAAAAAACTGGCCACTTGGCAAAAGACAAGAACTGTCCCGCCAAAGGAAAGAAGTGCAACAAGTGCAACAAACTCGATCATTTTGCATCTGTGTGCAAGTCAAAGACTGGGGGAAGAAAAAATGGAAGACTGAATTTTTTGCGCGAGACTGAGAGTGAGGATGAAGAGCAGATGAGTGCACGTCTTGTGTCGGGTGTGTCTAACTTTTCTTTTGCAGCTGTGGGGAACGGGAAGAAAATTAGAAATGATTGACATCGTTGTGGGAGGGGTGGAAATATCTGCGTGCATTGACTCTGGGGCAAGTGCCAACATCATAGACAAGGACACGTGGGAAAGGATGAAAGGCAGGAACATTGCATGCAGTTCTCATGCCAACAAAACGGGAAAGTGTTTGTTTGCATATGGGTCTTCGAGGCCGTTGAAAGTACTCGGTACTTTCGAAGCTCAGGTGGATCTGTCAGCACAGCCAAACAAAAATAAGCACAGCGCTGAGTTTGTTGTAATTGACGGAAAAGGGCTTTCTTTGTTGGGCAAGGAAACGGCAGAAAAATTGGGTGTTTTGAAAGTGGGCTTACCTACATTGGTGCATGACGTAGGCGCTGTGCAGACAGAGAAACCTGAGTTGAAATACAAGAGCCTGTATGATGGTTTGGGGGAAAAACTGAAGAATCACACAGTGAAATTGCATGTAAAATCGGATGTAAAGCCTGTCGTTCAGGCAGCACGCCGGATTCCGTTCAGTCTGCGGAAAAAAAAAGTCGAAGAGAAAATTGAAGAGCTTGAAAAGCTCGACATCATTGAAAAAGCAGAAGGGCCGACATCGTTTGTCAGCCCGATTGTTGTAGTTCCCAAATCAAACGGAAAGGATATCCGCATTTGTGTGGATATGCGACAGGCGAATGAAGCGATCGAAAGAGAAAGATACCCAATTCCAACCGTTGAAGAAAGCCTGCATGACATGAACGGCAGCAAAGTGTTCTCCAAACTTGATTTAAACATGGGTTTTCACCAACTGGAGCTGGATGAAGACTCGCGTCATGTCACAACGTTTGCGACACACACACTGACTCTTTCGGTACAAAAGACTCATGTTTGGAGTCACAAGTGTGCGCCGGAGATCTATCAGTACACGATACAGAACGTTCTCCGCGAGTGCCAGGGTGCGCGAAACATGACTGATGACATCATTATTTACGCTGATAGTGTGGAAGAACACGATAGGCGTCTGGAAAAGTTCTGAAAACGTTGCAAGAAGCCGGTCTGACATTGAACAGAGAAAAGTGCGTTTTTTTTTCATGTCTGAACTTCAGTTCATGGGTTTTCTACTGTCTGAAAAAGGGATTGGCCCAACATCGGCAAAAGTTGAGGCAGTAAAGAATGCACAACCGCCCAAAAGTGCAGCTGAAGTGAGAAGTTTTCTGGGACTAGTCAATTTCAGCGCTCGTTTTATCAAAGATCTCGCGACAAAATCCGAGCCTCTACGAAAATTGACCAGAAAAGATACAGGGTATCAATGGGGTAAAGAGCAGCAGAAAAAGCGTTCGTTCAGCTGAAAACAGACCTTTCAAATGCGGACACACTGGCCTATTTTGATCCGAAAGCTGAAACGCGCGTCATCGCTGATGCGAGCCCAGTTGGACTAGGCGCGGTACTGGTGCAGACAAAGAAAGGAATCGCCGCGCAGTCTACTACGCGAGCAGACGACTCACTAGCGTTGAACGGCGCTACTCACAGACTGAGAAAGAGAGGCGTTAGCGCTTGTGTGGGCGTGTGAGAGGTTTCATCAGTATTTGTTTGGCATAGACTTTCTTGGAGACAGATCACAAACCTCTTGAATACATTTACTCAAAGAGATCAAAGCCATCTGCACGCATTGAACGGTGGGTCCTTAGGTTACAGAACTACCACTTCACCGTTCAATACAGACCTGGATCACAGAACATTGCTGATCCACTGTCACGTCTTGTCAGCAGTGACGAAAACAGAGCACGCACATACGGCGATGGGACTGCCCATAGCTCAGCAGAAGAATATGTTTGTTTTGTTGCAAACGCTGCTGTTCCATCTGCCATGACACTGCAGGAAATTGAAAGTGTGGCAGATACAGACCCGGAGATGACTGCGTTGAGGCAGTGCATCCAAACTGACAACTGGAATGATTGCCCAAACCAAACCTTCAAAGTGCTGAGAGCAGAGTTGTCATGTTGGGGAAAGATTGTTCTTAGAGGGAACAGAATTGTTGTGCCAAGCAAACTGAGAAAAAGGGTGATACATATCGCCCATGAAGGGCACCAGGGAATAGTGAAAACAAAAGAAAGGTTGAGAACAAAAGTATGGTGGCCAGGGATGGATAGGGAAACAGAACACATTGTCAGAGCATGTCATGATTGTCAGATTGTTAGCCAACCATCCCCACCTGAACCAGTTGGTGTTAGGAAATTTCCAGAGGGCCCATGGCAAGATCTTGCTATTGATCTTCTTGGACCACTCCCAACAGGAGAGACCATACTTGTTGTGGGTGGACTACTATAGTCGATTCTTTGAGATTGCAATTCTCGGGGCCACACAAACCAAGCACATTGTGCAAGCGATGGAGGGAATGTTTGCAACACATGGTTTGCCAACGTCTGTAACATCAGACAATGGACCACAGTTCGTTTCAGAAGAGTTTGAAGCATTCATGCAGACAAACAACATTGAACACAGGCACACAACACCGCTTTGGCCGCAAGCCAACGGCGAAGTTGAACGTCAGAACAGAACACTTTGAAGGTTATCAAAATAGCACATGCACAAAGGAAAGACTGGAAAAAGGAGCTGAATGCATTCCTACTGGCATACCGCAGCACTCCGCATCAAACCACTGGCATCAGTCCTGCTGAACTGTTGTTCAAGCGGAAGATTCGAACCAAATTGCCTGAGGTAGATTCGAACACACGAGCCTCGCTCGATGAAGCAATCAGAGATAGAGATCAGGTGAAAAAAAAACAGAGGAAAGAATATGCAGACATGAAGCGCCATGCGCGGAACTCGGAAGTCAGTGTAGGTGATGAAGTGTTGGTTCAGCAGCACAGACAGAACAAACTGACCACACAGTTTGACCCAGAACCATACAGAGTGGTGGAAAAGACAAACACACAGGTCACTGTACAATCTCCAGCAGGGGTTAGGTACAGGCGGAACCTTGCGCACACCAAACCCTACATTCGACAGGATGAGGAACAGGACATAAGTCACACACAGGACATCAGTCACACACCCTCCACAGAACAAACCAGCACTGAAGCCAGAAAGTCGGATAACACAACTCTGAACCTGAAGCTAGAAGGTCAGGTCGAGTGACCCGCATGCCAGAGAAACTGAATGACTATGTGGTGGGCTAAGTTAGTATTATGTGTTGATTTTAATGTTGTAAATAGAGATTACCTGTTGGTCCATGTTTCAGTCTGAAGGAAGAAAGGGAATGTAATGTGTTGTTAATATTAGAGACATTTATGTTGGATATCTAGTCTGAAGGAAGAAAGGGGGAAATGTAGTGTATTGTATGTTTGTAGTAAAGACATTTTAGTTAGAGAGTAAGGTCAGAGAATGAGAGTGAGAGTTGGAGAGTAAAGGGATGAGGAAGAAGGAGGTAGAAGCTGGAACGGAATAAATGTAGAAACTTTATTGAAAAGTTTACAATAACTTGTTTTGTATTCTTTACTTCTAATTTCAGCCTCTCTACGGTTGGGACTACAATCATTTTATTTAGTTCTATGTTTGGCTGTAAAATACCTTTTTTCCGTGTTCCCTGCATGTGGCATCAAACAACGGCTTATTTTTGTTGCTTTGTCTGACTTTTTTTTGCTTTGTACCTTTTGACACATTTTTTACTTCTCTCAGTGTGTCTTAAGCTGTTTCTATAAGACTTTGTGATAACAATGTATAGGCATCGGCAACAGAAGCGTTTTCATTATCAAGTATATTGTTAATTCCTCTATGTTTTTAGTAAGTAAGTTTCTTAACATCTCACCTTTAGATGGATCCCACTGCTTAATGTTTGTATAAAACAGAAGTCTTCCTTTTATTGGACATGTTACACCTCTGTTACTTTAATTGGAATCTGAACGTTGATTGAAAGTATGATTGAAAGTATTGTTTGGCCTTCTCCACGAAATACTGAGAGAGATAAAAGAATTGGACTGTGAACATCAGAAAGCACGACGTCAAAGGGATCAACACTAAAGTATGGCGTCAAAGGGATCAACACTAAAGTAATATGTGTGAATAAATATGGTGAACCCAACATCAGTACATCCACTACTAGAGCATCGACCAATAACTGCGTCTCTGCCAGCTCCCCCATTGAATATAAACAAATTCTGTGATTTGCAAAAATCAGTAATCGATAGCCATAGTTATTAGGTCGACGTACATGCTGAGAACATATCACAATAGGGATGTCAAAATCTTCAATACACAGGTGAAAACCATCAGCAATAATGTCATTGATATTTGTATCAAGCTTCAGAAAGTCAGGCAAACATTTAGTATAAGCATTAAAATCTCCCATAAGAAGTACACATGGCAGTTAGAATCATAACGTATAAGACTAGATTCCAAATCATCAAAACAATTAACTGAACCATAAGCAGTTCCCTCTGGGGGAAGATAAACTGAACCGACGAACAGATCTTTATCAGAACCTGTCAGCAGTGTGTTGATTTTCGACCACAAAACACAGTCACTATCATCATTGGCTCCAGCTTCCAATAACTGAATGAAATCTTCATATTGTGTTGTCATAAGGAATGGCTATGCCACCTGATCTTTGATATGAAAGATATTTTTGACTAAACAAAGCAATAGAGTAACCATGATTACTAAAGCAGTCCACTAAATAGTCAGAGTCTTGTGCATCAGTTCTACTTTTGGTGAATGTTAATATGTCAAACTGGGAAATATAGTTTGTAAATTCTTTAAACTGCAAGCGATTTCTTAGTCCACAAACATTGAGGGACAGGAAAGACAAACTACATTTAGAACTAGAAAAACTTGAACAACAATTTAAACTAGAAACACTGTCAAGGCTTGAATACGGATGTACATCACTGCGTCCTCCATCAGACCCCTATGGCCCACAGACAAGGAGGTGCTGCAGCCCAAAGAACTTGAAGTCCACATCGACGCCCAACTTGAAGAGGTCGTCAGGTCTGTCCACCATCACAATTTGCGCCCTCTCCTGACCAGGGATCTTCTTCAGCTCACAACGAAGTCTGCCATCAGTTGTTGAAAACTTGTCTACTTTGCCCGACTTCTTCACCAGTTGAAGAAGTCTGCTGCAAAGGACAGTCAGGTCTTCGTTCAGATACACTCTCTTGTATTTTTCTCTCTTATGCAGCGCCTTCTTCTTCCTCATGACTTCACCTTTCACAAGTCTAGAAAGAAACTTCACAAGCACAGGCCTGCACTTGACACTAATCTTCTTGCCGTTCCTATGAACAACAGAAATGTCCGAGGCCTTCATTTCACATTTTGCCTCTTGGAACAGCGTCGCTACCTTTTGATCAAGGTTCTCCTCTTCTTCTTCAGGCAGATTGATGATCCGCACGCCCCTCCCCCCCCCCCCCCCCCCCCCCCACACACACACACACACATACACATACACACACCACAACGATAAGCACCAACAACTGTGAGATTCAGCCAACGAATCTCCGAGTTAATTGGTTCCACTCCTCGCATCACTAATGCACCCCTATCCATGAACATCAAGAGTTGGGGTACCATGTTGTTAAAGCATAACATCTAATTCTAACTCATGTTTGATTCCCTGAAGCTACCCATTGTACTAGCAGCCCAGGCTTCTCCACGACCAGGATTGATGCTTCAAGTGTTAACTAAGGTCTACAGCCAACCAGGTGCAAACCACTCAGTAGGTCGAAGCCTTCCCGAGGGTATTCATCCCTCAGGGGAAGCACGGCTGAATGGTCACTGTGACCTGCCTGCAGGCCGACGGTTACGGAAGCGCGACGGTTGCCTGCCATGATCGTCTCTCCTCAGGCCCCCACTAGAGAACCCAGTGAATAGCCGTTCGTGGAGGCGGCTGCCTTCCCCACCCAGGACCAGCAGGTCGACATGCACTTGTTACTACCCTCATGGACATGCGAATCACTTTCCAGCTACTCTCCGTCCATCAGTATACACCTCGGAGTATCCCCCTCTGGTGATGTCTGAGTTCGCACACTTGAAGGACCCCAGAAACTAAGTTCAACACCGGCACAATTACCTTTAATTTGCTAGGAGAACTCGAGAACATTCGGTTGACTCGTCACACAGGACAAGAAATGAATATAAACAAGAGAGACAATGTAGACAGGCTCCAAAGTAGAATGACAAGACTCATGTCGCATACTTTCTCGGCAGCAGGAAATTAAGGTATTTGGTTATTATTTTAGCTATGACAGATCTGTCTCACAGATGAAAGAGCATCGAGAAAACGCATTAGTTTTATAGAGAGAACAATAAGTCTTTCCTGGGCGCAGAAAGCTATAGTATATATATGTGATAAAGTGATAGATAATATTACTGTATTTTCTGTCCAACAGGTCAAAGGTTAAATTAGAAACCTCCCTCGCTGCTATTGGAATATATTATGTTAAACTGTCACTGTGACAGTTCCTGACAAACAGAACTCCAGACAAAATGTTTAGAGAAAAAAAAATAGAAAAACTGCTAGTTCATGTCAAGCTAATATATAAAGCAAGAAGCTCCAGAACGCATTCAGATAACAAATCGTTTTGGGAACCATGCTGTATAAATTCTTTGGATCAATAAACTCAACACTTTTAGAAAAGCACTGGAACATCGCTCGAACCGTAGTAAAGGAATCAACGTTAAGAGCCCTTCACCTGGAATTCATTCATTACTTGTATTCTACTGATCTATTACATAGGGTCAGTATGACGTATCTGTAAAAAAATGCTCTCGATGATCGATGATATGGAACAATTCTTGGTAAACTGTCAGAAAGTGACGACATTATTGGGATTTGTTGAGACTATTTCTCAATCTGTCAATCTGAGGATAGCGTTACACTTCAGATACATAGTGCGAGCACACACACACACACACACACACACACACACACACACACACACACACACAACACACACACACACACACACACACACACAACCACCACCACCACCACCACCAACAACAACAAGAAACAACACTTTCTATCATTTTAGGACTGTATTTGTTCATAATATGTTATCAATTTAAAAAAAAGTTGAGGCACACGCAACACGTGTTTCTTATAATAGCGAATATTGTGTCATTTTTGCATATACAACGTATGATCTCCACAAAAGACATTATGTTTCCTGGCGTATCTTACTTTTTTTTTGTTTTGACGTGTGTGTGTGTGTGTGTGTGTGTGTGTGTGTGTGTGTGCGTGCGTGCGTGCGTGCGTGTGTGTGTGTGTGTGTGTGTGTGTGTGTGTGTGTGTGTAGGGGGGGGGGGGGGGGGGTCAGTCTGTAAGCAAGATTACGGCAAATGCTCCTGAATCGATTTCACGGAAACTTGGTTGAAAATGATTCGTAGCCCTAGGACTAAGCTGTTAAATTTTAGCGGAGATGCGGATACCAATCCAGATTTTCTTTGGTGGAAGTCTGTCCTCCAAATTATCTGCTAGTTTTCTAATGACTTTTCAAGGGCATGGAATAACACATTATCAGTCAAAAGTTGCGATTCTTCCGTTTTTTTTTTTTTTTACCCAGATATGCTCATTTGTTTATTAACAAGAAAACCCGAGAGAGAGAGAGAGAGAGAGAGAGAGAGAGAGAGAGAGAGAGAGAGAGAGAGAACAACAAACAGACAAGTTATGTCATGGACTCATCGACATGCTGCCAGTAACAGGGACAAGGGAACGGGCTCTTACGTGGTTGCTCAGAGGCCAATGGGAAGGGAAGAGGGAGTTAGGGTGGAAGCGGGGAGCAGGAGGATGGTGGGAAGGTGGAGAGGGGTGCGGAAGAAGTAGCTAGAGGGTGCAGGAGAAGGAGGGGGGGGGGGGGGGGGGGGGGGGCGGGGAGCAGGGCTCCAGTGTTGACTGGTCAAAGCCTGCAGAGCCCCTTTGGCTGGCGAGTCAAAGGGACATCGTTTGGCCTGCAGTCAAGCGGTTACGGACGGACCAATGATTGATCTTTTGGCACACGCAAGCACCTTCTCGTTAATGGCTTTTCATTTGGTAGGCCTGTGTGTGTGTGTGTGTGTGTGTGTGTGTGTGTGTGTGCGCGCGCGCGCGCTTTACTTTGGAAAGAAATCAGAAAATCTACAGGTTCTTTTCATCTCCCAGATCCTGTCTTGATCGAAAACGATAAAATCTATAAAACAAACGAGGAGAAAGTTGAATTATTTGCTGACACTTTCGCAGCAATGAGTCAGACTGAACATCTGCCTAAAGAAGAGAGCACGAACGAAGAAGAACTATTGAAAACGAAGGGAGAAACATTAAACCACATGACAATGACAACACGTTATATATTAATAAAAATCTAACAATGGAGGAGCTTCTGTACTCACTTCGCCGTTTAAAATCTGGTAAATTGCTACAGGATTTGATCCCATTTCTTACAACATGATAAAGCATTTTCCACAATGCTTTTTGAAAAAAATATTAGAGTTCTTCCAATTATGCTGGAAATCCGGAAAGCTGCCAATGGCTTGGAAGAAAGCAACAGTTGTACCTATCCATAAACAAGGAAAATCAAAAAGAAAATCTTCTAATTTTCGACCCATTTCTTTGACTCCTCACATTGGAAAACTTTTTGAGAGGATAATGAAATTCAGATTAGAACATTTCCTTGAAAAGAATGGGATTTTTGCCAATCTTTCAAGCTGGTTTCAGAAAAGGGAGGGGTGTCACTGATCATGTTAGTCTTTTAGCTTCACACGTCAAAAAAGCCTTGGCTAAGCGACACTCCACTTTAGCCACGTTTTTTGATATTCATAGAGCGTGCGATTCCGTTTGGCATTTTAAATTATTGTCCAAGGCTCATGAAATTGGGATTAAAGGTCGTTTCCACATGTTTTTACAATCGTTTTTATCTGGGAGAACGCTACAAGTAAAACTAAATGGTGTGCTGCTGTCAAGTACAAGATATGTTAACATGGGTGCCCCTCAAGGAAGTGTAATTTCTCCAATCCTCTTCTCATGATGCTTTATGATCTTAACCAGATTGACACAAAAGGGGCAACTTTAGCTGCTTATGCAGATGATATTGCAATGTGGAAAAATGTAGATTGTAATTTTACAAAAAACAAAATCAAGCGTAATAAATTGTTGAAGTTTTCAGTTTGCGGTCAGTAAACTTGTTAATTATTTGAATTCAAACGGTTTTAACCTATCAACGGACAAATCGGTTTTTATAATTATTTACAAAGAAAAATATCGATTTTGAAGGTAGGGATGCTGTAAAAGTAAAAATAGGTGATTCTTTTATTTTCCCAAGTAAGCAAGTAAAATTTCTAGGCGTTATTTTTCATTATAAACTATTCTGGTGTAAACATATAAATCATCTCGTGGAAAAGGCAAGAAAGAAAATTGCGTTACTGCTGGGAGTCCTAACTGGAATCCCTCTAATAAATTATGGATCCAATCTTATCCATGTCGCCTTAGGGACAGTTCGTTCGATTGTAAGTTATGGTCAAGAAGTATTTTTTACTGCACCAAAGACAGAGTTACATAAGTTACTAGTATTGATTCCTTAGCATTTAAAATTGCTCTGGGGCTTCCAAGATGGGCATCAATTGATATGACGTACAGAGAGGCAGGAGTTTTGCCTTTAAATGAACATAGGATGCTCTGTGCTTGTAGCTACTCAGCACGAGCAAGAACAGTCCCTAACTCAGTTACCTCTGAACTTGATGAAAGCACCTACGT
>JADBJO010000264.1:395000-407500 GCA_016801955.1 Conus betulinus | reverse complement strand
GGGGGTGGGGGGGGGGGGGGGGGGGGCGAGGAACAGTGATGTGGTTAATAACAAGCTTCATATCCGGCCCCACTCTCATCGTTGGTCTTTTGCATGTGGTCGTGAGCGACTGCATGACCCTGTTCTCTCCCACCAAGGTTTCGAGTCACTAAAGAATTGTTAGTAGATCATGGTATGCGAGAGTGAGTGCGGGGAATGGAGGAAGAGCTAGAGAGAGTTAGGAGAGAGCGGGGTGGCTCGGTGTGTGTAATGGTGTGAGAGACTTGAGAAGTGTATGGGGGTTGGGGGGGCGTGGGTGGGTTGTTGGCTGGGCGGTGATGGGGGGGGGGGACGGGGTAGGGGGAAGCGGGGGGTACGGGTGGGACGGGGTGGGGAGGAGGTGGGGGGAGGGGGGGGGGACGATGGGGGGGGGGGACGGTGGGGAGTGAGGGGGGGGCTAGAGTGGGGGGGGGGCTTCTGGGTGCCTCGGGGCGGGGCGGGCGGCAGGCGGGCGGTGGTGTACGGGTGGCGGGGCTCAACAAAGAAGTCAAGGTAACCTGCAGCTAAACAAGCACCGTGGCGTGGTGAGCTCGTGTCAAGTGGGGGGAAAGGGGAAAAGTGGGAAAGCGAGAGAAGTAACAAAGGGAAGGGGGGACAAAGGGCAGGGATTGTGAGTGGAGAATGAGCGCTACAGATAGGATAGAGGGGAAAGAGTGACAGGGCTAATAGAGGAGTGGGAATGGAGAAAGGGACAGGGAGGACACTAAGGGGAGGAGGCGGGGGAAGAGGAAGGGAGAGGCGGGTAAAAAGGAGCTGGGCGATGCGGGAGAGATCAGGGTAAGAGGGAGGTAGGGGGGGAGAAGGGCAAGAGGGAGGTTGATGGGGGAGGTGGGTGGGCTTGCTGGATGGAGGCTGACGAGGTATGGGGAATGGGTAGTGGAGGGGTAAAGATAAGGAATTGGGAGTGGGGGGGAGAGTGGAGGCATGCGGGAGCGAGATGAATAGAGCAGACAGGGGACGGATAGGACTACCTTTTGAACAGAAAAACAAAACGAACAAAAAAAAAAAATCAAAATAACGGACACACAAACCCCACTTCCCAAACCCGTTGGTGGTGACAACGAATTACAGGAAGCGTAGCATGGAAGAGAGGAATGAAAAGAGGTAAGAGTGCAAGAGAAAGGAGGGCGTGGTTGAACAGCGACTGGGCTGAAATTGAACTAAAGTATGGAGTGAGAAGAAGAGAAAGGTTGATGAATTATTGAATTGAATAAGTCGAGACAAGTTTCTGCAAGTTGTGTGGGGAATACTGACAAATCATCGTCGGTAGTGTCGAGGGCGAAATGGAAGAGTAAGTAGGTGGAAATGAAAGCTGGAGGGAACTGGAAGGAAGTGGGGACAATGGAAAAAAGGAAAAGGTGGAAAAAGGGAAAGGAAGGAGAGGGGGAGTTAAGCGTTTAGAAGGACGAATGAGAGGGACGGTAGGAGGGAAGGGAACTTCTTTGATTGAACGAGCTTTTTTTTGTAAAGGGAAGGGAAGAGGGAATTAGGCGGAAAGGAGGAGAAAGACCATCACATGGAACGGGGGGAAGATAAGGGGGGTAAAGAAAGAGCGGGAAGATCGGAGGAACAGGGACCGAGCAGAGTGTCGGACAAAAAGATGAGCGATGCGTATTATCCTCGTCTTACAAAAGATGGGCAATCGATAGGCATCAGGTAGTGATACGACGACTAAAGATCATAATCAAGGCCCCGCCTATACCAAATGGGAGGGGAGGGCCCAAGGGAGCGGGAAAGTCCTATACGGCATTTTGGGAGTCTACAACCGAGGGGTCCCGTTATATCCCTATATATTATCTATATTCTAATATATCATTTAATGTGTCTCTATATCAATCAGTAAGTAATTATATATATATTTATATGTTTGTTTGTGTGTGTAGTAGTGTGGAGTGTGTGGGGGGGATAGGGGGAGGAATTAAGGAATGGGAGGGAAGTGTGTAAGTGATATGTAAGGGGTAAGGTGGGAAAGGGGGACGAGGGGGGAGGGGGAAAGCGTGAAGTGGGAGGGGGAGAGGTGGAGACGGGATGAGAGGGGGGGGAGGAGAGGATAGGGATAATGGAGGAAGGGGAATCTGGGGGGGGGGAGGAGTGAGGGGGGGAAAAGGGGGGGTGGATGGGGGAAGAAGAGAGGAGGCGGGAAGAGGGGGGGGAGGAACGGAGGAGAAAAAGAAGAGAAGGGATAGGGGGGGGGGGGGGAAAAGGAACAGGAGAAGGAAATAGGTGAGAAGGGGGAAAAAAATGAGCAAGGCAAGAAGAGGAGGTGGGGGGAAGGGGGGGGAGAAGGAAAAGAGAGAGTTAGGGGTGGGGGTTAGGAAATAGGGGAGGAACGGAAGTCTTTGTATTCAGGGTGGAAAGCGAGGGGATTGAAAAAAGAAGAAGGGAGGGGAAGAAGGTTATGGTTTTGTTGCAAGGGGGAAAAAGCTATAGAAGAAAACTTTTCCGGAGGAAAAAAGAAATGGAGGAACATAAAAAAAAAAGAGAAGGGATGGGGGTGGAAAAAAAAAAAAGGGGGAAAAGGGAAGTGGGGAAAAAAGGAAGAGAAGGGAAAGAGATCTAAGGAAGGAAAGGGTAGAAGGGATAAAGGGGAAGGGGGGGGGAGAAGAAGAAAAGAGAAGGGGGGAAAAAAAGTGGAAAGGGAGCAAAAGAGGAATGGGGGGGGGGGGGGGGGGGGGGGGGGGGGGGGAAAGGCGAGGGAAGCGGGGGAAAGTGAGGGGAAAATGGATGGGGTGACAAGCAGGGGCAAGGAGGAAGGAAGGAAAGAGAAAAGAGGGAGGTCTAGGGGGGGGGGGAATTCAGAGCCAAGGTATGGGGAAAAAGCTAGGGGGAAAGGGGAAGGTAGAAATCGAGTAGAATGGGCGAAAAAAAAGTTAGGGAGGGGCGAGTGTGAGGGGAAATCAAGGGGGGCAAAAGGAAATGGGGGGTGTCCCAAGGGGTCCATAGCTGAGGAGGGAGGGTAAGAGGAATGGAAGGTGGAAGGGGGAAAGGGGGGGGAAGGAAAAAAGGAGCGGGGGGACTGAGGGAAGAAAAGGACGGAAAGACAGTGAGGAGGAAAAAAAGAAAAACTAAAGGAGACAGGAGAAAGAAAAATCAAGGGAAATGACGTTGAAAAAATGACAAGGTTCCAGGGGAAAGGCGATTCAGAGCAAAGAGAGAAGGAAAGAAAGGGGAGGGAAGAGAAGGGGGGGAAAAAGAGCACAATGACAGAAGGGGGGGGTTGAAAAAGGGGGAAATGTCGGTCAAGGAAAAAAAGGTGAAGGCCAAAGGGAAATGAGGGAAAACGGGGGGGGAGGGGAAAGAAGACCAAAACGAGACTCAAAGGGAAAGGGGGGAGGGGGAGAGCGGATAAAAGAAAAAAGGGAGGGGGCCTGAATAGAAGGAAAGGGAAGGGGAAGGAAAAAATTGCACATGAAAGAGGGCGGCTCTCAGAAGGAAAAAAAAAGGCATCGAAAAAAAAGGGGAGGGGGAAAAGACCTTCTGCGAAGGGATAAGAGGGGGGAGAAAAGAGAAGGGGGGGAGGGGGAGGGGGAGAAGAGGGGAGGAAGGCGAGTAAAGGATGGAAGAGGGAAGGAGAGGAAAAACAATAAGGAAGGAGCTAGGAGGTGGGGGGAGGGGGGGAGGGGGAGGGGGGAGGAAAGCGGAGGAGAGGAAGGGGGAAGGGGGGGGGGGGGAATGAATAGGAAGGAAAGGATGAAAGGGGGAAGGGGGAAGGGGAAGAAAGAAAGAAGAGGAAAGGAAAAAAGGGGAAGGAGGGGATACAGGGAGGGAAAAAAAGGGAAGGAAGAAAAAAAGGGGGAAAAAGGAAAGGGAAAGGGGGGTAGGGGAAAAAGGAGGGGGGAAGGAGGAAGGGGGGAAGAGGACGGGAAGGGGGGGGGGGAGAAGGGAAAAGAGAAAAAGAACAAAAGAAAGGAGGGAGAGGGGGGGAGGGGAGGAGGGAGGAAAGGGAGAAGGGGGGAGGGGAAAGGAAGGGGAAGGGGGGGAAGGGAAGGGAATGGGAGGGGGGAAAGAGGGAAGGAAAAGAAAGAGAAGGGAAAAAGAAGAAGAAGAAAAAGAGGGAAAGGGAGGAGGAGAAGCGCCAGATCGAGGGGAAAGAGGGGGAACGGAGGGAAAACAGTGGAGCATGTCCTAAAGCTCATGTAAAGTAGCCCTGGCTCAAGGAAGGTACACATGGAGGCACAACCCAAGTGCTCAAAGAGATTGTACAAGTAGTCTGGGCTAGTACCAACACCACAAAAAGGGAAAATCAGGACTCCAAAAGCACCCGCAACATTCTTCACGGCAGGAGGCAGCGAAATCATGGCCAAGAACAACAGTGCCACTCGGAACATGCAGGCAGAGTCTGCTGCTGACGGGGCAGATGACTGGGAGTGCACAGCAGACCTCCCAGAATGGAATAGTCACCCAGAGATTATCAGCAAGAGTGGCATGAGACCAGACATAGTATTACACTCTCAGTCAACCAAGCAGCTGATCATGATCGAGCTCACGGTGCCATATGATCACTGCAGAAATTGGAGCTAGGGGGTTTGTGGGAACGTCTGCATACAGCCTCATGAAACAGCTCTCAGTTGCAGGGAGGGGAAAAAACCAAAGCCCTGAAAGCAATGGCAGAAGCGGCAGAGAGGTGTTCAAGTTGGATCTGGTCAAGGAGGAACAAAAGTGAACTTCATAAGGCTTAACTTTCCTACAAATATCAGGTGTCCCTGTGGCTCAGTGGTTAGTGCGCGAGTCATTAAGTGGAAACGAGCATGTCCAGAAGGGCATGGGTTCGAATCCCAGTCATGGCTCATCCCAAGATGGGAAAAAAAAAAAAAGGGCAGCAGAGGGACATCCGGAGTCATGAACCGGGTGTGGGCCCAACCCCCCTAGAGTGTCAGGAGATATAAGGCCGAAACACTCGCTTGAAGGGGGCTTCTCTTCTGAGGACTCTCTGCTGCCACGCTCTCCATGAGTTTCTTTCTACTACTTATTGTTATATTATTATTAAACTATTATTATTATTATTGTTGTTGTTGCTGTTGTTGTTGCTAGTATAGTTATTATTTTCGATGACATTCTGTTACATTGTTTGTATAACAATAGTAGTAGTAGTAGTAGTAGTAGTAGTAGTGGCAATTATAATAAAAGTAATAATTATGATGATGATGATGATAACAAATAATAATAATATAATGACAACGATAATGATAATAATGATACTACTACTACTGATAGCAATAATGATAATGATAATAACAATAATAATGATAATGAAAATAACAATAACAATAGTAACAGTAATCATAATCATAATTGTCTATGTCATTCAACTTTACTATTACTATTACGCTTACTATTTTTATCATTATGATTGTTTAAAATCCTCCTCCTCCTCCTCCTCCTCCTCCTCCTTATCATCTTCATGGTCTTCATCGTCGATGTCATTGTCATCATCATCATGGTCATAAGTATTGGTATTATCATCAGTTGCTTCATTTTTTTACCGGCTCAGTTCATTTGCCTTTTAGTAGCATCTCTCCTTCGTTGGTTCCTGCGTTCTTCGAAACACTCAGCCACACCCATCGTCATCCTGCCATAGTCCCTGCCAAAACAGTGTAGACAGGAGCGATCGACAGTCGTTCGTCATCGGATACATGGCCAAATCTGAGGAAACACTGCACTACCATTGAGATTTCCCCTGCACAGTGTAGTCTCATAGTGCAGCAGATGCAGTGTAAACGTATAAAAGACGATCCTCACCAAGTTCCACTACTCTAATGAGAGTGACATGCCACTGAGGCTTTGTAACGCTTGTTCTGATTCTGCTTACGGCGGATACCACATATTGTGCCTCTGAGTGACAATAAAGGTTGGACTGATTTGGAGCCAGCAGTGACACTGTCCTACACAGAGCCAACATGACAGCATCAACACAGAGCCAACATGACAGCATCCCACACAGAGCCAACATGACAGCATCCAACACAGAGCCAACATGACAGCGTCCTATGGAGAGCCAACATGACAGCATCCTACACAGAACCAGCATGACAGCATCCCACACAGAGCCAACATGACAGCACCCAACACAGAGCTAGCATGACAGCGTTCTATGCAGAGCCAGGATGACAGCATCCTGTGCAGTTACAGCAAGACAGCATCCTGCTGAGAGCCAGCATGACAGCCTCCTACGCAGAGCCAGCATGACAGTATCCCACACAGAGCCAGCATGATAGCATCCTACACAGAGCCAGCATGACAGCATCCTACACAGAGCCAGCGTGACAGCGTCCTACACGGAGCCAGCGTGACAGCGTCCTACACAGAGCCAGCATGACAGCATCCCACACAGAGCCAGCATGACAGCATCCTACACAGAGCCAGCATGACAGCATCCTACACAGAGCCAGCGTGACAGCATCCTACACAGAGTCAGCGTGACAGCATCCTACACAGAGCCAGCGTGACAGCATCCTACACAGAGCCAGCATGACAGCATCCTACACAGAGCCAGTGTGACAGCATCCTACACAGAGCCAGCATGACAGCATCCTACACTGAGCCAGCGTGACAGCATCCTACACAGAGCCAGCTGGACAGCATCCCACACAGAGCCAGCATGACAGCGTCCCACACAGAGCCAGCATGACAGCATCCCACACAGAGCCAGCATGACAGCATCCTATGCAGAGCCAACATGACAGCATCCTATGCAGAGCCAACATGACAGCATCCTATGCAGAGCCAACATGACAGGGTTCTATGCAGAGCCAGCATGACAGCGTCCTACACAGACCAGCTGGACAGCATCCCACACAGAGCCAACATGACAGCATCCTATGCAGAGCCAGCATGACAGCATCCTACACAGAGCCAGCTGGACAGCATCCTATGCAGAGCCTACATGACAGCATCCAACACAGAGCTAGCATGACAGCATCCTATGCGGAGCCAACATGACAGCATCCAACACACAGAGCTAGCATGACAGCATCCTATGCAGAGCCAACATGACAGCATCCAACACAGAGCTAGCATGACAGCATCCTATGCAGAGCCTACATGACAGCATCCAACACAGAGCTAGCATGACAGCATCCTATGCAGAGCCAACATGACAGCATCCAACACAGAGCTAGCATGACAGCATCCTATGCAGAGCCAACATGACAGCATCCAACACAGAGCTAGCATGACAGCATCCTATGCAGAGCCAACATGACAGCATCCTATGCAGAGCCAACATGACAGCATCCAACACAGAGCTAGCATGACAGCATCCTATGCAGAGCCAACATGACAGCATCCAACACAGAGCTAGCATGACAGCATCCTATGCAGAGCCAACATGACAGCATCCTATGCAGAGCCAACATGACAGCATCCAAACACAGAGCTAGCATGACAGCATCCTATGCAGAGCCAACATGACAGCAACCTATGCAGAGCCAACATGACAGCATCCTATGCAGAGCCAACATGACAGCGTCCAACATAGAGCCAACATGACAGCATCCTATGCAGAGCCAACATGACAGTGTCCAAACATAGAGCCAACATGACAGAATCCTGTTCAGTGCCAGCATGACAGAATCATATGCAGAGCCAGCTTGACAACATCCTGTGCAGTGACAGCGTGACAGCTTCCTACTGTCACATAGTGGATTAAAGGGTGCTTGTAAATAGATCTGTTAAATATGTCTCTTGGATGTCTAAAGGCGTGCAACTGTTTGCGTATTTCTTTAATCAAATCTTTCTTTCACTCAGTCACACCACCCTCCAACATAACAGCTCAAACAGGGATTTAGTGAGGAGTGCACACTTAATAACAATGAGATGAAATGATTTATATAACACCTAAACAACATCAACATGTGATTATAAACTAGCTGGATTACATCAACATATGTGTGCACACACACTCCCTGTTAGGCTTGAAAATAATCCATACTCATGACGCAATATGATAACAGAGAGGGAGAAGAATTCATATCATCACTCATGACATGATACAGTAACAACAGCAACAAAAAAAAAAAAGGGATTTCTAACTTTCTTAAAGAAAATCATCATTCGAGTCTTTCCGGATATGATTCTGGATATCATGTCACAGGTCAGGTGTGTTGCTGTCCAAGCTGGGGTTGACTTGCGCACACACATAGAAAAACAAACCACTCTGACCTCAATTTTGGATGCGCTGGAGGCAGTCCACACAATACCACTTCTGAGACTGGGCACAGAAGAGGAAACCTGGTTCCACGCCTGCACCTGGGCACAGGGGAGATAGCTGGTCCCACACCTGCGTCTGGGCACAGGGGAGGACCGACAAAAGTAGAGCACCGGTCAGTCATCCGGCAGGGGAGACACCAGGGAGACATGGCTGCTCAGGAGGTAGGCAGGCTTACTGGCTGTTAAAAAAAAAAAAAACGAAGGCGCTGGGGAAGCAAAGGCAAGTCCTGGCCACCAAGGAGGCTACCACCACAGGAGGGGGAAGAAGGACTGCTCAGACACTCCCTTCAGAGCACACAGCCAGCCGGACAGCACCTCAGACGAAAAAATCCTACAAAGTAAACAGTGTTATCCATAATCTACCAACTATTCAACACCAAAAGTATCAATAGATCAGAAAGAAAGAATCGAAACGACCAAAAACGTACAACTCGGCAAAAAACACACGAGCATACTAAACTGAATACTTCCAAAACCAAACGCAATATTACCAAATCTGAACATTTTGATCTAAAATGTTTGAATAAAGCACAATCAGTTAACTACGATTGACTTTCAACGAATCTACATGGTTAGAAAAGACATTCTCACCCTCTTGGGGGAGAGGGATGGTGGTGGTGGTGGTGGTGGTGGGGGGGGGGGGGGGGGGGGGGGGGGGGGGGGGGGGGGGGGGGGGGGGGGGGGGGGGGGGGGGGTGGGGGGGGGGGGTTAATGAACACTACCCGACCAACAAGCGGGGACAGAGAGCGTACGGAGCAAAATGACTGCTCCAAAGCCATACTTGATCTGTGCAAGTTTACCAGTTGAATTCGTCAACGTTCGCCGGTGAGTAGTGTTCACCGGAAAACAAGAAGAAAGAAAAAAAAAAAGTTCTCTCTGGCTATGCACACATCCGTGCGCGTAACTCGTCGAGAGTCGTGCCTGTGACACCTACACAGAGCGAGAGTGACAGCGTCCTACACAGAGCCAGCATGACAGCGTCCTACACAGAGCCAGCATGACAGCGTCCTACACAGAGCCAGCGTGACAGTGTCCTACACAGAGCCAGCATGACAGCGTCCTACACAGAGCCAGCATGACAGCGTCCTACACACAGAGCCAGCATGACAGCGTCCTACACAGAGCCAGCGTGACAGTGTCCTACGTAGAGCCAGCATGACAGCGTCCTACACAGAGCCAGCGTGACAGTGTCCTACGTAGAGCCAGCATGACAGCATCCTACACAGAGCCAGCATGACAGCATCCTACACAGAGCCAGCATGACAGCGTCCTACACAGAGCCAGCGTGACAGTGTCCTACGTAGAGCCAGCGTGACAGCGTCCTCTTCTAGAGGGAACCGGCATCTATGTTTCTTGTTTTTTTTTTCCCTTTTTTAAACGACTATCCTCAACAAATTCTCAGCACTGAGAAGCTGAATTCAATTCACTTAAATCATGTGGGAAGGAGGGGGGGGAGGGGAGGGGAGGAAAGCGTGGAGGGATATCAAGAAGTAGTTCCCCGCGAGTGCCGGGCACGAAGCATCACAAAATCTGACAGCACGGTGACCAGTGAGGCTGAAAAGACATAGACGATTTATGGAGCTTCATCTTTTGCTGACGAGAGTCCATTATTTGATTCGTCCAAGCAGTCACTGCTTGAAATGAAAACGAACGTACAAACAAATGAACAAACATCCAGCCCCCACCAAACTTGGACAAAACAAAAAAAAACTTCAATATTGACGAACAACAACAAATCTTTTAATGGAGGAGAGGGAGGAGGAAAAGACTTTTTTTTTTTCTTTGCCGGGAGCCGAAAGCCTGGGTCCAATTATGAAGACTTAGAGTTCACTTCCCCAGCCAAAAATATTCGACCCTATCCAGCACCATTTTTTCATGAAAGTCATGCCTGGTGTTTTGCTTAAGTGCAAACATGGCCGTCCCACTGTTCATCTGCTGGTTTAGAAAGTGTTACTAAATAAGCTTGAAAAAAGTATCCTCGGAGTTAAAAAAAGGGAAATAACTGTATCCTTACTCGGATGCAAGACTTACAATAAAAGGAAAACCACACATCCCCTCAAAATCCTTAAAGCGTCTCCCCGAAAAGGACAAAATATCATTATATTTATACACCTTATGCACACTCCCGTCCCTCTCTCCATCTGCACATATCTTGTTCTATGTCTGTCACAGCCCGCTCCTACAGCTCCAGCCTTTAGGATATACACGTATGTAGAGCGGGGACATGTGGTGTGTGTGTGTGTGTGTGTGTGTGTGTGTGTGTGTGTGTGTGTGTGTGTGTGAGAGAGAGAGAGAGAGAGAGAGAGAGAGAGAGAGGAGAGGAGAGAGAGAGAGAGAGAGAGAGAGAGAGAGATAGAGAGAGAACACGTATATATATATATATATATATATATATATATATATATATATATATATATATGTGTGTGTGTGTGTGTGTGTGTGTGTGTGTGTGTGTGTGTGTGTGTACGAATGCAAATAGTTTAACGTGGTTTAGGCTTTCATAAAAAACGGACTGATGAGGAATGGGGTGGGGAAATGGAAATGGAGCTGGGAGTGGGAGACGGTTAGGAGACGGATGGGGGAGGTGAGCGAGGCACATACACATAACGCACATCAGTAAAAAAAACAAAAACAAAACCGCAGCAGTGGTCTGAGTTGAGTCTGAGAGAGAGAGAGAGAGAGAGAGAGAGAGAGAGAGAGAGAGAGAGAGAGAGAGAGAGAGAGAGAGAGAGAGAGAGAGAGAGAGAGACACACACCACACACACACACACACACACACACACACACACACACACACACCACACACACACACACACACACACACACACACACTCACACACAACACACATACACACATGCGTGCGCGCGCGCACACACACACACAAACACATCATCATCATCATCATCATCATCATCATCATCATCATCATCAGCGTGTGCTGCCTCTGAGTCGATACATAATCAATGATCCCCTGGAAAGCAACGCCGTTGAAATATCTGAGCACTCTGTTTAAAGTATACAGTGTCAGCGGCAGTTTCGGACGTCTCAGACAGGACGAGATGGTATGAAGCTCAGGCCTGGCGAAGCTTACGTGAGGGGAGACGCAGAACCCGAAGAGGGAGGAAGGGGAAGAGGTACTGTGTTGTGTGTGTGTGTGTGTGTGTGTGTGTGTGTGTGTGTAGGGCATAGGAAGCAGAGAGGGAAGAAAAAAGTAAGGGGAGGGACATGAGGAGCGGTGAGAACAATAAGAAAATTTAAAGACCTCGTTACATCCTCTCCAGTGCTAGTTTCCCACACACTGGCATCGATTGCGGGAGAATCGCTCGATCGGGATAAAGGAGAGGGAGGGGGGGCGGGAGTATGGAGCGTGTAAATGAAAGGGAGGTGGGCGTGATGGTGGGGTGTGTAGGAAAGGAGGTGGTGGTGTGAAGGGATCGACCAGTGTGTCACCGTTTTGGGAAATTGCTGAAGTGGCTGGAGAGTTGACCGAGTGTCCTTGTCAGGCCCACTCTCCTCACTCCGCGGGGCCCAACATCTGGTGCAGCAGAGGACAGTTTCTTGTTCTGGAACTCCTCTCTCTGTTTGCAGACCTCCGGCCCCCACGATCTGGCACCGCCAGTGCCCACGTGGGAAGGTGGCCTGATGAATAGTGCGGCTATGGAGTGAGATAATTCCTGGTCTGTGGTTCGATTCTCGCGGAATGGGGAAGATTTTTTTTCTCTTTCGTTTCACGTCACTTTAAGCGATGGTCACAGTGCTTGGCGTTCACATGAGATAATAAACTAGATCGCTTGTATTGCCTGCATTTTAGATACATAAACGAATACCCGGAAAGAAGGGAGTGGACCCCGGCAAATTTCTTAAGAGAAAATATCCAACATTATGCTGACAGAGAGCAAAACATCCCCAAATGCAGGAAGCAGAGAACTGGGGTGACAACTGTTCCATGGAGAACATCCGGAATTTCATTTTGGTAATGTGTTGTGACAAAAATCTGCACAAACCAATCCAGTTCAACTCAGTCCAGTGCAGTCCCACCCAGCTCAGTCCACTTCAGTCAAAGGCAGTGCTTTGCGGTGCAAAGCAACGAAAACAACAACACAACACACTTCAATACAATTCGCTGTGTCCTGTTGATGACATTGGTGATGGTACTGCTGCTGTTGTTGCTGCTGCTGCTGCTATGTGATTAATTCGTCACAAATGATGATGATGATGATGATGATGATGAGGAGGAGGAGGAGGAGGAGGA
>JADBJO010000264.1:387500-392500 GCA_016801955.1 Conus betulinus | reverse complement strand
TCTGGATCTCGGTAATGTAACAAACGTTTGTAAATATGAGTGTGCATTTAGAAATTTACATTTGTAGTGTAAAATTTCGCAATGAAAAAAATGAAATCAAAATCAGAGTCTGTCTGTAAATTTTGCTTTACACTAAACTGTACAAGTTCCTTGTCAATCACAAAATCATGACAATGTGAACGTTTCCGAGTCACCAACTGCTGAAAAATTAATCCCAAAGTGGTGTGTAATGTGACAATCAAACAGCAAATGAGAAATAGTCTGCTCCTCTGGCTCGCAAGAATTAGATTTAGAAGAGGGTACAAACCGATGCAGGAACCAGAATCTGAGGGTTGGAAGTAATTCATGTAGCAATTTAAATCCATCTCAACTGCATATCACTAGATATTCTACAACAATGTGAGAAAATGTCTTTCCAATTTAAATCCTCAAACAAATTATTCAAACAGGAAATAGCAGTTGGTGTGCTTCCGTTTTCATTCAACGTATTCTGTATAAATGTACTACCTTTCTTAATACAAGACCAAGTTTTATTCTCTGAAGTTTCATACCTATTAATCAAAATTATGTTTAAATTTTTGACAATATGCTCGCAGTGCATTTAAAATGCCTGAATATATTAACCAGTTTGTTCTAATATTGGGAAAAAAACAGTCAATAATTAATTGTAAGTCATGAAGGTGCCATCAGTATTATCAACTGTTTGACAAAGAAGATATTATGATTACACAATTCTTGTAAGTACACCACCTTTCGGTCCTCAATACATGAACATATCGAATACATATTGAATTCATATCAAATGCGTATCGAATACGCTCTGCATCAACTCATGAACTGTTACTGGACAGGATTTCAGAGACAGTTTTTTGTAATGTTTTAAAACACTTTTCCAAAACAAGTATCAACCTTTTTTTAAAACCATATTTGCATACTCAACACCATCATGTCTTAACTTCGACAACTCTGGGAACACATCAATTGTAAAACCTTTCCATTCAGGTTCACCTCAAACTCTCCTCAGCCAGCTGATTTTCGTGGAGGTCAGAAATGATCTAATATTTGACACTCTCAATCGTCCCTTGCTCTTTTGTTTAAAAAGCACATTTTTTCTTAATCATGCTTTACTCCCCATTCCATTAAAATATCATCTATTCAGTTTCGAATGCAGCAATTACATCTTCTGATGCGTAAGGCAAATAAATCAAGAAATGCACAATTTGATTACTGCTATTTTCCCAAAAGATGTCAATTGTCTCTTACTCTAAAAATTCAAAATTCTTTTCATTGCGAAAAGCTTATCCTCCTAGCTAATCTTTGTAATACTTGTGGTATCAATGGAAAACAACATTCCTAAATCTTGAAAGTGCCAGGTGCCAAATGAAACGTTTGTCCCTCACGTGTCGAATGTTTGTGTTTTTCCTACTCCCTATCCAAATAACCCGACTTCTGTTGAAGTTCATATTAAAACCAGAAATGTCAGCAAGTTTAGTTAAAATTTAAATTGATTCATTAAAGGGTTTTTCACTTCCATGCAAGCATAATGAGGTATCATCTGAAACTGAGACAATCAAATTTCCTTGTTCTTCACACTGATTCCTTTTACATTCAATTTTTTTTTACGAAGCATTTGTGAAAGAAACTCTGCACAAATCAAATAGAGATCTGCTTTGGAGGTGTCTCCCTGTCTCACTTCTCTTTGAATTGGAAACCAGGAAGAAAACTATTCATTCTCTGACACACATGTCAAAACATCAAAGTAAAAGGTTTTGACCCAGTTTACCATGTTTGTACCAAAATTTAAAAAAAAAGGCATTTCTGTAGGAATGACCAAGAAACAATGTCAAATGCCTTTTCAAAATAAACCAGAAGAAATATTCCCGGAACATTTTCTTTTCAGCATATATATTGAAGTGTCATAAAGTCACCTAATTTTTTTTTCACCAATGAATTTGCCTCTAAAAAAAAAACCTTCTGACTTTCATCTATTACGGAATGTAAAACTGTTTTTAAACGATTTGCAATACAGGCAGACACGATTTTGTACGCAACATTAGTGAGGCATGAAGAGTGCCAGCTCTTAATAAATCAGTTTTTGGTTTTCCTTCTCTAGGAATGCATATAATAATTCCTTGCCTCTGTGATCCTGAAAGCTGTCCTCTTTGAAATCCCTCATTCACAGAAGGCACAAATGCTTTTTTTTTTCAATCACACACACAAAAAAAAACACACTCTGAATGGAGAACCCATCTGGACCAGGACTCTTGAGATTTTTTCATTTGTTTTAAAGTGGCTGCTGTTTCTTCATATGTAACCAGCCCGTTAATATGTTTGGTTTCCCTATCGGTTAAACTTGCAGCGTCGGATAGTTCACTTGAAAGGTTAATGCATCTCTGTAACCATACAACTGTTCGTAGTATGATTTTACCTCGTCTTAAATGCCCGTCTGGTCTGAAAAACGTGCCATCATTTCTTTTCTAAAAAACTGGTATTGATTTGTTGACAACATTTCTATTTTCTAAATTACGAAAGTACTTGTTGGTTTCTCCGCCTTAATTAATCCAAAGAACGTTTGACCGAAGTGCAATGCCTGGCACTATAGACTGTCTTTAAATTGTATTTTCAATTCCTCTAAACACAGGTAAGTCATCTGTTTTAAAATCTAGTTTACCATCTTTTATTCCTTTTTTTCAAATTCTTTTTCTTGCTTGCCATTCTATGTTCTCTTACATATTGCACATGAAATTGTTCTTCCTCTTATTTGTATCATTAGGGTTTTAAAAAAGAGCTGATAACTCACTTGGAAAGTCAGATGATCATTTGAAATTACATCAACGTTGACAAAGTTGTAATTGGGTACCATGTACGTTTCTTAACTTCTTTAATGGTATCTTTTATCGGCATTATATAACTTTTGTCTTTAGATAAACTGTTATTGAACTTAAAAAGTTAATCACGTTTAAATGGTTCTTTACTTAATGTCAGGTTACTTACTTACTTAGACTTAGATGCTCCCGCGTCCTGTGACGCATGAGGCAGTCAAGTCGCTCCAATGTGCACGGTCCTAAGCCCGTCTGTCAACGAGTCTGGGGTCTCTCTCGCCAGCTCATCATGGGTCGTCCTCTTTTACTCTGACCTGCTGGGGTCCATTTAATGGCCTGGTTTGCAGGTCTTGATGAGGGTAATCACAAGACATGACCCAGCGAGCGGAGGCGCCGTCTGCAGATGATGGTTGACACGGGAAGCTGTTTGAATCTCTTCCTGGTCTCTTCATCTGGTATAAAGTCTGACCATTTGATACCCAAGATTTTACGTAGACACTTAGTGTCAAAAGCGTCGAGCTTCTTCTCCTGGATAGTCTTTAATGCCAGGTTTCACAGCCATATAGCAGCGTTGAAATCACATCAGAGTCATACAACTTCAATTTGATTCCAAGGGAGAATTTCTTGCTGTTCCATATTTTGTTCAGCTGATTGAATGCTGGTGTTGCCTTCTCAATACGACACTTCAGTACATGATCGAGGTCACTGGCGTTGCTGATGGAGCTGCCTAAATATGTGAAGTTCTCTACTACTTCCACTTGTTTTTGGTTGATGATGAGAACATGTGTTGGCCCCTGGTGTTTACCGGTCAGCATGTTTTTGGTCATTTTGGCACTGATGACGAGGCCAATGTTGCCTGCAAATTTGCTGATAATATTGTCTACAAGAACCTGCAGATCTTGAGTGGTGCTTGCATGAGCGGCAATGTCATCGGCTGAATCCATATCTGAGAGACTGTTTCATTCTGTCAGTACAACAAACAAATGATCTGATCAATATCATGGTTCAATAAACACATCAGTCACTTCAGTCATCAAGTCATTATTCTGAGGATGGTCCTTCACGTATTTAACTCGATAATGTCACTGATTATGCACAATCTGAACAGTGCAAAGGATACCCTTCAAATCAAATGTAACATAATGAGCCTAATTACTACCAACTACTACTGCAAAATGTTCCCTAAAAACGGACAAAAATCAACGAATAACAGTACCTGCCCACAAGCTTCATTTCAACATCCATTTACAAGATTTTGAGTTATCTGACTCATCCATGTGTCGATGTGTGGGAAAAGACAAACTGACTAGTCTCCTGACGTCATCACTTAGATCTATCTCATACTCATAGCCATGTCAACTGAGATAAGACTTTGAATCTCTCACGGTCCCCAGCGTATACTGTAGACGTGTGTGAGCTGGTGGTGTGTTTCATCAGTGGAGTGATGCCAGCATGTTAATTAGAGTGTCCATGGACGTCATGAGTGTGCAAGTGTGTTGGTGTGTGAGTGTGTGGGAGAGAGAGTGAGTGAATGAGTGTGTGTGTGTGTGTGTGTGTGTGTGTGTGTGTGTGTGTGTGTGTGTGTGTGTGTGTGTGTGTGTGTGTGTGTATGTGCGTGTGTGTGTGTTTGTGTGCGTGCGTGTGTATGTCTGTGTGTGTGTGTGTGTGTGTGTGTGTGTGTGTGTGTGTGTGTGTGTGTGTGTGTGTGTGTGTGTGTGTGTGTGTGTGTGTGTGTGTGTGTGTGTGTGTGTGTGTGTGTGTGTTTGTGTGTGTTCATCAGTGGGGTAATGCCAGCGTGTTAGAGAGTCCACAGACGTGTGTGGAAGCGTTGGTGTGTGAGTGTGTGTGAGAGAGTGTGGGAGTGTTGTGTGTGTGTGTGTGTGTGTGTGTGTGTGTGTGTGTGTGTGTGTGTGTGTGTGTGTGTGTGTGTGTACGTGCGTGTGTGTGTGTTCGTGTGTGTGCGTGGGATGTGTTTGAGGGGGAGGAGTTCTAGTTCTTATTGTTATGTGTATGTGTGTGTGCGCGCGAGTGTGCGCGCGCACTTATATGCTGTATTTGATGGTCTTTCTAAGTCATCTTCTGAACATTCACACACACACACACACACACACACACACACACACACACACACACACACACACACACGCACGCACGCACGCACGCACGCACGCACGCACA
>JADBJO010000264.1:337500-380000 GCA_016801955.1 Conus betulinus | reverse complement strand
ATCTGTGACAACTGGAACACACAACACGAGACTTGTTTGATTAGGTTATGGATCTGATCGTGCCAGGAAAGATTTTCATCGATGACGATGCCTAATAATTTGTGCTTTGTAACTTGTTTTATTGTTTTATCTTTGTACATTATTTTTAATTTTGCTTCTTTTATGACTTGTCTTTTTTGACGTGCACATATTAAGATAGACTCGGTTTTATGAGGATGAACAAGCATGTCATTTGAATCACACCAGTATTCCACTGATTTCATGCTTGCATTTAAATGATAATTAATTTCATCGATGCTATGACTAGAGTATTGTAAAGATGTATCGTCAGCGAACAAATCACACACTGCATTTTGAATTGATAAAGGCAGATCATTTATGTAGAGAGAGAAACAACAGGGGACCTAAGATTGATCCCTGTGGCACACCTCTCGGCAACTGTCTTTTAGAAGAAATAACACCTCGTGAAAAAACGGATTGCGTACGGTTTGACAAATAAGATCTGAAAAATGATTCCGTATCGTTGTCAACGCCGTAAACATTAAGCTTTTTTAGCAATATATTGTGATTAATTAAATCAAAAAAGCCTTTGTTAAATCAATAAACACTACACCAACTGCTTTCCTGTTGTTGATATCTTTTAGCCCACAAATTTGTGATCCGACACAAAGCCGTTTCACATGAATGTAGTTCCTAAATCCTGACTGATTGATATACAACAGTTTATGTTTCTCAATAAAAGATGATAGATGGTGATGGATATGACGTTCTAGTGGCTTTGAGACGGACGATAGCAGCGAAATTGGTCTGTAGTTATTTGGATCATCTAAATTCCCTTTTTTGTGCAGAGGGATAATTTTTGCATGTTTGAATGCTTCTGGAAAGTATTGTTTAGATAACATAGATTAAAGAGGTATGTAAGAGAATCTACAATATATGGTACAGATAGTTTAACATCTTGGGACTGATTCCATCAAAGCTGTATGAAACTTTTATTTTTTTTCAAGGTTGATAAATATAAAAAACACTTCATTAACAGATAATAAGGGGATAGAAAACTTTGCGTGTATATTTTTTGCATCACAAAATTTCTGTAAATTCGCAGTATCAAAAATGCTAGTTTTATCTTTCCCTATGTTTAGCTTGTTACCAATATTCGCAAAATGATCATTTAGTGTTTCTACTGGAATGGAACATTCCTGTCTTGATGAACACGGTCCTGTAAGTTTATTGATAGCTTTCCAAATAGAAGCTCCGTTGTTTTTGTTTTTGGGACCAATTTTCTGAAAGAATCACATTTAGATTTCTAATCATGTACTTCACAATGTTGCGTTTTCTCTTATACTCTTGTCAGAGCCTGCACTTTTTAAATTGTCCCTCTCGTCCATGGCATTCAGAATATCCTGAGTGAGCAGACAGGCAGGATATCTGATTTGACTCGCCTCTGGATCAATGGGATGTGTTTGTCGACAATATTCAGAAAGGTTCTCGTCCAAAAGGCAAGGGCTTCATCTGGATCGGTGTAGCTATAGATGTTTGCAAAAGGCGACGAAATGAGGTCAGATTGAAAAGCGTGTAAGTTGAAGTTTTTGAAAGAACGAAATGTGATTACCAAATGACTTGCTTTTGGAACTTTAAAACCCTTTTTGTTCCAAAGTTACGCAAACAGCATTGTGGTCACTTGCACCAGTACGCGGTACACATATTTCTGTAAGTGCAGCAATGTTCGACGAATATATGTGGTCTATAAGGGTATTAGATTTTGAAGTAAACTCTAGTCGGTAACGAAATGCACTGATGAAGATTATATGAATTAGCAATGTTGGACCATTGGGAACAAGACTGAAATAGATCTATATTGAAATCTCCCAATAATAGTATTTCTGTTTTCAAAAGCCATACTGTGTCCATCATCTCACAAAAATCGTTATACCAGCTGGACTTACTTTTAGGATGTCTGTATACAAATCCGACAAGAATTGACGCTAATGTCTTACTTTTTGACTGAATTTCAAGCCACGTTATTTCAATATTTTTGTGACAGAGATCATTACGAATTTTGAATGGGATATATTTTTGGACGTAGACAACAATACCTGTTTCAGAGATATTTTCAGGATTTCTCCGGACTATTGAATAACCAGGAATGGATATTGAATTGTCACCAACGCGGCTGTTTGTCCCCATGCCTCAGAAAATCCAAAGACATGGAAAGGTTTATGATTATTATGAATGATTTTTGATACATCAGACATTTTGTAATGAGATGACAAATATTTAGGTGACCTATGCGCAGACCGTCATTGACGGGCCAATCTGATACATTCACATTGGTTGACATTGGTGAAAGTAGGGAAGCAGCGCTACCTGGAGATATACAGAATTACCACGTGAAATAGAAAGGATACGGAAACGATCAGTTCAGAATAGTTATAGTCCAACTAGTGCATTGGTCATCTCATGGCTCACTATAGATACACAAGTTGTAGGGAAGCCCTGATGATTGCTAATGAGTGGAATAGCATGCAATCCGAACCACTACTAAATAAGAGAATTAATTTGGGGGTGGGGCTTCAGAGGGGGAAAACAGTCTGCTGAGTAAGGGAGAGGCAGGCTGGAGAAGGGAGTTGAATGTCTGGGAAATAGGTCAACATTCATATTTTGGTGACAAGATTTGAATAACAGAACTGATTAACTTGGTCTAAATTGTGACTGTCGTTTCTTCTGTTTGATGACCGCGAGTAGATGTCGTAGCGCCGCCCCACACGGTGAGGGGAAGACTGTAGAAACACACGGTGAGCGGCGGCTACAGGGTTGTCATGGTGAACGGCAGCTGGACGGTATTCATGTCGAGGGGCGCCTGCAGGGTGGTCACGGTGAGCGGCGCCTGCACGGTTGTAACGGTGAGCGGCACGGTGAGCAGCGCTTGCTGGGTAATCACGGTGAGCGGCACGGTGAGCAGCGCTTGCTGGGTAATCACGGTGAAGCGGCACGGTGAGCAGCGCTTGCTGGGTAATCACGGTGAGCGGCACGGTGAGCAGCGCTTGCTGGGTAAACAGGGTGAGCGGCTGCTGCACGGTAGTTACAGCGAGCGGTGGCTGCAGGGTAGTTACGAGGAGCGGCTGCTGCTCGGTAGTTATGTTGAGCGGCGGCTGCAGGGTAGTTATAACGATTGGAGGCTGCAGGGTATCCAGGATGAGGGGCGGATGCATGATAGTGAGAATGATGGGAAATGCATGATAGTCAGGATGAGGAGCAGATGGATAGTAATCATGGTGAATTGCGGATGCAGGATGATCAGGGTGAGGGACGTTTAGTGGAAGGTCATGACAGGGTACGGTTGATGGGATTTCACTGTAAGACATGGTTTGTGGGAATGAACGATGATGAAAGGATGGTAAACAGACACAGAGTTCGAATGACGATACGCTCCATTGTGTTGACTGGAAAGGTGGAAAAAAAAGTTTTGTTGGGACTGTCATTCTGAACATTTCTGTGATTTCTGAATGCTGATGACTTTCCAGAGCTTGCTGTGCTTTGAGAACGAGAGCTCTCTAATGAATGTTTTTATATCAGCAGCTGTTCTGAGGTCCAGAACCAACTGTGCAGTTCCAGCTTTGTTTAAGTGAATATGGTCATGATAGAGGTTCCGTTTTGAGGGGTGTCTGAATGATGGGAGATGATCAATGAAGAGGGTTTCATGGCGTTTGCACACAGCAGATAGATTTTTGTTAGAAGGAAGAATTGTGTTGTTGAGGTTATGATCATCGATCGCAGGAACTATGGAACTCATGTGTATACATGCTTCAGGGAAAGCACGTCGAACACTGGACAGAAGAGTGTCCCATGTATCTTCTGTAACAGCCCCTGATGGACAATCGTTCACACCCACATGAATGGTTACATGGTGAATTTTTTTGTTTTCTTTTAACGTACCAAGCCAGTGCAAAAGATCAGAAATTGTCATCCCAGGTACACAGATTTTATTCAGAAAATTACCTGTGGTTGTCATCAGTCTGGGGTTTATGTATCTGATCAGAGAGTCCCCAGTCAGCATGCTTGTTGCCTTGTCCAGGACTGAGAGGGTTGACAAAATGTCAGAAGGTGAACGTTCAGTACTGACGGCTTTATGAGGTGATCCAGAGGGACTAAGGACCATATTGTCAGTGTCAAGTTGAATTTTTTTTTGTTTTTGTTCTTTACCATTTGGAAACGGGATTTATTGGGAGAAGCAGTTTCTTCAATCTTTTTGTCAATGCAGAAACGATTTGAAACAGGAATAGAAATCTCCTCAACAGTATCTTGGGGTGGAATGTCAGTCTGTGTGGAAACTGAAGATGTGGGAGTGTGCTGGTTTTTCAAAGTGTTGAGTTCAAACTGTATAGTGGTCAGTAGTGTGTTGTCATTGATTTATTTTCATTGTAAAGAATTGATATGTTCCTTTCTAGGACAGAGATCTGTTGTTGCAAAAGCATGAAGTTAGCATTTGTAAGTCCAGAAGTATTTTCCTCCACAGGCAAGAAGAACAGGGCTTAGAAGACTCTAGGAGCACTACCTCACAGGTCGAGATATTATTTTTGGGGGAGGACAGAGGGCAATGGTGTAGAAAATGGTGTGATACTATTACTTGGGACAGTAGATGACAATGGTGTGGTCAATGGTGTGGAAGACAATGGTGTGGTCAATGGTGTGGAGGACAATGGTGTGGTCAATGGTGTGGATGACAATGGTGTGGTCAATGGAGTGGATGACAATGGTATGGTCAATGGTGTGGATGAGATTGGTGTGGTTAATGGTGGGGACAGTGGTGTGGTTAATGGTGGGGACAATGGTGTGGACAATGGTGTGGATGACAATGGAATGGAAGACAATGATGAGGAGGACAATGGAATGGAGGACAATGAGGAGGAGGACAATGGAATGGAGGACAAAGATGAGGAGGAGGACAATGGAATGGAATGGAGGACAATGATGAGGAGGACAATGGAATGGAGGACAATGATGAGGAGGACAATGGAATGGAGGACAATGGAATGGAGGACAATAATGAGGAGGACAATGGAATGGAGGACAAAGATGAGGAGGACAATGGAATGGAGGACAATGGAATGGAGGACAATGGAATGGAGGACAATGATGAGGAGGACAATGGAATGGAGGACAATGATGAGGAGGACAATGGAATGGAGGACAAAGATGAGGAGGACAATGGAATGGAGGACAACGGAATGGAGGACGATGAAGAGGACAATGGAATGGAGGACAATGAGGAGGACAACGGAATGGAGGACGATGAGGAGGACAACGGAATGGAGGACAACGGAATGGAGGACAATGGTGTTGACAAGGGTGTGGGAGACAAAGGTGTGTATAAGGGTGGGAGACGAGACTGTGGGAAGTGTAATGTAAGATCTGAGCAGGGAGAGGCACAGATTCGATGGCCTTGATAGAGGCCTCTCGACCCGCGTGCTGATCGTAGAGGGCCTCAACTAGCTCTTTCAGGATCCTGAATTCTTCCCTTATCCACTGCACACAACTTTTCCCTTGTATCAGAACTTTGAATGTGGAATAGTACACAGTTATTTTCAATTTTTGTTCATTTTTGAAAAAAAATGGTCACTTTTGTGAGCGCAAGCTCCTCACTGTCCGGAAGGCAAATAGGATCTGAGGAGTGGATTTCATCATCAAGTTTTAAATGCAAATCATTTTTCCCACCTTTGTCCTGGTCTTGCCAGATAACATTGAAACCTGGGATGTCTTGGACCTGTCCGTAGTAGCGAAGGTAAAGGTCCTCCGCCAGAGACCCAGGCATCCCCTTCTGGACGTAAAAGTTACTTGCCGGGTTGGATCGAGCGTTTTCTTTATCCTATGTACCGGCGATGATCCCTTTACAATGCACCTTTTTAAGACTTAGTCATAGTTAAAAGAAAGAAAATAGAACAGTTGAATGCTAGCTAAAACCTAAGAAAATGACGCAACGTGTCTGTGTTATTACGTCAGATGCGCACTATCACAAGTACGTCATCCGATGACGGAACATATATGTCTTTGGTGCGGCGTTTGAAATAAACAAATGAATTTAAAAAAAAAAAAAAAAAAAAAACTGTGTTCACTGATTCATAAAATGAGCAACTGTATTGTGACAAACAGACACTTTACGTGCATACATAGCACTCGACTGCTTTGCATATTCCTATTTCAGCAGTGTTCTTAAACATCGTTGGTCAGAAGTCTGAGTCCAGAAGTTCTCCGCAGTGATCAAAACACCAAAACACTGGTGCAGAATTCGCTTAAAGACAAAAATCGGAAAACAGTCCACGTAAGCAAAAAACCATACCTGTAGACACGCAGAAAACCTAACTGTTCACAAGATAAGTTAGATGTATATTTACACGTGGTAAAAATGTATAAAAACCAGGTAGCCGAGCAATTTACGGGCCCAGTCCTCGCTGTCTGTTGTCTGTGTCAGCCATCTTAAACCGGAAGAGGAATTCCACCTGAAGCACTGAAAGCAGACATCCAGAAGAAGAAGAAGAAGAAGAAGAAGAAAGAAGATGATGATGATGATGATGATGATGATGATGATGATGATGGTGGCGATGATGAAGCAGAAAATGACGACAAAGAAGAAGAAGAAGAGGAAGGAGGAGGAGGAGGAGGAGAAAAAGGAGGAAGAGAAGAAGAAGAAGAAGAAGAAGAGAAGAGAAAGAAGAAGTAGAAGAAGAAAAAGGAGATGAAGAAGGAGAAAAGATGATGGAGAATCTACACAGGTGGAAAATGGCCACCTCAAACAACGCAGTGGATAAGTCAAATTTTTGCACTCAGAAACAGCGGCAGGACAGAGAAACATGAAAAGACTGTATGAGATTACTCGAACACTTTCTGGAAAGACCATCAACCCCAGTCGCCTGGTCAAAGACAAGGAGGGAAACACCATCGCAGGAGAAGCTGAATAGAGAGCAAAGTGGGCAGAGCACTTTAAAGAGACACACTATATAGACCTGCACCACCTGTCCCCCAGACATTCCACCACCAACTCAGCTTCTGGACATCAACACAGGCCCACCAACCAAGACGGAAATTACCAAAGCCATCAAGTCACTGAAGTCAGGTAAAGCAGCGGGTCCAGACGGAATTCCACCTGAAGCACTGAAAGCAGACATCCAGACGTCAACAAAGATGCTGCATCCACTCCTAAACAAGATCTGGGAGCTGGAACGAGTGCCAGAAGACTGGAAAAGAGACCACCTGGTGAAGCTGCCGAAGAAAGGGGATTTGTCATCCTGTAACAATTGGAGAGGGATTATGCTGCTGTCCATCCCGGGGAGGTGCTGGCCAAAATCATGCTAGAGAGACTAAAGACCGCCCTAGACAAGACCCTCCGCCAAGAAAAGCTGGATTTTGCCAAGACAAATCATGAACGGACCAAATAGCCACTATGAGAATTATCATCGAGCAGTCTCTGCAGTGGCAGACCCCCTTGTCCGCAGTTATTTGTGGATTTCCAGAAGGCGTTCGACAGCATCGACAGAGATACCATCTGGAAACTCATGCACTACTATGGCTTCCCACCCAAGTTTGTTGCCATCATCCAACAACTCTACGAAGATGCCACATACCAGGTCGTCCACGACGAGAAGCTAACGAAGCCCTTCACCATACAAACCGGCATCAGTCAGGGGTGTCTTCTATCGCCGACAATTTTCCTGATGGTCGTTTACTGGATAATGCGGCAGTCTTCAGACAGCAAGAGGACAGGAATCCAGTGGACTTTCACCAAGCAACTGGAAGACCTGGACTTCGCGGACGACATCAGCCTTCTCTCCCAAAAACAGCAAGACGCACAAGAGAAGCTGTGTCGGGTAGCAGAAGAAGCAGGAAAGACGGGCCTCCAAATCAACACAAAGAAAACAGAAGCCATGAGAGTCAACAACCAGCAACGAGACCCACTACGACTGCAACAGGAAGAAATCACTGAAGTTGACAAGTTTGTCTACCTCGCAGTGTGTGGTCAGCAAAGATGGAGGTACAGATGAGGATGTCAAGAGCCGCATCAATAAAGCCAGGCACACCTTGACTACGCTACGGCCTATCTGGAATTCCTCTGCCCTCTCACTCCACAACAAGATCAGAATCTTCAACTCAGATGTGAAATCTGTCCTTTTGTATGGTTCTGAAACGTGGCGAACAACAAAGACAAACACCCACAACTCCAAACATTTATCAACAGATGTCTGCGAAACATTGTGAACATCAGATGGCCAGATGTTATTGCCAACACAGAACTGTGGAACAAGAACAAGCAAGTTTCAATAAAATTAGAAATCAGAAAACGGAAGTTGGGATGGATTAGTCACACCCTCAGAAACTCTCCAACCAACATCACAAGACAAGCCCTTGAATGGAACCCTCAGGGCAAGAGAAAAGTGGGAAGACCAAGACAGACATGGCGAAGGAGTACCGACGCAGAAGTGAAGGCCGCCGGAATGACGTGGGCCGAGCTGAAGAGGATCTCCCGAAAATCGTGTCCGCTGGAAGAGTGTGGTTGCGGTCCTATGTTCCCCAGGGAATTCAGAGGACTAAGTCAAGTCAAGTTTGCACTCAGACCTCGTCAAGCATTACCCGAAACATTGTAACGGATTATAACAACCCTGAAAGCGAATGAGAAGAAGCAGGTCGTGCATGAGGGGATCACATATTTCGGACATAGCTTAGTGCACATAGAGGAAATGAGCAGGCGGCAAAATGAGAATGAAACCTGCCTCTTCTGTTCATTTCCACAACTCCTAACTAGAACTATGTGTGTATGTATGTGTGCGTGCGTGCGTGCGTGTGTGCGTGTGTGTGTGTGTGTGCGTGTGTGTGATGTTCTAAGCTAAAAAGTGGGGCATGTATATACGGAACGAACCACAGCTGTTTCCTGTTTTGAAAATTATTAATGTTGTCCTTCTCCCTCGTTCCCTGCCTCACTGTCCCTCTCTCTCTCTCTCTCTCTCTCTCTCTCTCTCTCTCTCTTTTATTTTATCCTTGCTACTGATGTTCTTCACATTGTTCCTTGAACATGTGAAACTGCCCAAGAAGTACTACAAATCTGTTTTTGAATGAAATAGGTCTGGCAATGAAACCAGCCGTGTGATCAACATCAGAGTAATGTTGTGAAGTGCAGTAATGTTCCTTTCACTATCACTCTCACACACTCTATCACCCAAATGCAACCTGCTTACAACTTTATCCTTCCAGGAGACAGAGAATTGATTTGAACTGCAAATGGCCACAACAGTCATAAAAAAATCGTAAAACCCAATCAATTTCAAGAACGTATACAGTGCTGCAAGCCTCTCCAATAAATTTGCTTTCAGCGCATTACACAATGGCCCTACATGCAACAAAAATAAAGACAGAACCAGTTACTAACCTTAGGAGGTTTACCAGCTCGAAGACGGATTACTTTTAATCGTGGAGTTTCTTTTCCTGGCCGAAGTATTGATTGCTGGATCAACGGAGAGAAAGAACAGCAGCTCTCCTTGGCCTTGTTCATATAACCAGACTGATCTTCGTCCTCACCACCTCCATTTTAGATTCAAATAGGGCTCTGTGCTGAGCAAGGGGTTTTGAGTTAAAACTGTCTCTTGACCTTTAATGCATGACTTTATACATTATGTTTTGCTTCGAAGCTTTCCAGACTAAATAACGATGCAAACATGCTCAGACTAGTTTGGACTTCAGCGGGGTTATACCAAGATTGGTGTTTAACTTTTTGGTTACTGGCCTAATGGTTAACTGGTGCACACACTTATTCTGGAACAGAAGAACTTGGAAGGGAGTGGTGATGTTACCGAGTCTCTTATTAAATCTGAAACGATCTTTCTCCAGTTTCAGCTCTGTGGTAATGGTATGAAACGGTTATTTTCAAAACGTTTACGAAATATCCAGATAATTCCAACCAGTTTTGACAATGCTGGATCCCATGTTGCCAGATTTTCCATTACTCGACGACGGTAAAATTTATCCAGAAATATCTTTTTATATCAATCAACAAAGAAAAATAGGACAGAGGAGAATGATGAGGAGGAGGTGGGAAGAGGAGGAGAAGAGGAGGAGGTGGAGGAGTAGAGGTAAGGTAAGAGAAGAAGAAGAAAAAGAAGAACAAGAAGATTTGTCCATGCAAGTGCAAGTACAAATTCTGTATGAAAAATAGTCAATTGTAAATGACACCTTTCTAGATAAAAACAAACAAACAACAACAACAACGTCGACGACGACGACAACAACAACAACAACGTCGACGACGACGACAACAACAACAACAACAAATCAGTCTTGAGCCAGAGTCAGCAAACTGTAATTTCAGGCAGTTTAGCAGCTTTGAGATGGAATAGTTGCACGCGAGAGGATTGTTTCCTTTGGCAACCTATTGACTGCCGGATCAATAGTGAGAAGGAAGCAGACCCAGCTGGCGTCCTTCATTCTGTCCACTGGCAGACCGAGAATGGTCTTTGATCTGCCTATGTCAGCAGTTTTCCCAGCAAGTTTCTGATGAAAAAAAAAACAACAAAAAAACAAAAAAACAACAACGTTTCCTAAGATAAAGATGTTTGGGAATGGGGAGAGAAGGATCGGGTGAAGGAGAATGCGATAGGAGATGCGGTCATAGAGGTGAGGGTCAGTGGGACGTTACGCATGAGCAAACCGAATGGCTTTGGGGAGGATGGAGTAGAGGGTGAGGCTGAAGAGATGGTGGGCTGTAGGTTAATGTTGAAATACCCTTCGTATTTGATGCATGTTTCCAAACGTGTTACAGTTGTCTGTTTCCGAAGTATTCATACAATAGTAGAAATATGTCTTCCCTTAACCCGAACTCCTTGAATCTTGGTATTTGAAGTGAGGGTATCTTTTCTTGTGAAGGCAAATTAGTATATAAAAAAGACCCGTTAAAAAGGTAATTATAAGGGATTACACTCTTACTTGACGAGTTCTCATTGGCGGTGATGATGACGACGACGATGACAACGCCGACGACGACTATGATAACGATGATGATAATGATGACGAAGGAAATGACGACAATGTCCATGACGCCGCCGACAACGATGACAACGACAAGGAAGAAGAAGAAGAAGAAAAAAAAAAAGAAGAAGAAGAAAAAGATGATGACAATGATGATGATGGTGATGATGATGATGATGATGATGTTGATGAACATGAAGAAGGAGGAGGAGGAGGAGGAGGAAGAGGAGGAGGAGGAGGAGGCAGGGAAGAGGAGCAGGAGCGGGGGTAAGAGGAGGAGAAGCTGTGGTAAGAGGAGACAGAGGTGGAAGAGGAGAGAAGAGAGGATGATTAAGAACCTACAGAATACGCGCAATGGAAAAAAGACCACCTCAAACAGCAGTTTGTGTGACGCCGATGGAATCGTAATGGATCAAAACATACCCCCAGCAGACAGCAAAACAAGAACATTGCCTCTCTCTTCCGTACAGTTCCACACCTGTCCTCACGTCCTTCTCTCTCTCTCTCTCTCTCTCTCTCTCTCTCTCTCTCTCTCTCTCTCTCTCTTTCTGTATGAGCACGTGCCCGCATATGTGTCCAGACTTGCATGTACTTGTTGTGTCTGGTTCACAAAGTTAAATATAATTCCACCTAGCATGCATTCCACGCGCATGCCTTTTCCGCTTATGATGATATTTCCTATGATGAGTTAGCCATTATACGAGGTATATCTCTCTATCGTGAAATTAAACATACAGTTGATCAAATCCGAAGACTTATATATTGGTATCCTCAAAATAATGCGTAACATACTCGGTCAAACCCGAATAAAGCTATTTTGGAATGATGTCCTCGCAGTTACACACGAAGCAGGTTTGGTCAAATAATATAATGTTTATCTACATATCCTGTGATTGAAACATTCAGGTGATTTAGCCTGATGACGTATGTCCACATAATTTCAAAATTATTATTCAAAATCTTTACATTTTAAAAGGTGCCTAGTAATTCAAAGATGGCGAAATAGGCCAAAATGGAAAATGGCTAGCAAGTATTTCGAGAGGTTTCCTCCAAACAACAGACAAAACTCAATACAAACGAGTCTGGCTGCATACAGGACTCCTTTGAACGCCCATGTCATGACGACTTGGTTGAGGAACACATTTCGGTTAGAGTGCAGAGAAACTAACAGGGTCTGGGACATAGTGATTATTAAATAAACGTTAGCGAACCGCCAAGAGAAACGTGGACAAACGAGTCACAAGACAAAAAACAACGCGTTTCGACCTCTTAGGTCTTCTTCAGGTGAGGCAAAAACGAATAAAATAACGAAAAATTCACTTAGCTTTGATCGCTTCAGATCGCTTCAGAGTTCAGCGCAAGGAAGAAGGCGTTGAATGTGCTTCTTCCTTGCGCTGAACTCTGAAGACCTAAGAGGTCGAAACGCGTTGTGTTTTTTGTCTTATGACTCGTTTGTCCACGTTTCTCTTGGCGGTTCGCTAACATTTATTTAAGATTTATTTAGATTTCCGCCTCCAGTCGTCTCACTTTGCAACTAGATCTTAGTGATTATTGTCACGAACAGAGTGCTAAGCTAGTGGTGTCCTTGTTTGCTGGATCGAAACAGGCACTACTCAACGAACTGACTCAGCAGCAGTGCAGTGTCTCTTCGGGTGGGTTGCCACAATATTACTCAATACTGAGTGCGTCCATACCACTGCAGGTGCAGATGCTGCATCAAGACAAACCTGAAACTGGCTATAAATGAGGGCCCAAATCAGTGTCCTGTTGATGATACCATTGACATGGCACAGATAAGACGGACTGAAAAAAAGCCAGCTTTGCGGAATCCCTCGATATACTTTCATGATAATGAATAGTTGGAGTAGTAGTAGTAGTAGTAGTAGTAGTAGTAGTGGTGGTGGTAGTAGTAGTAGTAGTAGTGGTAGTAGTAGTAGTAGTAGTAGTAGTAGTAGATTAATATTGTTTGAGTGAATCTTCAATGGCTAGAGAATTGGACACATTAACGGACATTTTACAATTCCGCCCACTAATAAGCAAACTAAGCTTAAAAAATCAATTAAAAGCTGATACATGAAACGATGACCAATCAGATAATAATTCTTACAGAGAGAGAGAGAGAGAGAGAGAGAGAGAGAGAGAGAGAGAGAGCACACACACACACAACCAGAGCGCGCGTTCGCACGCACGGACACACATACACACACACACACACACACACACACACACACACACACACGCACACACACACACACACACACACATTCACACATGTGTTCACGCATGCGCATGCGTATTCACACAACGCATTTACCTAGATGTACACACACACACACACACACACACACACACACACACACACAACTCGCGCGCGCGCGCACACGCACGTACACACACACGTACTCACACACGCACGCGCGCACATACGCACGCACACACACACACACACACACACACACACACAAGTGTCCGCGCACACGCTCTTCAAAACACTACTCTAAAATCAAGAAATAAATACATAGGCGTAGCCTATACATATTAGCATATACATGCAGAAATACATGAGTGAATATATCTACAAAAGTATACGTTAATGTTGTTTCTAAATCCATACATCTTGTCCTCGGTCATTCGGTCACTGATCGCTTTTCACACAGTTTTTCCTCATAGGCCCAGTGTTTTGTGACTGTTCAGTTCGTAGGTTTTTGTTTTGCTGCGTTGCACGAGGTCGGTTGTACATGTCGTGGAGGTATATGTTTTGATTTTTGTCTTGAAATCTAACAATGACGAAATCTGACGATTTAGTGCCGGGAGATTGTTCCATTCTTTACTGACATTAAAAGACAATCTCATTTTAAAACAGATTTGTGTTTTGTTAGGAACAACAGCTCTGGCCGAATGATGTCTGTGCTGGAAACAAAACATTGACTTAAGGTATTGTGGACTGGCACTATAAAACACTTTATGCGTAAGAATCAATGTATTAAATGTTAAATATAATGAAGGGACCGGATTTCATGCTCTTTATAGGTATTGTGGTCAGATGTTCCTGTAGATTTAACATCGTTTATAAGCATAATGGCACGTTTCTGTAAGGAACAAAAGTTGTTTTAGAATAGAAACACAATTACCCCAAATTACAGAGCACTACTAAGGACAACCTTGAGTAAAAGCAAAGTGAAACACGCGTCTTGAATGGGCATCAAGAAAATTCTTGATCTGTGACAACTGGAACGCGCTGAAAGAAACCTGTTTTTATAAGGCTATGATAAATTTTGATCAATGATGACTCCTAGCAATTCATGCCTGGCCACTTGCTTGACACTGGCCACTTGCTTGACAACGGCGTCTTTAAAGTTTATTTTTAGTGTGGGTTCTCGCACGTTCTGTCTTTTCTGACGAGAGCACAAATAACATGGATTCAGTTTTATCAGGAAGGATAGTCATATTATTATCACCATACCAGTGTTCAACAGATTTCATACTGATATATAGGTGATAATTTATTTCGTGAATATTGGGACTAGCGTACTGTATTGATGTATCATCAGCAAATAATAATCACATACTGCGTGTCGAATGGATAAAAGTAGGTCATTGGCCACATCAAACAGCTCCTTCGGTGAAACCGTTTTCCCAAAAATAAGTGTAGTAGTAGTAGTAGTAGTAGTAGTAGTAGTAGTAGTAGTAGTAGTAGTAGTAGAGAAGAAGAAGTAGAAGAAGAAACCGGTTCTAAACAAAAAAAAAGAAAAACGATGGAGAAGAGCAACAAAAGCACAGCAACGAGCAGTATAAGACACAAAAAGACACACCTTGTGAGAGAAAAAAACTTCCAGTCATGGCTCAGGAACATGGTAGAGACACAACACTGCTTACCAATGAAGAGACTCTGGCCACATCAAACAGCACCTTCGGTGAAACCGTTTTCCCCCCAAGTAAGTGTAATCAAGCGTTTGGCTGAGACATCGTAATGGATCGAAACAAACTTACAAGCCAACGAGAGACGGGAAATTACATGGGAGAATAACCTAAATGGATTTATGGTAGTGTGGGTGGATAGAGGACGAGAAAGGTGGAAACTGGTCCCCACGTCTCTGTAAAGGAAACGCTCTCTCTCTCTCTCTCTCTCTCTCTCTCTCTCTCTCTCTCTCTGTTTTATTCTCTTCATTACTACGGATATTCACCATAATTGTAATTTACTGCACATGTAAAACTGACCAAGAAGGATTAAACGTATTTGTGAATTCAAAACGTTTGCCAATGCGACCAGCTGTGTGATCAACAAAGGATCGACGCTATGAAGTACACTGAATCTCCTGTCACACTGTCTTTCTCTCTCTGCACACTTTGTCCGCCAGATACATCCTTCTGAGACCTTCATAAGTTCTACAGACAGAGAACTAATCTGAATTGTTAACAACAACAAAAAACGTCGAAACCAGTGTTTGTGAAATAAACCTATTTCCAGACATCATTATAGCACACCTTTCCGATAAATCTCCTGTCAATCCAACACACAAAAACCCTGACATGCAATAACAATAAACGACGACGTATTATCGTCGTGAGGGGGTTACCAGCTAGAAGACGGACTACTTTCAAACTGAAATTTCTTTTCCTGGGCGACATATTGATTGGGTAATCACTGGCGGGAAAGAAGCAGCTGTCCTCGAGCATGCTGATGCTGCTGACTGACAGACAGTGGATGGTCCTCTCAGTTTAAACTGCATTAAGGTTTCCCCAGTGAGTGGTTGTCAGCTAAACCTGTCTCTGGACTTTTATTACCAGAGGTTAGATCTTGTATTTTGCTTCCAAACCTCCAGTGCTCTGAACTAACAATCAAACACCCTCAGATTATTCTGAATTTTTAACACCGTCATTCATCCTTTTATAGTATATGCAGATCTTCTTTTGAAAAAGGAGCAGATTTTTTTTTTTTATTATTCAAAGCTCAAGCACTTAAAAAGAAATGAAATTCAGCAACTGTGGCAATGATCTCAATGTTTATTTTCAACCCATTTCTTTCAGGGCCCAGGTAATCTCATGCAAACTGGCAATATCGGAACCCAAACTGAAAAAAAAACGCACCTTTTCAGCGCTACTACTTGTCGCTGAAATTCATCCACATATACTTTTTTTTTATATCATTTTGTAAGTAACACAGCAAAAATTGTAATGGGGAAGAAGTCCAAGAAGAAGAAGAAGAAGAAAGAAGAAAAGAAGTAGAAAATATGATCTGTTAAATACGAACACAAGTGGAAAATCCACTGAAAAGTAACTTTCATGAAAAGCAAGTAATCCGTTTATGGCCGCCTTGACGACGGATGAATAAATCTGCTTTGAGCCGGGCGTCTGCGAAACGTAAATCTGGGCAGTGTGGCAGCTGTGAGACGGAGTTTTTGAACACAGGATGTTTGTTTCCTCTGGCGCCATATTGATTGGCGGATCAGTGGAGGGATGGAAGCAGCCTCATTTTTGGTCGTCTTCATTTTCTCCACTGACAGACAGAGGGTGGATTGGACTGGCGGCATCCAACAAGTTCTTGATGAATATACACTTTTTACACTGAATGTAGGGGAGGATGAGGAAAGGCGGAAATGAATATGACAGAAGATTGGGAGAGGAAGACGAGAGTAAGTGGGGGATGTGGGGGATTTGAATGGTTTAGAAAAACACTTTTGGAGGGTTGTATATGTGGAGGGAGGGCAGAGGTGAGGGTGAATTGGTTGTAGGTTGAGGTTTTAAAATTGAAGACCAATTGTAAATGGAGCACGTCTTGCAAATGTGTTCCTGTGGCTATTCCCAACATAACATTAAAAAAAAAAAAAATTGTCCTTTTTGTTTCTAGGGTACCTGGTGTTACCTCCTTAGTGGAGAGGAGGTGTGTTTGTATTTATTTGGTGTTACCTTGTTGGTGGAGAAGAGGTGTGTTTGTGTTTATTTTGTGTTGCCTCCCCCATTGGAGAGGAGGCGTGGATAAGTTCTAATTATATTTGTTCTCCCGTAGGAGGAGGGGAAGCCAAAAAACAACTTTTCGGGGTTGTGTATTTATTTAACGCGCCTTGGGTGAAAGGAGTGACTGCACGCGTTTGCGGAGTTTGCTTTGGCGGTGGTGCGTGCGTGTGTGGTACGACTCCGGGAAGCATGACAATTTTCTTTTTATTCCAAGAGAGTGGCTTTGAGTTAAAACTGTCTCACTGTCTCGGGGCTTGTATTACCCGAGGATGTGTATGTGCTTTGCTTCGAAATCTCTGAAACTGTTAACTAACAATGGAAACATCTTAAATAACTCTCAACATGCTTTCCCATACATCCCCATTATCATAAGTAAGCATCTATCAAAACAATCTAACTGTCAGAATGATTTCCATACATTCCTATCCATCAGTAAGAAATACATAAGAGAAAGGTTATTCGTCACTGGTATCCATCAGCAATACATACATATGAAAAAGGTTTTTCCATTTAGCTCCCCACATCGGAATCTAGAATGCATCAAAAGGATTTCTGTTTGGGCATCCCACAGTATAAATCAACATAATTCAGGAACACCATGAACACACGATAGTTTCCATTGCTCACCTCCGGAGCTCACCATCGTAAACCTTTAGCAAAGAATAAACAACTTTGTTTTTTTTTCCCTTTTTGAGACAATAATATGTTTTTTTCCCTTTGTGAGACAATAATAAAGCATAAGCCATGTCCTATTTCGATTACAGCATGCTTTCTCTCTTTCTATCTATCCGTCGGAGGTTAAACGATAATTCACTCCTACACCGTAGCAAATCAAAAGCATAGCAAAGCCATGAATGTTTTCTCTCTTTTAGTTACAAACGCCTAACCGTGGGGAGAAAAGACTTTGATTTAGACTATCAATGTGTTAACTATCTCAGCATACCTGGCTGTCACAACAATTGAACTGAGTCCCTCATCAGCTGGACTGGGTGGGTGAACTAGCCGGAATTTCTTCAGAGACTGGTTGGCTACCCGCGCTCGCTCGGCTTATACGGTGTACAGGTGAACACCAGTTAACCGACTGAATCAACCTTTTTTTCAGTAAACTTGCTCCGGTAAGCAGAGTTGTAAAAACTGTGATCGGATAAAAAACGGTCCGTCACATACACACACGCGTGCAGGCGCGCGCACGCGCGCGCGCGCGCGCGCGCACACACACACGCACACACGCACGCACACGCACGCATGCACACACACACACACACACACACACGCACGCACGCACGCACGCACGCACGCACACACACCCCATTCACACATAAACTCACTCATATACACACCCGTGCGTGCGTCCTAATCACTCGTATTTCGAAAACAGTCAGATACACGCTCACAACACTTAGATATGGGCACGCACACACATAGCACATAGATGATGAAATGGCATATCTTAATATCGCATCTATAAAATAGCAAGTGTTTATAAACATATGGACACACACAGGCTATTTCATGCTTGCAAAGTAAAGAGACTAAGAGGTGGAATTCTAGACTTTTGCAGAGACGATGGTAAAACGATGAAATACGAATATAAGGATGCACAACAGGTTAATTTAATGAGGACACGGGGACAGGAGATGATTGGTGTTGCTGTGAGAGGACCTGAGCAGTCATTGTGTTCAGCAACTGAGCAGCAATTGGGTGTAGCGGGTTAGGGGTCTGTGCTGACTGCAGTGGGCTATGTGTGATGGTGGGGGGTCGGAAGTGTAATGTGTTGGAAGATGGCAGGAGTGTTTGGGTGGGAAGTATGAGATGGGCAGCATCTGGAGTTTAGTGGGATGTATGAGGCGTTAGTGGGTTTGTAGTTGTGCTGTGCTGGAAAATGGTAGCCAAGTTGTGTTGTGAGGTCGCAGTTGGGATGTGTTGGGAGGAGGGGTGGGTTGGTGCTGGTAGTGTGTGGGGCTTGGACATGGAAGGGGATGATGTGCTATGTGGGTGGAAGACGCAGTTCATGTTCCTGTACTCATTATATTGCTCTTTGCCATTTCTATTTACTGGGGAAGATTAGGATTACACGTGGGTGGGGGACTGTAGAAGGGGTTTCTTTGTGGTGCGCTGATGCCGACCCGGTGCAGTGTAGACACTGCAAGACATGAGATGTGGGGGAGCGTTCCCTGGGAAATCAGCTTCATAGTCAAAAACAGGGTTACTGTCCGTGGTCGGGGGGGGGGGGGGGGGGGATCTTGTTCTTTGTGTGGTAGCCCTGATGTAGTTGAAGGTTTGGTCCTGTAGTTATCAGAGGGACAGATGTTGAAGACAAGGACTTTGCAGCCATATGAACTGGGATGTAGTCTGTCTTGGTACATGGCTTTCTTTGGCGCCCCAGATCTGGCGAGGAAGGAGGGGTTGTTATCTATGTAACTGATCCCCTTTTGATGACAGAAGAGGCGAAGATTGGCCGTGGATCGTGACGCCATGTCCTTAAGACGATGTTGACCAAGGGGGGGGGGGGGGGGGGGGGGGGGGGGGGGGGGGGGAATGGAGGCCTGTACACACACTGAATGTATTTGATGTCTTGACAGCATATTGCACCTGTGTAGATGATGTAGTTCAAATGCTAGTATTAATCTGGTCGGTTTGGTTGTCTGATTGTCGTGCTTGTTTGATTGGTTTGAGTGCCTCCACTTACTTTCTACTGTCAGTATTGATACTGTTTTGACTGTCTTTGAATGATTGCAGGCTACTTGTGGTGTCTTTCATCTGGCGTTGTAGCTGTGTGTGTTTATCCTGTACTTGCTTGATTTGTTGCGAAAAGTCTTGATTAAATGACTCAATGGGGGTTTTCACCCTAAATTCTATATCACTCGTGTTCTGAGATTTCTGTTCAACTTGGGATGTGTATTCAAGCTTATTTTAGTGTATGTATGTCTTCCCGCTTCTTAGAGATAGTGCGTGTGGCTGAGATAAGCTGTTCGTGAAGGTGTGTGATAACGGCTTTGCTTGCTAGCTGGAAGAGTGTGGAGGAAATCAGATGTTGAGAGCTGGCTCTCGGGGGAGGGGGGGGGGGGGGGGGGGGGGGAGGGGTCAGTGGTTTGATAGGATAGATTGCAGATAGAGTGTCAGGACTGGCGGGGGAGGGTGACAATACACGCTGTTCTAAGACACACAGGGTGGGGGGGGAGGATTAGATTGGGGGGGGGGGGGGGGGGGGTTCAGTAGTTTGATGGGTGGAGGAAGGGACTTAGGAGTGAGAAATGTCAACAGGGGTTGAAGGGCTGTTGATGGCTGGAGACTGGAGGGATGCAGGTGGCAAATCCATGCTGCAAGGGGCGGAGGAGGAAAGGTGTGTGTGGCACGAGACGTGATGGAGCTGACAAGCAGATAAGATTTCTTACTTAGTGAGGGGTGAGCTAGAGAGGGTGGAGGGATGCAGTCACTTGACCTGAGCGACGTTTCCAGTTTCATTTGCCTGTGCATTACAGATGATCAATAGAATCGGTGGAAACGAGTCTGTGACATTGTCAAGGGCATCACAATTGACAATGTCGATACGCCTGGTACAGACAAATGTGATACGATTTCTTTAAGTTTATCGACTTCATGCTGATCCCATCTTGACATACAGAATACCAGGATTTCTCCCGTTGTGTAATAGATTTAAATTGTTAAAAGTTTATGATCCCTGTTAAGAGAATTTTGAAAGGATGAATGCTATAGCTCTCTGGGCAGTCGGGTCAAAAAGGTTTGTGCTGAATCCAAAAGTTTTGTTGTTTCTGTTATACTCCTTCAATACACTGTTGCTGCATGATGGGCGGTTCTTTCCACCATACCGTTCTGATAGCACAACTCTCCATACAGGCAGATTGGCGTTGGGAGATTCAAATTTTACTTGGCAGGGGTCTTTGCCAAATTCGTTGGTGAAACATTTGGCGCTCATACAGCGCGTGGTGAGAGGCATTTTGTATCTGTGTTATGTGCATTATTTGTGTTATTCATTTAACGAAGAGAAAAAAAAAAGCTAAAACTCACATTTATAGGTGTATATAAAAAAAACACACAGTGCTGGCTGCTGCAGTGTGTAACATGGTGTTTAGCCGTCACACGACACCTGCCACATCCTGTCTTGGGAGGGGACATTTTTCGGGCACTGCAGCGCGACAGGATTAATACACACACACACTTCACCTCACTCTGTCCCAACAGCCAGGGGATCGTTTCCTATGCGGGGACCAAATGGCGTCACAAGTGGGGCCATTTATCTGGCCACACCATGGGGAAGTGGAGGTTGGAGGATTAGCGTCTCATCACTTGGAACCCGTGGCACACGGATGACACTGGACCAGCTTGGTCGGCGGCCTAGCGCAGCACTGGAAAGGGGTTCTGAGATATGATCTGACACATGTATAGCCCCTAAAAACAACTAACACCACCATCCAACACAGGATTTGTTTTACAGGCACATCGTGTAAGCAATCACGCACCTCTCGGTAAAATTACATATATGAAGCACATGAATTACACATACAGAATCTGATGAACAGGTCGGGGGGGTGGGGGGGGGGGGGGGGGGGGGGGGGGGGGGGGGGGGGGGGGAGAGAGAGAGACAGGCAGAGACAGAGGCAGAGAGACAGAGACAGAGCTTCAGATTCAGAGTTTTATTTCTATTGGGCCATAGCGCCTCAGAGGGGGTACAATGATAGAGATAATATTATTATATCAATGTGACCGAATGAAAAACAAAAAAAGTAAAAAATGTAAGTAAAAAAACACAAAGATGATATTGTTACAGCTTTAAGCCTGCAGTCGATGGATCAGAGAGAGAGAGAGAGAGAGAGAGAGAGAGAGAGAGAGAGAGAGAGAGAGAGAGAGAGAGAGAGAGAGAGAAAGAGAGAGAAAGAGAACAGAACAGAAGTAAATCATTAAACTAGTACAACTGAAACCACTGATGGAGAACATCCTGTTGAAGACAACACACGGTAAGGTGATGTTGCTTATAGCCCAGCCGACCACAAAGGGCCATATCACGGCTGTCACCACGCTGAAGTCAACTCACAAGTCGTATGAAAAAAAAAAAAAAACCCTTATTCACACAACCCATTTAAAACACTCCTTCTAAAAACACACCGGAAATTGTGTTAAAAATTTTCCTCCGTGAAAATCTTAAATCAGATAAAACTTTCAGAAATTCAGATCACATCAGGTGGGACATCTATGAAAAAGGTTTTCATGGAGTCTGCTGTAAAATGTTGAATTTAAAGTCCCAACACTCTAAAACAATATGTTCCACTGTGAGTGGTACGCGGAAAGTGGCACAGTCTTGTGCCGTTTGCATATCACTGTATTTTTTACCCTAAGTTTCATTTTTACCTTTTAAAAGGTGAAGAAGCTCCGTGGTGCATTCCATGTCGTGTACCACTCAATTGAAACATATTCTTTTAGAGTGTTGGTACTTTCGTAAACATTTTACAGCAGACTCATGGAAAGAGCACAGAAAAACAGCGCACCTTGGGTCCAGGTGTCCATGGTTTTTGAAACTGCACAGACAGTGTATACCTTAAACCATGCCATCATATGATGATTGTCGTTTTTGTTTGTTTTCTGGAAAACCTGGAAATAAACACATGTAATACATTGGGAACTGTGTCATACTATAATTGTTGCCTTTTTCATGTCCAGGAAACTGGACAGGGATAATACACTGTTAACCCAGCCACACTGTGATTGACATTTTCATGGTTCAAGAAACTGGACAGAAATAGTTTGCCATGAGCCCAGCTGCCCAATGACTGTTTTTTTGTATCCTCCTGGAAATAGAACAAATAAAAACACACCATGAACCCTGCCCTCGCATGATAGTAGTGTCCATGGTCGTGGAAATAGGGCAAAAATAATGCACCCCGACCACCGCCAATGAAAATCTTCCCAGTACAACATCCCTCCCTTTTAGGGACCCTTTTCTAGAACTTTTGTTTTCTTTGAGCATATGAGTTTTCCATCAACAACGAAGACATCCTCACTCGATTTTTTTTTTTCTTTTTTTTTTTTTTTTTTTTTTTTTTTTGGAAGGGGGGGGGGGGGGGGGGGGGGGTAAGGGGGGGGCGCTGTGCGGGGGAGGAGGGGGGGGGGGGGGGCTGTAGGGGTAGAATTGTTGATAGTTAAACTGTCTACCGTTATGGAAACACATTCTAAGAAAGAAACAAGAAAAAAATAGAAAACGAGGACACAGTGAATATACTACGAAAGTACATTTGCAAAACATGTGCCATATATGGCTGGTCCTGCGCCATTAAATCCCCTGTCTACCCCTCACTTTACCTCCACCTCATTATACCCTCCCCCTCCCAGCAATTGGATCTTCCATACCCTAACCCCACTTATCATTGCCTTGTTCTCCCCTTCTCTCGCCGTATTCGCCCTCTTCCTTTCCCTGTTCTTCCCGTTCTACACATCCATAGCTTAAAAATGGTTTAGTCAGCAAAATATGCTGGGCACCGCCATTGGAAGGCAGAACAAAATCTATTCTCAATTTGCCAGCAGACAGAATAAAGGAATCGAGCAAGGGAAGGAAGGCTGCTTCCATCCACTAATAGATTCGGATATCAATAAGGCGCCAGAGGACCAGACATCTCATTTGCAAGTATTCCATCTCAAAGATACTACACTGCCTTGATTTTTTTACGTCTTACCGACTCCGGCCGAGGCAGATTCTTTTTTCCTCAGAAAAGTGCCATAGTGACCGTTTTAGGCAATTCTTTGATTTTAATGGCAATTACTTTTATGGGTTTATATTTGTACTTGTACTGATTAGAACTTCTTTTTCTTTTCTTTTCTCCCAAGTCTTTTAATTCCTTATTGATATATTATGCAAAGGCTTTTGTAGATTAATTTCAGACAATAGACGATAATTAGAGAAGCCAGCTGCATATTTTTGGCATGGAATCCAAACCTGCCGAACCCTGAAGGAACTGTTAATTTAGATAGTACAAATGCTGGAATTTGAGAAACTTTATTTAAGAAACATGGTAACACCCAAGCTCTTTTTAGATTGCTGCTGTCCTCAAACAGATGTATGTAACGGCAACCGCCATGGCAAATATGAAAAGGCTGAATGACGGTGCTAGTGTAACTTTCAGTTCAGTCTGAGGCTCTTTGTGTCGTTCCTGGGAAGCTTAAGAGCAAAGCACAAAGTATAACCTCGGGTAATAACATTCCAGAGACATTTTTCACTCAAAAGAACTTACTCAATACAAAAACCCATTACAGGCTGAAATGAAAGACAGGATGAGGACCATCCACTGTCTGTCAGTCTTGCAGTATGAAGAAGGCCAAAGGAGAGCTGCTTCTTTTTCGCTATTGATCCGGCAATCAATTTATCGCCCATGAAAAGAACCCTACATTTGAAAGTACTCCGCCTTCCAGCTGGTAAACATCTCACGAATAATAGCCGGTTCCCATTTTTATCTTATAATATGTATATGGGGTGTGGGTTTAGGGGTTGTGTTTGGGGCTGAAAGCAAAATTATTGGACAATCATGGAAAATTTCTTGAAACTGGCTGCTTTTCACGAAAATTGGTTTCAATGATTTTTGTGTAGTTTTCTGTTCAGATCTGTTGTCTGTCTCCTGCCATGATGAAATGCATCGGGAGGTCGCATTTGGTAATAAAGTGTGCAAAGGGAGAAAAAGGGAGGATACATGGTGTACTTGACTGCATCACTGCTGTATATATGTACAAGTTAGATGGCAAGTTTCTTTGTCAAAGTTGAGTTATTTTTTCAATATATATCTATACCACTTCTAAGCCAATTTTACTTGTGCAACATGTCACAGTATATAGAACAAATGTAGCAATGATGGGAATGAGAGAGAGAGAGAGAGAGAGAGAGAGAGAGAGAGAGAGAGAGAGAGAGAGAGAGAGAGAGGATAAAATTATCATCATTGAGGAAACACTGGTGTATATTTTCGCTCTACTTTCAATTCAGAATGTCTCACACACACACACACACACACACACACACACACACACACACACACACACACACACACACACACACCCGCCCGCCCGCCCGCACGCACGCACACACACACACACACACACACACACACACACACACACACACACACACACACAACCACACACACACACACACACACACACACACACGCGCGCGCGCGCGCGCGCGCGCGCGCGCACACACATGCGCGCGCTTCTTTTGACACAACATTCCCGTGACATGACACAAAACACTCGCTGCTATTCCATACGATCATTTTGTTGTTTTTTGATGGCATACTACACGGAATCTCGCCATATTTACCAGCGCCTTTTCCGTATTGAGAGCGCGCGCGCACATGTGTGTGTGTGTGTGTGTGTGTGTGTGTGTGTGTGTGTTCGTGCGTGCTCGTGTATCTGAGGGCGTACGTGCCTCTTTCTCTCTCTCTCTCTCTCTCTCTCTCTCTCTCTCTCTGTGAACATTGCAGTTGCTGGACTTGAATGGAGCCCATCATTCATAGTACCCTTTGCAGACTCCCTTTTCGATTTGTTGCTGGATTTACTGACACTGTTTATTGCGTAGCGTGTCATACGTGACGTGTGCGTGCATATACGTTTTTCTTCTAAGAACAGGTGTTCTTTTGTATTTTGGGGTATTCTAAATTGTTTTTTTTTGTTGCGTTGATCGAACAAAGGCCCGTTTTCTAAGGTTTTTTTTTTTTTTTTTTTTTTCAGAGGGCAGAAAAACACATAATGTTTGGCGGACAACCTATCCCTATCTGATAAAAGGTTTAATGCTTTCTGTTGTGTTCGTGGTTTGATCATAATTTCATATTGTTACGGCTATAGTTTTTCATTTCTTTCTTTTTTTTTTGTATTTCTTTATTTTCCTTATTTCGTGAATATCTTTTTCATCGACAATTTCTGGATCTACAACTTTATGTTCTGATGTATATTAACTGCCTTCGATATGTGACCGGAAGAACTGCGTGTAATGCGCCTTTTTTTGTTAGTATGCGCAGTTCAGTTGAATAATGATCATGTCATCTACTTTGGATACAAGGCCTTCAGAGGAGGGACTTCGTATCGGTTATTTAAGTACAAACAGCGCCAGAAATAAACAGATGAAATTGCTGCAATTCTTCACAACAATGGTAATAGCTTTGATGTGTTTTGTATAGCAGAGACTTGGCTAACCGATATGATTCCAGATTCTGATATGTGCATGCCAAATTATGATACAATCATATTAGACACAAAAGCACATAGAGCAACAGATTTACGTCTTTACCTAGCTAAATCACTAACCTTCAAAAGAAAAGCGTATCTTGAAAAATACAACGTAGAATCCGTCTGGATATAACTAAATCTTAAACACCGTAAGCCAGTACTGGTGGGATTTCAATGCAGAAACCCAGCAGAAGCCACGGATTGGTACGATAGGTTTAATTTGATGATGGATGCCGCAATACTGGAATCAAAGGAAATTGTTCTTTGGGGCGACTTTAACATAGACCTAACTGTGCCTGGGACTAAATGGAATCATACTTATGCATTGTATGGGTTGGAACAAATAATCGATCGTCCTACTCAAATCACTGAACAAACGGAAACTCTTATTGATCATATTTACGTCAGCACACAAAATAACATACTGGAAATGTGTTCTCTGTACAAACAGGCTGTAAAGATCATTCTTCAGTTTCTCTAACATGGATGAAGAAAGATGTCAAAATTCTTAAGTCTGGACATAAGGAAATTTTTCATAGACGCTTCACACATGCCTTCCTTAATGATTTGCTTCATTCTGAATTAAATACATAGTTTATCAGATTAGGAACTCTGACAATGCTTTGAACTTTTGGATAAGTAGATTTAATTCAGTATGTCCTAAACATGCACCCTTTGTAAGAAAAAAGAGTGAAAACATGTCATTTAACCCCTTAATGACCTTACTGGCATTTTTTTCTGTAGATTTTGCAAAAGCGTTTGACGTTATAAACCACCCCCTTTTAATAAAAAAGCTAATGTGTTACAAAATATTGAATACAGCCTTAAAATCCTTTACCTCATTTTTCTGACACCAGCTTGCTGAAATTAACTCCAAAAGGTCAAAAACTACTCCCTTTAAAAGTTGGTGTCCCTCAGGGGTCGGTACTGGGGCCCTTACACTTTTTTTTTTATATAAATGACTTACCGTTGTTTACAGAATGTTGTTGTTAAATGTTTGCTGATAATACCTCATTACAATCTCATAGTAGTAACCCTACTGAACTGGTAGGTAACCTAGAGGAAAATATCAACAAGCTAATTATATGGACTGAAATGAATCACGTGCCTCTCAGTGCTAGTAAAATCAAATGCATGTATGTCACAACACGTCAAAAACGACAGAAAATGAAATCCTCTTTCGTACCATTACATGCCTGTTGCGGATGCGTTGGTGCGTGTGTCTGTTTGTCTGACTCTCAGAAATTCGGATGCGTGTACGATTTTTAATTCACACACACCCACACCATTCGAAACATGGACCACCAGGCAACAAGTCAACGTTTTCCTTTTTTTTATGCTGCCCAAGCCATCAAAACACATATACACAAATACACAGCAATATACAACCATATCAATACAGCAGAATAAAGTACGCCGTAACCCCAGGCGTACAATTCATGAGATATGTACACACACACACACACACACACACACACACACACACACACACATATATATATATATATATATATATATATATATATATATATACCATCAAAAACCATCATATTTATGCATGCCTAACCTTAAAAATATAATTGATTCATCCAACAAAATGAAAAGCAACACAGCAAAGAAGGGTGAAGAAAGGAAATCCTGCAATTGTGCTAAAAAAGAACAGTGTCCCTTAAGCAACAAATGCCTCTATAACAACATTGTATACCAAGCCACTGTGACATCAGAAAATGAAAAAGAAACATACATAGGGATCACTGAAAATCACTTCAAAACCAGATACGCAAACCATAAACAGTCATTCAACAAAGAAAAATACAAAAAACCAAACAGAACTGAGCAAATATATTTGGAGACTTAAAGACAAAAAAAAAAACAAAAACTATAACATATCCTGGAAAATCATAAAAAGGGCATCACCATACAACAACATTTCAAAAAGCTGCAACCTATGTTCAACAGAAAATAGTTAATACTATGCAAACCGTACTTAGCAACCCTAAATACTAAAGTAGAAATAGTAAACAACTGCAGGCACAAATGGAAATCGTTGTCAGCAAACGCACCCTGAACTGAAAACAACCCAAAAAAAACCGAACAATACGTGCAGCCAACCCGCACGTGCAAACAGTGACATCAGGCCATATAACACCGGCAGTAGGCGCCCCAAAACCATCCTGACGAGAGCGCTGGCTCGAAACAGATCTGTTGGTTTTTAAAACTTCCTTTTATCATCCTATTTTTTTAACAGAATATATATATATATATATATATATATATATATATATATATATATATATATGTGTGTGTGTGTGTGTGTGTGTGTGTGTGTGTGTGTGTGATTTTCTTTTGGCCAGGTCCGGCTCAACACGACAGTTCCCAGACGTCGCAAGTCTCTCGTGAAGAACGCTGTAGAGGAAGTCCTCTCATGGGACTCACACAGTTAGGAAGAGCAGCTCGCAGAGTCCCCACAGAGCCGAAACGACCGCTCTGTTCACGACAGGAGCGAAGGCTCCAGCACAACAAGAGCTGCGGATCAAACACACACAGAAAGTTGGTGACACCACAAAAGCGACGCCCTGGTATAGCAGAAGCGACGGCTCTGGTACGACTGGCCCAACAGGTTGCTGGTTGAAACACCTTAAGAACGGCGGCTCTGGCTCAGCAGCAGCGGCGGCTCTGGCACAACTGGCACGTCGTGTCATTGTTGACTCCCACGTCGATCTCTCCACACCCCAGCAGGGTGGAGACAGGAGTAGATCTCGGCTACGCCCCCCCAGACCAGGGCGCAGTGGCAGGTCGGATCACTGTCGACTCCCACGTCGACCTCTCCACACCCCAGCAGGGTGAAGACAGGGGTAGACTCCGGCTACGCCTAGACCCTCTAGCAGTGGCAGTCAGTTCCAGGTCACACCAGGACAACGACTTTAGCTTGGGGAACTGATAATTAGCCTACTATAACATGACTATTATTCATCGTAGTTATTAATCATATTCATAACCAACACTTACTTTATATTTCACCAGAACTTGGGCAAAAATACCCACAGCGAAATCTACAAAGTTCAATACAATAACACAATAGAACATTCTCTTTTCGAAATCATGTTATACACATTGGGGGCAAAGGATTTCACATAGGCGTTTTTCGAAATCATGCTTTACACATTGGGGGAAAATGATTTCGACATAGACCTTTTTACCATAAACCAGGAATACAATCATTGCATAGAATGAATTATTTCTTTACGTCTCTTTCATCAAGATAACAATGTTTTTATCATTTCACATAATCACTACATCTAAGAGAATGATCTCCGTTCATTGAATTATTCATTAGTAATAGTACTGCCCTTAAATACATATCAAGGAAAGATTTCCACACACTCTTGTTTATCAACAAATAGATATTCATTATTCATATCAAAGGATGGTTTAAATACTTATAAACAGACTTCCAACCATTAGTAAATGATAGTTTCCATCGCTCACTATCATCTTGTATCATTATAATACATTAGCGAAACAAACAAAACTGTTTCGCATCATAACGCCATGAACTAGGTAAGCCACCCTTTTCCGATCACTCATCAACAACATATCTTTTCCTTCTTTCTATTAATACTTTCTAAAAAAAAACAATTTCCTCCTATCACCCTATCAAGTCACAAGATAACCAAAAAACAACAAAAATTCTTTTTCTTCTAAAAATCTTTATAAGGCGCTGAGAAAGTTACAGTCGCCTATAGGAGGGGAGAACGATTTCGGTCTGCGATTTCAAATTGCTAATAATGAAATACCTGACTATCACAGCAACTCGTCTGGAATCCCTCTTCGGCCACTGGGAAGTTGCACTACTGTAGAGACTGCCTGATCGTTTCAGCTCACCTGGCGTATCGGCCACTGGGAAAGTCGCACTACTGTAGAGACTGCCTGATTGTTTCAGCTCACCTGGCGTATACAGAGCGCAGCTGAGCAGCAGTCAGGTAAACTAACCAACCGGTTTTCAGGTGAACATGTTCCGGCCAACACGGCTGTAAAAAAAAAAGTTGTGACCAGACAAAAAAAAACGGTCCGTCAAATGCCCAAGACAAAAGATTGAAGAGGTTACATCGCATAAAGTTTTAGGGTTATCATTGACAACGATTTACCTTGGTCTTACCACATTGCGGATCTTGGAAAAACGTATTTCTAAGAGAATGTACCGACTTTCAAAAAAAAAAAAAAATCTAAATCTTCATTCCAGAAAGATATTTTTTCATGCGCACATCCTTTGTCTTATCAGTTGTGCATCCACGTTATGGGATAATGCCAGTGAAACTAATCTGAAACTAGTAAGTCGTCTGCATAAAAGGGCCATAAATGAATTCAGCTGAAATCCAATACTTTGACAGAGAGTGATTACAAAACTTTAAATATTTTTTCATTTAAAGACAGACACTACTTCAACAAATGCTTGTGCATATGTACAGTGTAATGAATGGATCAGCCGCGAAGAAAATCATTGAAAGCTTTGTCATCAATAGTTACAGATATACACATAAACTGTCTCTTCTGAGACCTCGAAGCAATCTTTTATAAATCAAGTTTTTCTGTATGCTGGAAGGACCGCATGGAATAATTTGCCTTCTTCCATAAAATAATGTCCCTGAAAATAGACATTTAAAAAAGCACTAAACTGCATCTGATCGAAACTCTGCGAATCAGTTAAAGTCCTTTCCATCAACACGATCCTCTTCTCTCTCTCTCTCTCTCTCTCTCTCTCTCTCTCTCTCTCTCTCTCTCTCTCTCTCTCTCTCTCTCTCTCTCTCTCTCTGTGCTTGAACTTGATGTTCCAACAATAGTTTCATTATTGTTTCATATTTGATACGAGGGTTATGTATTTGCATGATAGAAAATGTGCGCTTTTAAAACGCTTTTTGAGCTTGTGGTTATATGTTGTATTTGTTTGTTTCTTGCTGATGAGGGCAGGATGTAAAGAAAAAAAAGCTGAAAAGGTATTCTTTAATCCTCAATAAAGATAATTTTGTCTTGACTTGACTTCACACACACACACACACACACACACACACACACACACACACACACACACACACACACACACACGCACGCACGCACGCACGCACGCATGCACGCACACACACACGCGCGCGCAGACTTTTGTTCCTGGAGGAATTCATCTCAGTCCCCCACCCCCCTTCTCATTCCTTATCCCCACTCTGCTCTAAACCTTTGTCAGTTATTCCACCATGTAAAACCCCATCATTATGATGTCTCTGACAAATGTTTGACTGACTTTAAATGCCGGAAAATGGTGTCCCCATGGAGGTTTTTTTTAATTACCGGACAGTGTTGTGCCGTTATGTTGGTTGTTTACTATAATGGTGAAGTTTCTTTTTGACAAGTTTTCATGTCTTATGTGGGATCTTTGTGCTCTTTCTACTTCTCATCTCCTCATTCCTCTCTTCCTCTTTCTTCTTTTTTTTCTGTTTCCAACTGCTTTCTTCATCATCATCTTCTCATTCTACTACTACTACTTGTACTACTACTACTACTACTACTACTACTACTACTACTACTACTACTACTCGAACACTCTAGATGGGAACGCCAGCTCCCCTGACGAATGCTGCCGTGCGCTGTAGGTCCCCCAAGGGCACCGTAGAGCTTCCTCTCCACTGATGTTTGCTCCGTCTATGTCTTTGTCTCAGAGCTTCATGCATGAGGGCAGGATGCCTTCATGGGTTACACACGAAGGATTATTAAGCCGAGGGGTGGTTGTAGGATTAGCTCCCATAGCGTAAAAAGTGCTCCTCATTTGGCAAAGCGCAAAATATAGCTACAACCAAGTTCAACTCCTGGCCTTCCCGTGTGGTTTAGCTTCTAAACCGGGCAAACTTGTTATCTACAGATACAAAAACGGGCGAGGCGGGTCACCGGCGCCATAACCGGCTGCTACGGGTAGATGGAACTTGTGAGCCTGGGATGGCTGTTCATCTAGGAGAAGGACAACTCTGACTTCAAACCCGGGTTGAACGTGTTAGCCTTGACAGGCAGTTCATCTAGGAGAAGGACACCTCTGATCCCAAACCAATCCAGTCCATGCCTGATGTGGCAATGCACACCTGGTATGGCTGGTGGCAAGCCCGGATAAATGGGGAGCCGCGAGAGAGAGGAAAACTCGCGAGAGAAAACCTGGCTGTACCGTCACGTTTTCTCACCCGTCACGTTTTCTCACATGTCGTCAGGTTTTCTCATCAGGTTTGAGAAAACGTGACAGGTATATCGTCACTTTTTCTCACCTCTTACGTTTTTCTCACACCAAGTGAGAAAACATGTCGGGTGTGGCATCATCATGTTTTCTCACCCGTCACGTTTTCTCACTCCTTGTGTTCTCTCTCTCTCTCTCTCTCTCTCTCTCTCTCTCTCTCTCTCTCTCTCTCTCTCTCTCTCTCTCTCTCTCTCTCTCTCTCTCTCTCTCTCTCTCTCTCTCTCTCTCTCTCTCTCTCTGCCACTCTCGGGAGCATGCACGAAAATGGCGACGAACGTCTAGCTTCCGTCAACCTTTCCCCACGAGAAGTGTCCCCATGGCGTCAAACAGCTTTCATTCCAAGAGAGATTGTGCACAGGTGGGATCGTCTTAAGTTAAAGTACTAAACTAACAGCCAAAATGATCGACATAAACTTGTTGTGGGCCCAGAATAGGGTGTTTTTGTGCCCTCACTCAAATCTGGGGGCAACTATGACGTCACACAGCTGCTGAAGAGAACTGATGATATTTGTTCAAGAGGAGAGATCTGAGAGAACTGATGACAATGCTGAAGAGGAGAGATCTGAGAGAACTGATGACAATGCTGAAGAGGAGGAGAGATCTGAGAGAACTGATGACAATGCTGAAGAGGAGAGATCTGAGAAAAAACTGATGACAATGCTGAAGAGGAGAGTTCTGAGAGAACTGATGACAATGCTGAAGGGGAGAGATCTGAAAGAACTGATGGCATTGCTGAAGGGGAGAGATCTTAGAGAACTGATGGCATTGCTTAAGGGGAGAGATCTGAAAGAACTGATGACATTGCTGAAGAGGAGAGAACTGACGACAATGCTGAAGAGGAAAGAACTGATGACATTGCTGAAGGGGAGAGATCTGAAAGAACTGATGACATTGCTGAAGGAGAGAGAACTGACGACAATGCTGAAGAGGAGAGAACTGATGACATTGCTGAAGAGGAGAGATCTGTGAGGACCGTTGACGATGCTGACAGTGACACTTTGCAAAACAACAAATCACCTAACAATGATAATTTTTATGTTTCATTTTGACCTCCTTCCCCCTGAATTGCAAACTATGATCATAATGAATGTACTATACAATGATCCAAGTAGCAGGTTTATTCTGCAACGTGTAAACAATTTTTTTCATTAATTTTGTGCGCACTGTGCCTGTACCACGAATCCATATAAATTTTCTTGTTCTGAAGTCGTCGTGCCCAATCCTGTAAGTGTCAGGCGTCTTGTAATTGCTTCTGGATCATTCAGTGGTTTGACTCTAGAGATTCGCCGAATCATCTATCACAGCAGATAGTTCAGGGCCTAGTTAAACCCTCAGAGAAGCAGATCATCGATGGTTTGAAATAACCAATATTTGGTTTCGACGAGCGGTGTGAGTGTGACAAAGAATATAGGATGGAAAGAGAGACACATTGTGACTTGTGGATTCCCCACGTATCTGTTGACAGTGTTGAAGAAGAGGAGAGATCTGATGACAATGCTGAGGAGGAGAGAACCCCGGACTTTTTTCTTTAAATGAGAAGTAACGCTGTTAAGTGAGAGCATAACTGTTTTGCTAACATTTTTGAAAAAAAAATGCCCACCTTGCCTTGTTTTAATTTCAATTTCAAGTGGAATTATACACATGTTTAGTTTCCATAAAAAGTAACAATTATTAGCATAGGATAGACAATAAGCATTAATTTTTTTTGGTTTGTCTACTTGTTTTTGTTTTTTTTTTTAAGAAAAAATAATATCAATTGAGTTAGTCTTTTAATTTGATTACAAATCATACCAGTCCCTTAAAGCTCATGTTTTGGTGCCTTGGATGCCAAAATTTGATGTGTTGTTTTAGGACCCGATCCGACCACAAAGTTTGTAGGTTATAGAGTAACCCCGATTTTGACGAATAAGTTAACTTTTTGCATCTGAGGGTAATGTTAAAATTATGGAAGTGTATGAGTGTTCACCAATGAAAAAGTGATTGAACAAGTTATTGTCTGAAGGTCCAAACGACTTACCTTTAATTTTGAAAGTGCATCATACATTCACATTTCCGAACGGTGATTACGGCGAGTATTTTTATGTAATATTGTAAACTTTTAATTCTCCTCTCTCTCTCTCTCTCTCTCTCTCTCTCTCTCTCTCTCTCTCTCTCTCTCTCTCTCTCTCTCTCTCTCTCTCTCTCTCTCTCTCTCTCTCTCTCTCTCTCTCTCTCTCTCCTAGAATACCCCCGTGTCAGCTATCACTTTACATACCCCACCCACTCTGAACACATGGTGGGGACGATACTCTTTCCCTAGACAGTTAAATAGAACCCTTAAGACTCTCCCCACAAGTTACACAAATCTCTTTGTAGAAGTGTATGTGCGTATTTAAGTTTGTTTGTGTATGCCCGCGCATGCACGTTTACGCGTTCCACGCGCGCGCGCGCGCGTGTGTGTGTGTGTGTGTGTGTGTGTGTGTGTGTGTGTGTGTGTGTGTGTGTGTGTGTGTGTGGAGAGAGAGAGAGAGAGAGAGAGAGAGAGAGAGAGAGAGAGAGAGAGAGAGAGAGAGACACGCACACACGCATGTACATACGCATGCGTTGGCACACACGCACACAAACTCACACACATACATTTCCTCACTCATGCACTCCCTTACAGTACAGGAGGGACACAAACCGTTGAAGGAGGTATCATAGGTCAGAGATGGATGAGGCAGAGAGGTGGTCAAAGCCGAGGTAACAAATCATATGATTATACCCATAATATTACATAGTAGGGTGACAGGGCTATGTGAATGTCAATATGGATAGTCATGGGAAGACATATGGATAGTCATGGGAAGACAACGAGAGACACGAAATCGTATAATAGCCGCATTCTTATATCATGGATGTCCTAATTCATTACATGCTATACCCAACTCTTAAAACTCCTTTCCTTCTACCTCAAATGTCTGCGAATGTCTGATTTGGATCTTATTTTAAAGAAGAAACAAAAAAAAAAAACAAGAAAATGATGTGTAGTAGTTCCATGGCATTATAGTGTACTTATTACAAGTTGCAGCTTTTGGACTGCTCATTATTAATAGGCCTATATTTAGGTGTACGACGAACAAAGAGAAATACTTATGACAGTGATACTTGAGAAATTTGCGTTATTAGCTATTTAACCGCTTCGATCTTATTGGAGTATGTGACTTTTTTTACTTCTTAACTTCGCGGCACCACAAAACGAACACGTGACTTGATCTTGGTCAAAAGGAACTTCATTTTTATTTTGCAAATTTCGGTTCTGTCTTCTACAGCAAGACTTGAGAGGTTCGAGATCCAGCTTTGTCGGCAGTGTGTGTGTGTGTGTGTGTGTGTGTGTGTGTGTGTGTGGGGGGGGGGGGGGGGGGGGGGGGCGGGGTGTGTGTGTGTGTGTGTGTGTGTGTGAGAGAGAGAGAGAGAGAGAGAGAGAGAGAGAGAGAGAGAGAGAGAGAGAGCATCAAATGATTACATTAAAAATGAAAATATGACGTCAGTGAATTTCCAACGATTCGGAACTTTTTGAACTTGTTTGCATGGTCTGTGATTGAGAAAAGGACAGAGACTCTGCAACATCTGATCTTTCGTTGCTTTGAAATTGGAGACAATACAGTCGCTTCTTTTGACCAAAATCTTTGAATGTTTAAGAATTGCGGCTAGTTAGATACAATAATTTATCAAATAAAAGGAGTTGTTGGGGAGGAGGAGGGGCAGGCTTAAAAACGTTTGGGGAAAAGAAATGTGATTGGATATTTGAGCTTAATGACTGACAAGCTGTCAGAATCATCGATATGCTATAAATGCTGTAAGACAATAATTTCGTCTGTACCATTTTGTTTTCGACGATGGCTACTGCTTATGAATACAGTGGAATGCAACCCGGCGAGTACTTTGCGCTTGTGAACTTTCTGAAAAGTTCAACATTTCCTGAAGAGACAACTGAAACTGAATGTTCTGAGATTCGATTTGGCTTGTATTAGCTTTTAGACTCTATTATGTTTGTGTTTCTTTTCTGACAATTAGGGATAATCATTTACTCTTTAAGTTTAGTTTATGAATGTGTTGAGACCTTAGGTGCCTTTAAATGGATTATCGAACAAGCTCACACGTCTTATATGGCCAACAGACAAACAATATTGGTTTGCGTGTCTGTTGATATAGGCCCGGGACCCAATATTTACTACTCCCTGGCCCATTTAACCCGAAATGATGTCTACAGTGGGCTTCCTTTTCTTTAAGAATTTTATGATTTCTTACATAGAACTTAAAAAAAAAATAAAGTTAGCCATTTGATGGTTGTACTGTATAAAGCTCTTATGGTAAGCTTTACATATAATTAACCTTGAGTGAAATAAAATTAGTGAAGAGGTAGGGCTGCATTTCTCAGGGGTTCTAACTTACCCAGTCTTCCGCTACTTTTCGTTGTGCTGAATGTCCTAGGCTTACGATATAGATAAAGACATCACATTTCACAGCACACACACACACACACACACACACACACACACACACACGCATTCACGCACGCACGCACGCACGCTGGCACGCACGCACGCACGCACGCACACACGAATGGATATATTGACTTTCGTCACAAACATTTATGGTAATAAAATCACTTGCGACAATTTTTTTATTCAATGGCAGGCTGCATTATTTAATGTGATATTTTGACTCTCAACCGCGGGCGACGTTTTTTCACTTTGCAGAAAAAAAAAATCGTCGCTGTGAAATATTAACTCTGCGACCAAATTTCACAGGAAATGTTAACTCTAGCAGTAAGATTTCACGTGAAAATGTGTCGCAAGCGACAGCATTCACTGACTACAATATTTCACAGTGTCCTGTCGCAAAGAACTGTCACAAAATTTCGAGCGACAGTTTTTTGGGGACAGCTACAACATTCTATAGGACATTTTTCATGAAAAGTTGTCGCGCGACAATTTTTCCAGAAATATTGTCGCTGCAACAATATTTCACGTGAAAATGCTATCGCTGCGATACAGTCCCATGGCGACAGTATTATATACGACACCAGAAATAGAACAACAATAATACGCTTTGATCCCTGCCGATGAACATCCTTTGACCAAAGCCTACTCCCTTTTAAAGATCCCTTTTTCTCAAGCATCTTTTCCATATTGATTTATGCGATCTTATCGCGCAGACAACGTTAGGTAGGTCCCCAAGGTCTGACCATTGCCTTGGGCGAATGCGCAGGTGAAGATCCTCTTCTTAAATTCTCTCATTTTAGCCCATAGGTCATTTATCCGTCAGCTCTAAATCGTGCATAGTGTCCTGGAACTTAGTAGATGTGGTGTAGCGTACATGGAATAGTCCACCCGCAGTGACACCTCCTAAATCGAACTGAAACTGAAATTCTGCTAGTTTGCCTTCCACAATGAAAACACTGTCACTCAAAAGATGAAAGTGTTAAAGAGTTGTGGGGGTGGTTGTTGAGGCAAGGTTTGTAAAATAAGAAAAACATAGATGAGGAAACGAAGAATGATCTACAGGAGCACGTTTGAAATTCATCTACGGCATGATCTGCTCCCCACCCCACCCCCACCTCACTAGCACATTGCCCTCACAGCAATTGCATCTCCCTAAAACCCCACTCCACTTACCCTCGCCTTCTTCTCCCCTTCTGCCATCGCATTCCCCCTTCCTCCCTTTCCCTCACCTCCCTGCCCCAAACATCGCCTGCTTCAAATCTATTATTTTTTTTTCCAGCAAACACATATTGGGCACAAGGTGGAACAAAACCTGCCCTTGGTTTGTCAGTTAACAGAATGCAGAACAAAGAATGAGCGGAATAAAGGGGGGGGGGGGGGGGGGGGGGGGGGGGGGGGGGGGGGGGGGGAAGGGGGGTCATCGATCTGGAAATCAATAGGGCGCCAGAGGAAAAAAACATCTCCTTTGCAAGTATTCCATCTCACAGCTGCTACGTTGCCCAGAATTACGTTTTACTGACTCCGGCCCATGCCAGTTTTTCTTTTATGTAGTAGTGAGTGGTGGCAGCCATTTTAGGCAACGGCTTGCTTTTTTTATGGATTTTTATGTACGTACTAGTACCGATTCGATTTTCTTCTTCCTCTAAGCCTACCTCCCACCCCACCACACACACACCCCACTCCACCCCCCCCCCCCCCCAAAAAAAAAAAAAAAAGTTATTAATCGTATTCATCAATGCTTAGAAGGCAAAAAAGCCACGGTCATTTCACGTGCACATCCGCTCTTTCACACACACACACACACACATACACACACGCGCGCGCGCGCGCACGCACGAACGCACGTACGCGCGCACGCACGCACGCACGCACGCACGCATGCACACACACCACATACACACACACACACACACACACACACACACACACACACGCGCGCACGCACGCACGCACGCACACACACACACACACACACACACACACACACACACACACACACACACACACACACACACACAAAACGTACACACACACACACACACAAACGTACACACACACACACACACACACACACACACACACACACACACACACACACACACACACACACACATTCTAATATTGTGCACGGCGATCAGATCAGTGGAGAGTGAAGCAAACTGCAATGCTCATGAGAACAAGCCAACAGGCATATAAATGCACTAACAGACCCAGTGTTATCAACGTAACAAAAGAACACTATATACATAGAAGCGAGAAACAAGCAACAATGCTTAAAAAAGCAACGATCTGAGAAAGACAAAAATCTTGAAGCGGATGGTAATGAATTACTTTGTAAGAAATCATGAATCATGAGAAAGAGAGAGAGAGAGAGAGAGAGAGAGAGAGAGAGAGAGAGAGAGAGAGAGAGAGAGAGAAGAAGTGGGTAGAAAGAAGAAGAACAAATAAATAGAGTGAAAATAAACAACCGTCTATAACAATAATAACAAAAAATATGACACTATCATCATCATCATCAGAAGCAGCAGCACCAGCAGCAGCACCACCAGCAGCACCAGCAACACAGCAGCAGCAGCAGCAGCAGCAGCAGCAGCAGCAGCAGAAAGCATTAAGTACGATTTACCACGCCAGATCGCTTACAATTCAATAGAGTTTGGAAAAAGAGCGAATGCATCAGAAATACAAACACACAAATATATACTTTCTAAAAGCAAGGACAAATCGTGAATGAGAATGTGAAAGCAATATGTTGCTCTAAGTTTAGCTACTGAAATGAAAACATACAACAAAGGTACAGTACCAGACAAAAAAAAATCGCATAAACACATCTATGTAGATGTCACGTGCTTATCTTAATCATCCACACACACACACACACACACACACACACACACACACACACACACACACACACACACACACACACACGATTTAGAAAAGAGAAGGGAGGGAGCATGTGAGGGAACTTGGGCAAGAAGAAGAGTCAGTTGATACGTTACTAAGTAACCCTTTCCTAACAATGAAAACAGTGAAAAAATAATTCATGTAAAAGAAAATCGTTTAGTGTATATTAAAAAAAACCCAAGAGATTGCAGAGGAGGTCAACAGGGGCAGAGTATCGGCGGTTAAGTCAACTCTTTAATAATGAGAGCATTCTTTATTACGTTCGTGCTGAAAGTGGTTGAGATCTGTATACTGGAATATCAAGGCTCAGCCATCCAGTCAATGGAAATAAAAGCAGGCGGAAATCTTAATGAGAACAAGTCAAAATGCGAATAAATACACCGAGCAGAATAAGGGTTATCAACAAGACAAAAGAGCACTAACAATGAAAAGGAGGGGAAAAAAAAAAAAATTGGGGAGGAACAACCGGAGAAAAAAATATTATGAAATAGAGAATGTTCTAAGCTACATTACGAGAAACAAATTGCTCAGGAAAAAATGGTATTCTACATGACAACAACTGAACAAAATTCCCGTGCAATGTACACAATAACTAGAAAATATCTTGGAACACACAGCACAGACCAATCTTTACAAAGATAAATGCAGTTAAAACAATATCAAAAAGACATGAAAAAGAAGTAATGAGATGAGAGAGAGAGAGAGAGAGAGCGGAGAGAGAGAGAGAGAGAGAGAGAGAGAGAGAGAGAGAGAGAGAGAGAGAGAGAGAGAGAGAGAGAGAGAGAGAGAGAGAGAGAGAGAGAGAGAGAGAGAGAGAGAGAGAGAGAGTTGCCTTAGCATAAGATAGTATTTTTGCATTATTGTAAATTGGCAAGGTCCATTGTTCATTGTAAAACGTATTTTCTCTTACGTCACTTAGAGTGACATGAACATTTTCAGTAACAAATCTGACTTCACATGATGGAGAGAGAGAGAGAGAGAGAGAGAGGAGAGAGAGAGAGAGAGAGAGAGAGAGAGAGAGAGAGAGAGAGAGAGAGAGAGTTGTTGTTTTGTATATATCATACAGGAAACAGCAGATGTCGTCTCAGCTAGATGCTTCTTTCAATGTCATGCAGTTCCCAAAGAAAGGGTACACAATTCTGGAGGTTTGAACAGCAAACTAAATAAAGAGGTGACTTAGTTTCACACTCCTGTACAGATGCTTCTGGATCATAAGAAAAGACAGAAATATTAACAATGAGGATCGACGGTTTCACGACAGAATTTTTCAAGTGTTTTGGAACACAACAGGTGTTCTTTGTTATCAGGGCCTTAAATGCCGGACTCAGAAGGAGGGAGCTTTTTTGTGTCCAAAGACATGTTGTAATCGTATGCATACTAAAGGGAGTTAAACCCAGACACTTAAAGACAGACACCAGTCTCGCTGTTCAATGTATATAAAATAGTTTTGACAACTGTTTGAAAAAAATGTGTTATCTGGTCTCATTAATCAGAACCAAACAGGCTTGTTCAGAAAAGATACACATGAGATAATATTAGCCTATTTACAACATAATGGCTTCCTTAGAAGAATGCAACTTTTCAGGGATTGTATCAAATATTGACCTGGAGAAAGCATATGATTCAGTTAGATGGGATATCATGTTTTTAAGCGTTGAAGGCATTTGGCTTTCAACAGGGCGTCTGCGAAAAGGCAGAAACCTACAAAAAACATCAAAGCGTGTGTCCTTGGTAATGGTCAATTTTGCAGTTGGTTAAGACAGACCGAGGATGCAGACACATCGCCATACTTAATTATTCTATGTGCTGAAATTCTAGCTTTTATGACTAGCAAAAATATAGACATACGTGAACTAATTATTGATACCGTCGAACATAAACACTCTCAATACGCAGATGATACAAAGTTTCTTTTCGTGGGCGACAAAAGATAATCTGAGACACGTATAAACGTAATGTATAGATTTGGTGGTACATCAGATTTGTATATGGATCCTGGGAAAACTAATGCAGTTTGGTTGGAAAACTGTAAAAACTTTGCGGTGCATTACCGTGGACCATGTAGGTATGGAGTGGAACCCACAAATGATTAAAATTCTTGGAATCTGGTTTACCAATGATTAACAAAACTGCGAAGATATCAATTATTCAGAAAGCAGATGCGAAAACCATTTATTCAAAATTTAGATGAGAAGACAACTAACTCCTTTGGGCAGGGTTACTTATCAAAACTTATTTTATTAAAACTCATCCATTAGTGGCTCTTATTACCTAAGTCACCGGACACTTTTTCAGACTTTACAAAGTTAGTCATAAATTTGTGTGGTATAAAAAAAAGAAACAAACAAAATATATAGAAATACTGCACACAAGAATGTAAAAAACGGTGGTCTTGGTTAACTAGAATTTGCGTCTTCATTAGATTAACATGGCTGCTGAAAATTCAGAACACATACCACAATTGGAAATCTGTCATAACATCTGATTTTCCACTTCTAATAGATACTGAAAAATATGGACCAGAAAAAAAATTTTTTGTAATTCGAATATATTTTGGACAGAGGTATTTACTGCGTACAAACACTTTTTCTACAAAGTTAACTGTAAAAATTCTGGTGAAATTCTTGCGGAACCAGTCTTTTATAATAACAGAATGAAGGTAGGTAAAAGGGCCATTT
>JADBJO010000264.1:325000-327500 GCA_016801955.1 Conus betulinus | reverse complement strand
TGTAGAAAGGCCCCGAATATATATAATTTGGGGGAAAATAATGGAAAACAAACAAACAGCGACGGGAATAATGGAATTTAGATTGCACAATTGACGAATTGGAGACCACAGACAAACCTGAATAATTTTGGCAATTTCAGTATTCACAATTGCTGAAATTTGGATGCCATTGCTTAGACCGTGAAGGCACAATAATCCTTGACATCATCCGTACTACAGCGCTGGAGTTTCAGACACCTCGTTTGACCGCTAAAAAAAACCAAACAACACACACACACACACACACAACACACACACACACACACACACACACACACACACACACACACACACACACACACACACACACACACACAAAAAAAACATGGTAACATTACTGCTGCTATCAAAAAGTGTTGCTCCTTCAAATAGATATGTGTAACAGCAAACTGTCTGGGCAGTATGAAAAGGCCAAAGAATAATATTGATGTAATCCTGCTGAAGATTCATATTAGTTGATCATGTTTGCATCACTGGTTTACAACTTAAAAACCTATCGGGACATAAACTAAAAGAGAGGACGAGGACCACCCCATTCTGTCATCCGGCAGTGCGAAACTGGTCAAAGGGAGCAGCTTCTTTCTTTCCATTGATCTGGAAATCAATATGTCGCCGAGGAAAAAGAAAGCCACTTTTGTAAGTTCTCTTTCAAGCTACTAAACCTTCTCAAGACAATGAAAGGTCCCATTTTTTTTTTTTTACTGGCTTTGTGTGCTTTGCTGCTGAAAGCGAATTTATTGAAGTGGTTTGCAATAATGGATGATTTCTGGAAATTGGTTGTTTTTCATAAGAATTGATAGCATAGTTATTGTTGCTGCGTGCTATTCAGATCAGTTATGCCTCACGGAATAATGAAGGCTCTCAGAAGAATCCTTTTAGCGATAAAGTCTGCAGGGAAAAAAAAATGGAGATTTCATGTATGTTACTACATCAGTGTAATGTACGTCGAACTACTGGTTTCACTGCCAAACGTATTCCATTCTTAAATATATTTGTAATACGTCCAGTTTTACATGTGCGATGCGTTACAACATGTAAAAACATAGGTAATAATGACGAAAATGAGAGAGAGGAGAGAGAGAGAGAGAGAGAGAGAGAGAGAGAGAGAGAGAGAGAGAGAGAGAGAGAGAGAGAGAGGAGAGAGAGAGAGAGAGAGAGACACGATCATTGCTGGTCATCTGAGTTACATTTTGTTAACTACTTTTTGTACACACACACACACACACACACACACACACACACACACACACACACACACACACACAGAGAGAGAGAGAGAGAGAGAGAGAGAGAGAGAGAGAGAGAGAGAGAGAGAGAGAGAGAGATCCCATGCAACACCCAGCTCTCGTTTACTTCGTTTCGATCCATTACGATGTCTCGACCGAGCGCTTGACTAACTTCATGCGTCGGAAAATTGGTGTAAGCCGAAGTGCTGCTTGAGGTGACCGGAGGTTCTTCATTGCCAGGCAGAGAACTGCCCGTGCCCTGTTCCTGCGATATGGGTAACGTTTCTTGTCTCGCCAGTTGGCTTGTATGTCTTACGTGTCTCTGGTGTGTTTATTTTACTGATCCTCCCATTACTGCTCGTCTTCTTTGTCATCTATTTCTGTTTTGCGTTGGTGTCTTCTTCTTCTTCAATGTTGCATAGACCATCATGCAGGAAGTGTACTAAGATATTCTGCAGACCTTGTTGAGGTTTTTTGTTTTTGTTTTACATCTTATGTGTCTTGTCAACGGTGTTATCATGACAAATATTTGGGCTTCACATCACAGCTGGTCCCAAGTCCTTCCTGTAACAGTCTATATACCTACAGTGCACAGAAGCAAGAGACAGGTCATCATTTGGCTACCCACCACAAGAGACACTGCGCTGCTGATGAGTAACTTCCATCAAGTTCAACCGTGTCTGTTTCGATCCAGTAAACAAGACACAACGTACTTAACATTCTATTGACAACGAAAATGTGTTAAGTCATAGACCCCAGCGTGAGTCAGCGTTTCCGTCTGCTGGTACATCTTGTCCATTCATCGGCAATGATCATGTAGATTTATTCAAGAATTCAAATCCTTTTGAGATGGACTTCCAAACGCATCTTGTAGCAGCCAAATTGTAGGACGCATTCCTGTTTGTAATGAAATACTGAAATTGTTGGGAGCAGTTTTCCAGTTAAGCTTATCATGCTCTATTTGATTTGTGCAATATATTTGTTTTGCTGTTCAGATATTACGTAATCGATAACGTTATTGGTTGTGAAAATATGCTGAGAACCATCCTCGGACTTAGCAACATCTGTTAGATGTTTGATAAAGAATATCTAGACAGACATTCTCTGATTCGGTCTAGTCTCCGAGGTGTTTTGATTCTAAGGAAGACATAAACAGATACAGCCTGCTTCGATTTGATGTAATCTGTTACGTCTTATGCGTAAGGTAGACAAATCAATATCCTCAGATTTGACTT
>JADBJO010000264.1:287500-322500 GCA_016801955.1 Conus betulinus | reverse complement strand
GAATTCAGACACACATACATCTGGGGCCTAATTCTAGAGCATCAGTGAACTGCGTCTCACTAATCATTACAGCTTTTAGGGAGATCACTCTGTGCAAAGCTTCCAAAATAACTCTCGCTTGCAGTAGGGTGGCAGGCGTAGGGATGGAAGGGGCGGGAGGGACGTTCAATCGATCCAAGGCAAAGCATGTGTGAACGAGATTACACAAACAAGTTGTCCCCGTGGTTCTGATGAAACACACAGCAACAGAGTCACTGAAGCGTGTAAACACATCAGAGGCGAGAGGAACACGCTTGGATGACCCTGCGTCATGTCCAGGAAGCAGCCAACCATGGTTATTAAAAACAAGTGATGGCGTGATGGTATCTATTTTTATGCTGGGAGTTGTTTAATTCTTGTTTTGGTTGTTGTTGTTTTTCATTACAGTTTGCAGCTGGTCGGATCATGCTACTATGTATGAGCTGCAGTGGTAGTCAGTCGCTGCTGTTCAAGGTTAGTTTCAAAACGAGGTGATTGAAGGTAGAAAATGAAACAAATTTTAAGAGAGAGGGTATTAGTTCCGCCAGGTAATATAGACAAACAGATTACAGGACAGAACACAAGAATTTCGACCTCTTGGGTCTTCTCAGGGAAAAAAAAAAAAAAAAACATCTAGGAAAATGAAAACGAAGAACGAGCAACCACTTATCTCCTCATATTCTGTGCAAAATGGGTGTTGGTTGATAGCAAGGTCATTCAGAAGGGACTCATGTGAGTTGATATACTAATGAGGACAATGATAATAATGGTAACAATGGCAATAATAGTGATGATAGTGACAATCATGAAAACATGTAAATAATAAGAGAATGAATACTATTAATGTTTTGGTGATAATATGACCATAATAGCTACAGTGTTAATAGTGGCTAAACACTGAAGGGAAGAAAGAAAACAGGGTCGGAGGGTATCAAACAGTAGGGTCTGTTTGATTGTTTATGTAGTAATTATTGTCTAATGGTATGATATGTTAGTGACGATAGTGATTATGGTCGCTTGATTATGCTTAGTAGTAGTAGCAAGAAATAGAAATAAAAAAAAAAACAAACAAACAAACAAAAAAAATAAAGGGTAGTTAGTTACTAAATTGATAGTACTTATATGTGGGATGTTGGTAACGATGATACTGATTGGAAAGGAATGGAAGTGATCAATGGGTGAAGGACTATCATTGTTGCTGGAAAAAAAAGAGAAAGAAAGAGAGGGCAAGGTAGGGGGCAGTTCATATCTCCCCACCTACATATACGTATACACAGGAGGAGGGAAGGAAGACTCATGCAAATGGTATTATTGGAAAAATAACCAGTACTCTTGGATGGTGATCATTGTCGTAGGTCAAATAATGTGTTGGTATTAACATTCTGATGCTGGTTAGGAAGAAATGGAAATGATCAATGAGAAAAGAGGTAACATGTCTTTAACACACACACACACACACACACACACACACACACACACACACACACAGAGAGAGAGAGAGAGAGAGAGAGAGAGAGAGAGAGAGAGAGAGAGAGAGAGAGAGAAAGAGAGAGAGGGGGAAAACATATAAACAGTATTATTGGTGGATGATGATAATTATGAGAGCAATTGTGAGAAGTGAGATAATGTTGGTATTAATATGATATTATAATGATCTAATAATACTGGTTGGAAAGGAATGGAAAAGATCAATGAGAAAAGAGGTAACATGCCAACAACTACAGCAGCAGCAGCAGCAGCAGCAGCAGCAGCAGCAGCAGCAGCAGCAGCAGCAGCAACAACAACAACAACACACACACAAAAGGGGGGATAACCACCTGACAGAACTGATGGGTGGTGATCATAATGATAAAAGGTATTTGTGAGGTTATTGGTACTGACAAACATGGTTGGAAAGAGAGAGACTGAAAAGAAAAAGAAAAATCTAAAAAGGAAAGAAGGAAAAGGTCAGGGGAAGGGGGGTAGGGGTGGGGGGGTGGGGGAAGGGGGGTGGAGTGGAAAGCTCATATTTCTCTGCTTACACATACGTATGCACTGGGAGGAGGGAGGGGAAACTCATGCCACCAATATTATTGGAAAAGCCAACAGTACTATGGGATGGTGATCATTGTCATTAGTGAGATAATGTTTTGCCATTAATGTAATTATGCTGGTAAAGAAGAAATGGAAAGGATCAATGACTACTGGATAATGACCATTGTCATGAGTGAAAAAGTGTGTTGGCATTAGTATGATAGTGCTGGTTGGCAAGAAATCGAAATGATCAATACTGTGGGATGATGGTCATTGTCACAAGTAAAAGAATGTGTCGGCAATATAATATGATAATATGATAATGCCGACTGGGAAGAAATGGAAATGATCACTGACTGTTGGATGATGATCATTGCCACAAGTGAGACAATGTGTTGGCATCAATATACAAATGCTTGTTGGTAAGACATGGAAATGATCAATGACTGTTGGATGATGATCACTGTCATAAGTAAAGCAAAGTGGCATTGTTAAATAACGCTGGTTGGGAACGGAAATGCTGGACTATTGAATGGCCACAAGAAGAAATGGAAATGCTCAAAGGAATGGAAATGACCAATGACTGCTGGATGATGATCATTGCCACAAGTGAGACATATTGTGTTGGCATTGATGTACTAATGACTGGTGGATGGGAAGGAAAGCAAAGTGGAAATGACCAATGACTGCTGGAGAAATGATGATCATTTTTATAAGTGAACTGATATGCTGGCATTGACATATTCATGCTGGTTGGGAAAGACATGGAAATGATCAATGACTGTTGGATGATGATCACTGTCATAAGTAAAGCAAAGTGCATTGATTTTGGGAAATAACGCTGGTTGGGAAGAAATGGAAATGCTCAATGGGACTATTGAATGATGATCATTGCCACAAGTGAGATATTGTGTTGGCATTGATGTACTAATGCTGGTTGGGAAGGAATGGAAATGACCAATGACTGCTGGATGATGATCATTTTTATAAGTGAACTGATATGCTGGCATTGACATATTCATGCTGTTTGGGAAGAAATGGAAATGATCAATGACTGTTGGTAATGTGTTGGCATTAATATAACAATGCTGGTTAGGAAGAAATGGAAATGATCAATGACTGTTGGATGATGATCATTGCGACTGGTGAAATAATTTGTTGGCATTAATAAAATAATGCTGGATAAGAAGAAAGTAAAATGGTCAACAATGACGTTTGGATAATGATCATTGCCATAATAATGTGTTGGCATTAATACAATAATGCAAGTTCGGTTGAAATGAAATGGAAATGAATATAAGAATATGATATAATATTACCTGGCTGAGTTTTGCTGCAGCATGTAAAGACCTTTCTAGTAGAGCCAGAAATATGTTATTATGTTATGAAAGAATTGTTTGTATTACATAATAATTCCTTGGAAGTGTTTGTCAAAATTGTTGATGCACAGATACAACCCATTGTAAAGTGTGGTTCAGAGCTATGGGGTTAGATAAGAATGCTGTGGTTCATTGTGAATCGGTTCATTTGACTGGGTTAAAAAAATAGTTTTGTATGTAGAACTTAGAATGCCAAATGATTTCATATACGGAGAAACGAATATGTTTCAATATGTATAAATTCTGCAGTTAAAAGTATCTGCAACTGGTTAAAACTATTAAACATGACCAACAATAGCTTACCACGAAAAGCGTATAACACGCTGATTGATCTCGACTTAAGGGGCAAAAGTAATTGGATTTCAAATATACGTATCGCTTTGTGATTATGATATGCTTGGATATACCAAGGAGTAGCAGAGGAATGTAAGTTTATGCAAACAATTCGACAAAGATTGACCGACCGTTGATTGTAAGCATGGGAAAGTCATGTTCAATCAAGTAACAGATTTTATGTGTACGAAGTTGACACTTCCTTGCATTTAATTTAGAATTACCTTTTGTTTAATATGAACATACCTTCACTGTATTTAAATTTGGACACTCTGAAATTAAGGTAATGCTAATCGCTACAAAAACGCGAGTTACAATTTCATTGACCTGTCCCCTTTAAAAGGAATCAGTCGAAGATGAAGTTCATTTTGTTCTGCAGTGCCCTGCTTTTAGTGATCCCCGTATACCTGCGAACTTTTATGATCCGCCATATGTGTTTCGTTTTTCCTTGCTGATGTCATCAGAAAAAAGTGTGATTCGTAGTTTACTTGGGAGGAGAGAGGAGAGAGGAGAGAGAGAGAGAGAGAGACAGAGACAGAGAGACAGAGAGACAGATGAGTGTGTGTGTGTGTGTGTGTGTGTGTGTGTGTGTAAAGCTTTCCTGTTAAGAGAACCATTGCTTTCATGATTGACTGCATGTTGTAACTGTGAGGACTCGTGATACTACTACCTTTATAACGAGTTTCCTGTGGTATTGTTATCGCCCTTTTAATATGGGGCTATGGCCTTCAATGAATAAATTCTCTCTCTGTCTCACACTCTCTCTCTCTCATGTCACTATGTTACGTGTGTACCTTTTATGTATTTTCATGCCGTATTAAAAGTTGTTGCACTTCTCATGTTTCTCCCGCTCCCGTGCCCCCCCCCCCCCCTCTCTCTCTCTCTACCCTCCTCCTCCTCCCTCCTCCCTCCCCCTCTCTCTCTGTTCCAGATTTTGTGTATACTTTGTTACACTCATTTTATTGTCTGTTTTCTACACGCCAACTGTTGTCCGTTATCGTATCTTTCTATATACCCCCATCCCACTCTTCTTCTCCCCTCATTTTTTTTCTTTATTTTCTCTTCTCTTTTCATTTGATATTTCATGATTATGATCGCAAGACTAATTTTGTTTGTTTGTTTTTCATATATTATTTCATTTCACCGCATATTGTTACGCAAAGTGAGGCCTGGATGTAAAACAGCGCACCAGTGCTTATCTACCATCCCAGTGACTCTCTCTCTCTCTCTCTCTCTCTCTCTCTCTCTCTCTCTCTCTCTCTCTCTCTTCTCTCTCTCTCTCTCTCTCAGAATTCTTCGGTTCTCTTGATTCCCACCTTGACTAGCTGAGCTCCTTTCCGTTTGTTTTTAAAGTCTCGGCGATAATAACATGAACAGAAAGCAGTGGACGAAAATTACAAATTTCCGTTCACAATTACTTCAAGGGCAGCTTAACTATGTTTGAAATACCCTTTTGTTTGCTTTATGTTTTGCGAGACGATCAGCATTTTCATTCTGAATGATCCAACAATGCCGAGGAATCAAAAAATCCCTGTTCAGTCCATGCATCCATGCCATTGATTCAATCTTTTATTTGAAAAAAGACACAAAAAACCGCGTTTATGTATACTGGTGAAATAGATTAGAAAACGGATTTTAGGGTTTACACAAAATAAAACATTGAGCAAATTCAATGGCAGATCAACCAAAATGACCAAGCCGCAATTACAATGAGTTCTTCCGTTATGATTGGCAATATTTCGGAACCCGCAAGTCGATATTCTGGTACAGAATCATGATTTGAATATGTTTGTGTTAAAAGTGTTTTGACTGACGTAGTTATAATATTTTTCACGTATCCACCCTTTCTTACACCACTCTGAAAGAACCTTGAAAAACACATTTTAGACTGAATTTCTCTTATTCAAGAAAAAATGTCAGGATCTGATAAACGATACGAATCGATATATCTATATCTATATATATAGATATATATATAGATAGATAGATATAGATAGATAGATAGATAGATAGATAGAAAGATGTACTCGCGCGCGCGCGCGCGCGCGTGTGTGTGTTTCTGTTCATACATTCAAACACCCCATTCTCTTCGCCCCTGTCTTCCCCATCCCTGTTCTCCCACCCCCCCCCCCACCCATCTTCCTCCATTTCCAGTCCCCTCCAACCTTCACTCCTCACCCTCTTCATCTTCTCTTCTACTGCCCCTGACTCCCCCCCCCCCCTCCTCTCCCCGCCCCGCCCTCCACCTCTTTCCGGTGTTCAAATGTCTTTCCTTTTGAACATGCTTTGGGCATGCATTTGATTCACCAAACAAGAATACGTTCTGTTCTCGCACACCTACCACCCATCTTCCCCATCCCCTTCTTTTTTTGTCCCTGGAGGTTAACAGCCTTTGGATGGAAGGGGGACGTGTGGATGGGGTGGGGTGGAGCGGAAGTAACTGTGGAACTATAATAACAAAAAAGAAAGAAATCGGATTCTTTTCACCCATTGCCCATCCCCCATAGCTCATCTTCCGCGCCACCTTTCTGGACTTTTTTTTTAAAATCCTAGCAGAAAAACTATACAAAGCGAGTGTCGAGAAGAGAGAGCGAGGAGATTCGCCCTGGGAGAGATCTGCGACGTGAGCGACGGATGCGTATTCATCGGCGCACGCCGCCCCCGCAGACGACACGCCAGAGACTGCACGTCCGGGTGGGCTTCCGGAGACGGCCGAGCTTGACGAGAGACCGGAGCAGCAGACAAAAAGACAGACAGACAGGAGACCTGACGCAGACAGACAGCCGACCCCATCAAACAGAAAAAAGATCTTTGTTTAAAAACAAAACCCTAAAAGTCGTATCGTCCATGAGTAAGATGGACGCATGGCAACAACACACAGTCAGTCGGGACCAAAGCTGGACAAGTCCGTTTGCAGGGAATGTGGGGAGGACAACCTGGCACTGAGAGAAGGAGAGAGACAGACGAACAGAACAGACGATCGGAGACCAGACAGAGAGAGAGACGACCCGCTGACGACACCGTTTGAACTAGTGGCTTTCCCCCGATCGAGCCGCGGACCGACGACGACGACCCCCCCACCCCCCTTCCCGGTCCCTTTTTTCCCGACGCGACCCGCAGACGAGCCCGATGGCCCGCTGTTCGGACGAGCGGTGATTTTCGAGCTTTTTCAGGGATCCGGAGATGAGTTTTTCCCTCCCCCGCCCGCCCACTTGAGAGAGTGATTTTTTCGAGATTGCGAGCCGCCCGAGGCCCCCGGTAGTCCCTTTGCGACCGCCGAGCCTCCCCCGACCCCGAGCCCCCCCCGATTGGTTATTTTTTGTTTTCGAGAGCCCCCCGAGTGTGTGGGTGTGACTGACTTCACTTTAGTTGTCCCCCTTTCAACTTCGTATATGACTTTTTGGAGCTTTCTTTTCTCTGTGAAGAGGAGAGATTTTCTGATGGAGGGAGTTCCTCCCCCCCGACTGCCGGGAGTTCTTTCGCGGGAGATTTTTTTTCGCTTCCCCTTGGTTTTCCGCGAGTGAGCGTTGACCCGTTTTTTTCCCGATCCGACCTCCTCCCTGCCGACTGTTGCCTGTTTGGTTACGATTTTTTGCGTTTTTTCGACCCGAGGAGTTTAGCACTCCCTTATTATTTATACCATTTTTACCCATATATAATTTCACTACATACTATTTTTGACCCTAACTACGACACCAGACAAGACGGCACGGCATTTTCCCAGTCCCCTAATTTCAGTTCAGGTTTGTGGGCAAACCCCAACCGTGGCACATCGCTTCATGTAGTACCAAAGCAGGCCTAATTCCACTGTGAACAAGCCTCATAGTCGCGTTTCGCTCGTCTCTGTTACCCAAAACCTCTTCCGATCAGTGGCCGGAGAATGAAATGGCAGAGTGATGTCGATTAGGAAAGATATCAACGGATGCGACCAAGGCCATTCCTAATATCCTTGATATTCCTACGGCCTCTTCGGCTTTTCCCCACCTCGATACCCCAATATGTTTTGGTACGTAAGAAAGAAACAATACAGATATGTACAGTCCTGAACCACATTTCATTTTTTAAAAACAAAATGTCCGTACGCAAAGTGGTGGGGGTTGGACGTCGGTCCGGCTGATCATGCATAATGTATTGCTGATGATTTGATGACCGACGACGACGACGAACAAACACATGCTGTGGATGTTGTCTGTGTCCCTCCCCCTTCCCCCCCCCTTCCTGCCCTGTGTGTGGTGCACCCGGTGTCTGTGTGTGTTTCGCTCTGTCTGTGTGTTTGTGTGGGTGTGTGGTGTGTTGGTGTGTGCTGTGTGTGTGTTGTCGCTGCGTGGGTACAAACGTTTTAGATATAATTACATAATTGTATTTCCACATTCGCCCCATTCCTTCTTATACATTTGGGGGTCACTGGTTTTTCCCGTTCATTAGCCTCTTCGAGTTTTTCAGCGACCATCAATCAACACAGCTACCAAGAGAACAGTTTCGCTTCCCTGGTTCGATTCTCAATGAGGTCTAATCAATTGCATTCGGATGAAGTCTTTGCTGTTCAATGAAGATTTTCGGCTAGCTTTCGCGTTTTCGCCCCTTCTGGTTTTTTCCTTTTCGGCATTAGTCGGATCGTGTGGTTTAAGGTTGGTGCAGGACCAGACCATGCTGGCCCCCCATTTACGCTCAGCAGCATGTCTGGGACGTGTGCCGAGAAAACGCGGTCTGGTTTTTCTACTGTCCGTGTCCGTCCCTTCATGCAACCCATTCACCGGTCGCTTCGGATTGCAGATGGAATCAATTTATTGGACAGTGCGTCCTTGAACATTGAATCCACTCCTAAAGGTTCTTCCTCCTTCTCTGCACATTACCATTTCCCTATCATGCCTTCACACATAACACTCTGTTCGCCCCTGTTTTATGGTTGGTATGTATTACACATGAACATGGATGTTGTAGAAGGCATCATCCCTTTCCCCTCAAGGTATTTCTCATTTCCACAGGTCCCGTTTTTATTTTTAACTCATCTTCATTTTGATGATGATATATTTATCACTTAATTTTTGTTTATTGATTGGGTCTCAGGTCTAACTTTAATTTTTCTTGTTATCTGTATTATGCTTATCGATTAAGAACCACAATAGTCTGAACCAATCGCTGTTTTCGGCCACGTTCATTTGGGAAACATTCTGACTCTCGTATTCTTGTTAATGATGCTCACCGGTGTTGGTTTTCAATTAAACGCGTTCTTTCGCTTTCGTTCCACTGTTCAATCGACTTTCTTTGACGCCGTTGTGTCTACGACCAGTTTTTTTTTAATTTGGTTTTGTTAACAAAACGACCCTACGCCAACTCAAACTGCTGGAAGAACGAGGGGCTGCTCACGATGGTTGGGGATGTGGGATGGGGAGGGGCCCGCGGCCGGGGCTGGGGGGACCACTTCTCGGGGGGCGGGGGGAGGGAGGCACTGGGTTAGACGTCGCGGAGATTGCACGACAAAAACACAACGACAGCAAAATTAACCCAGCACCCTTTATATGGATGAGAGTCTCTAATATGGGCCGGATACCAATAAAGAACAACCCAAAAATTCGCAACCCCCTGGGCCAAAAACAACTTAGTCTTACTCGCTAAGTGCTCAGTTAATCGCACACTGCTTCCGCGATCCCTGTGTGAGAGCGGTGTGAGTAGAAGAGACCGACAGCGACGGCCCGGCATTCGATACAGATGAGAAACCCACGGACATAAACACTGGCGCGAATGCGTGCAAACACGCACACGCACACGCGCGCTTTCTCCCGCGGCTTTGAGCAGCACGTCGAGCCCCGCGCGCCAACACACACCACTACCACAACACCTACAAGAACAGCACGCCCCCCCACAGAGAGAAGAGAGGAGCGGACCGAGAGACGACCGAGACCCGCGACGATGGATTCCGAGGAGGAGACGATAGAGAGATTTTCCGAGGAGGCCTCCTGGATGGAGTATTCTTTTTTTCCCCCCGGCGGGGGCGATGAGGACCCGGAGATGATGGACGATGATTTTCCCTTTGCTGTGTAGAGAGCGCTAGGAGAGGGAGAGGGACGGAGGGAGAGAGCGACGAGCGAGAGGAGAGAGAGGAGATGAAACCGAGCGATGATGACAGACCAGACAGACAGACAGACAGAGAAGAGATAGTAGCAGCACAGAGACTAGAGAAGGAACCGGATGGACAGAGAGATTAATGAAAACTCAATCTTCATTGTTTTCGAAAGAGGGAACCATTTACGTAAAGTGGCCCCCCGCCTTCTGTATTTGCAGTAATTTGAAACCACAAATTAACCCCCCAAACTAAAGACAAGAAACAGTTTCCTTTGACCCTATTCCTTTTTGCCCCCGCTTACCCCCCATTCACCACCCAAAGCACCAACCCCACCCCCACCACACCACTGCTCCCTGGAACACCGAGGCGAACGAAGAAACAAGGCAACCCGAAACCCTGCCAACAACCGAGACAAAGCGAAAAAACATTTCTTGATTTTTTTTATTATCCAAGGTCGGCTCAGGCAACATACTCGCCAATCTTTGCTGCCTTTTAGCAAATACATTTCTTCCCACCCATGGTTGTGTAGGGAATCTTTTCTACAGTTTATTTGCAGGTGCCACCGTCTTAAGTTCCCCAAACGCGTACTCCCACCCAAATTAACGATTACACCGTTGTTGGTAATATAAACCTTGTTGTAACGTGAAACTTGAGGATGGGCCGGAAAAATATGTGCTTGTGATCGCAGAGTTCTACCCACCGGCCAATTATTAAACAAAATCACCAAACCCCTACAGATGTCGAGCCACACCCCATTGAGACAACCCTTCAACCCCTCGCCCTTATAGGCACAGCTCTGTGCAAACACCCTATCACCCCACCCAGACACCAGCCCACGATCTCGCATTACGGTCCTGATGTCGCCTCAAGACCGAGAGACCGAATCCACCAAGTTAGTGGACCGTCTTGCCACTGTCAACACGGACTCTTTCCCCTGTGGTAAGTGGCGTGCTTCCTCCACCGTCACCCCCTGGACCTTTCTCCCAGGGGGGTCAAACCTAGTTAAGGCAATTACGAAGAAAAAGAAGAAACTCGCCCCAAAAGGCTGCTGGGGTAGACGGACCCATCCGATGAAGACTGGGTCCTTCGACGCCTCTTCGCTCTCCTTACTTCCTGTCATTCGCCCTTTTATGTTCCATGTTATGATCCGGCTTTTACACTGTTCGGCCATCGGCCAACAAGACTGAGCAATACACACACCCAATAAAAGATAATAAACGAACAACACCCATTCGGCAGTTTATTGAGGACGAATTTTGACGCAAAGAAACTTTTCTCTTTTATGATATTGTAACCATGGGAAACTAATAAGCGTTGTGCATTTCGTTTTTCGACGCAACCCTTACACTTTTATTCAAGTAAGGTATTGTGGCCCCACTACGTGTATACTAACCCCCTTATAGTGAGTTGACAACTTGTTGTAGAATGCCCAAAACTGAACTCTTGTAGGTCCCCATAATATATTATACTTGCTGTAAAGACCATGCCCCTAGTTCAGTCAGTAGATACGAGCCCATCCACACGGATCACCAAACTAGTTACCCGATTACCACCATATACACCGAAAAACCCCTTTCATCATCTCCTCATTCACATGTTCATCTCCATTCTTGCCATTCTACAATCAATTATTAATCTTCGCGCCGACAACAGGACACACAGAGAAGAAATGCAAACTGACTATCAACTTCACCCACACACACACACACACACACACACACACAACACACATCAACCAACACACCACACCCAACACACCACCAAACACCTCATCATTCCAGTCACACAAATCCAAATCCATATTCTAACACAAACTGGATTAATATGTGGACCCAAGTGTTCTTTCCTCGATTATCAAGATCATCCAAAGCCATAGCAGAAGGCCTTCTTGGGTTAATTGTAGGTCCTTCCCATCTGTAGTAGTTTTATAACCTAGTGTCACAACGGATACAGTGTAAACCAACCACCAAGAATAAACATTAAGTGACGGACCAGGATATCTGTTCAACTTCATTTTAAATCAAGACTCAAATGTCTTGAGTACCTAAGACTACCACCTAAATCTTCTCACAGGGCATACTTATAGATAACCCATTGAACCCCTTTCCACAATGAATCAGCTCCCGCCTTTAATCACCTAAAGCCCATATTTCACATCCCATACTGCATTTGTTACAGGAAGCAATTGTGATCAGATTTCAATATGCACATGCAAAAAAATCACTATGGAACTAAACGGAGACGTTGTAAAATTACGTGCAAAAAGAGCTTCATTAGCCTGGCTAGCTAAATCCCGACAGGCAGTGTTGAAACTCAGTTTGTCATCAAAACTTATAAATAAAGTGCTAACAAACACGTTTCAACAAAGACAAACAAATCCGCAGGAAGATACAAATAAAAACAAAATCGCTATCATTCACTTTGGGGGAAAAGGCATTAAATATTACAATTGTAAAAAAGAGAATGAAAAACGGCTATTTTACAAAAAGTCACTACTATCACTGTCAGAGTCAACAGACCCTGCCCCAAGCAATGACTCATTGTTTACATCAAGTGAAATTTTGCCTTTGACCTCTCGTGAACTTTGTTGTGGTTGCTCTATTGAAGCATTTTCACGTGACATCGACAGCTTACTGATTGGATTTAGCATACCCTCAGCATTGCTCTCCCGCCTTCCACTATCACCCCTCCCACCTCCATTATCCCGCTTTTCACTGTCCTTCTTCCCTCCACTGACCTCCTCCTGTCCACTGTCCTCCTCCATCCCTCTATTACCGCTCTCTTCACATGCCGTTTTCTGTCCACTTTCCTCCCCACCCCTACACTCCTTCCTCGCATCACCGTCCTGCCTCTCTTCATTTCTCTCTCGTTTCATGACTGTCCTCTCTACTTTCCACCCCCAAACACAAATCCTGTCATGGTTCAGATTGTCAGCAACGGTACCGCACTCACTGGAAAACGTTTGCGCGAGATTCATGCAACGATTTCAGGTGTCAACAACATAATGGGACAGCTTTCCAAACAGGTGATTCGTCAGGGCCCTCCCTCCTACATAAATTTCCCCTCCCCCGAGAAAAAACCTTCTTTGGCCAGCAGGCCCACCACAAATCCATTTCTGAACCCTTACTCTCACATCTTTGATTTCTGTGCCACTGTCATTTAAAGCAAACTTCTCCCCTTCAATCAAGAGGTATTAAAAAATCATGGTCTTCTCCTTGCAGAAGGTGCACCTGGCGATGACTGGTGCATCAGGCGTGTTATTCAGTCTGTGCACTCTGTCAAAGGAGACAGACTATGGCAGCTGCATCTTGTCTTTCAGGAACTTCTGTGCAGTTGACTCATCATCCTGGTTTGTGTCTCAGCGGTAGGTTCGGGGCAGTCCATAGAACAACAGGTTGTTCCCTTCTGGACCGACACTCCAGGTCATCCAGCTTCAGGTCCACATCCTCAAGGCGCGCGTTTTCAGGTCCTGGTTCACTTTCCTTAGGTCGTCATTTTGAGATATCAGCCTGTCGTTCTGGGTCTTCAGCTTCCGCACCTCTTGACGTATCTCGGTTCATTTCCTCCCTCATGACAGTGCAGGGTGGGGGGGGGGACAGCACTCACATCTTCCTGCAGACTGTTCAGTTTTAGTGTTGATGTTGACGTTCAATTTAAATAACTTCATGTCATAGGCTTGCCTCTCGTTTGGTCATATTGCCGTCAAAATTCGAATTTAGCCAGGCTATGCTTGCCAACAGTTCTTTAAAGTTTGATTCACTGACACTGCTCAACACTATGCCTTCGTTCGGAGCCTTCATCTGTGGTTTCTGGTCATCAACTGTGCCTCTGGCAGAGGTCCTTCTAGGGTGAGGTCCAGGATTTTGATCTATATCACCACACATTAGTGCCAACAGATTACAGTAAGTAAAAACTGAAAAAAATCTGATAGCAAACAAACCTACCTTCTCGACACCGCCTGCGTAAGTACGCAACGTCCAATGTCGGCGATCGAAAAAACTTTCCATACTCTTTGCTACATGAAGTGGATGAACATTCCTACAAAAACCACATTTTCCTCGAAATGAACGCAACTGGGCACTCAGGCATCGTCCTTTTAGTAGTACCAATGCCACAACTTAGGAACACAACAAGTCTTGGAAATATATATATTTTTGCACAAAGAACAGGAGGAAAAAACAACGCAGCTGGACCGATCGTGAAATAAACTCCTTGTCCCCACACACCTTCTCCACAGAGAGAGAGAGACCGGAGAGAGAGGATCCTTTCGGGCTTGGAGGAGAGAGAGAGGCGAGGAGGGATCTGATTGAGGATGAGGGAGAGAGCGGCGATCCTTTTCGAGGAGAGAGAAGTCGTGAGGGAGGAGAGAGGAGATGTAGACTCCTCCTCAACGTGTGTGTGTGTGGGTGTGTGGTTGTGGGTGTTGTGTGTGTTCGTGTGTGTGTGGGTGGTGTGGTCGTGAAGAACATCCATATGGCCCCCAAAAACAGGTTTGTGCTCTTCAATGCTATGCAGTGTCCCCTAGAAATGGATGCATGTTTTCTGAGGTGGCCATAGATAGTGAAAACAGCTTTAAATACACAACTGACTTGCTCTCTACATCTCTGTAACTTATTACCTATAAACATCACAACAACTGTTATTACCACAACACCACCACCACCACACACCATACTACTCAATATTATTACTCACTACTGCTGCTGTACTGAGATGACAATGGATGATAATAATGATAGTATTATGGGCACCGGAAACAGTATTGAATACCTCCTCTCTATATCGTTAAAACATAGACTATCACCAGGTTACCACATGCATCCGAATTTGGACAGAAACTAGTGAACATGATGTAAAACAAGTACAAATTTCACACGCGTAATGAAAAAAGCGACAAACGACAAAACAGTGCTTAAGCACGAAAATTAAAAGGAAAGACACCGTTCACATGACGCTTGGTTTTAATAACCGACTGGGAAAACACCACAGTGTTAGGTGTCCTACCATGGATCCCGACTGCCCTGCGTCTAAACCATGACGCAGCCAGAATCAGCCAAGGCAGTGTACACTCTCATCTGATGAGGTGTTGTGTGCGTGCACGCTCGCTTCAGTCACTGTAGCAGACACCGTGTTTCATCAGGACCCAATGGGACAACCAAGTGTTGTGTTTGCATATATATCCCAGAGAAGCTGTTCTTTGATACTCCAGTGCCAGGTCCTATGTGTGTATGGATAGATTCACCGTGTTTCAGTGAATCTGTCTTGAATTCATGAACAAAAAAAAGCAATGAGTAAATCGATAAAATGAATAAATAAACACAAGTGAGCTAGTGTTGGCCTGATACTGATTTACGAAGCTGGATTGCAAAAAGAAAGCAAACTTACTTTTACAAAGACCAGCCGCCGTGGCGAAGTGGTTAGCGTCGCGGACTCCCGGCTGGGAGGTCGTGGGTTCGAATCCCATCAGAAGTGTGTGGGTTTTTCTGCCCCGACCGGCTCCTACCCAGAGTTGAGTTTGCTGCGGACTCAGTTGGGAAGACTGGGACCACACAGTCGAGTTTCATCCACTTAATGGATGCGTTCTCTGAGTGTTGCTCAAATTTCCTGACCAACACTGCAGGTGTCTGTATCTCTCGGGCCTGGTTGACGCCGGGATATATTATGAAAGGAAGCGTAGAGTACAGCCCTGTCATGTAGTCTCAGACCGAAATGGAAATCCGTAGCATCATCATCATAATCATCCTCATTCTCATCGATCAGCATAAAAAAAAAGTCTCAAATTCTGTGGCCCTTCATGCCCTGCTCTCATGGTGACCTCAGTTTCGATGTCTCTCCACGTCTGTGGCCTTGGTTTGGTTCCGTCGGGGTCACCGGTATCGGCGAGTCCATGGGGGCTGTCGTTGGACGGACGTGGTGGCGCCCTCCGGGGAGAGCTCACTCACGCCGGCTCCGCGACTAAGCAATTATTGTCGTCAGTAGGGGGCTTAGTAGGTGGTGTCCTGCGTATGTTAGATCAGAACAGGCGCCACTGAACACCACCGAAGTGACTCGGCAGCAGTGCAGTGTCTCCTCCGGTGGGTTGCCTCTTGACGACTTGACATTGACTGCTGCCTGTGGATTGCCGGTGCCGGGGCTGCGGCGGGGCCGACCGGGCCGTGGCTGTGGACAGGGTGTCGGAATGAGCGGCGTGGGTGCACTGCCTCTGAGGTGGCGCATAGTTTGGGACAGCAAAAAACAACAACAACAACAAAAAAAAAAAAACAAAAAACTTACTTTTACAAAAGTAGAAGCGTATCTGCGGTTCTTTTTGTGGACGCCTAGGAATCTAGTTTTCTTTTTGACCCCCCCTTTTGTTTCGGTCTTTACCACCAATCTTCAAATTATATAGTTGTTCTGAAAAAGACCCAGACAAGTGTTACCAATTTTTTTTTTTATAAGCCTAGGAATCTGGCTCTCTTATCATTGGACTGGTTGACATGAAGAAATGTTGTGGTTCTTAATATATGTGGGGATGGAAATAGATTAGACTGAGTAATAAAAACGCTTGAGGCTGACTTACAAAATCTGCTAAGAAATTCAAGACAAGAATACTTTATTATCTCCAAAGAGAAATTAAAAGCGCCAATAAAGCATGTCTATGGATCTATATATAACGAATCACAAATCACATCCACACACACACACATACACACACACACACGCGCGCGCGCGCGCGCGCGCGCGCACACGCACGCACGCACACGCACGCACGCACGCACGCACGCACGCACGCACGCACACGCACACATACGCACACACACACACACACACACACACACACACACACACACACACACACACACACACACACATATATATATATATATATATATATATATATATGTATGTGTGTGTGTGTGTGTGTGTGTGTGTGTGTGTGTGTGTGTGTGTGTGTGTGTGTGTGTGTGTGTGTGTGTGTGTGTAATATACAAACAAGCTTTCTGAACCGGATTTTATCAAAAGTTTAATTCTGAGTCAGGAGTGTGATGGACCTGGGAACGAAACTGTTTTAAGTTCTATTTGTTTTGAATTTTTGAATTTGGAATCTTCGTTCAGATGGTAGAACATTGTAGTTTATTTTTAAGAACGTAAGAACTGTCGGCAGCAATGTTCACACTTTTTGTGTGACACGACTTTCATGCATTTGATCTTACTGTCCTTATTTATTATTTATTTTTTTTTTACCAATAATCTTTCCACATGTATTCACCACTCTATTTAAAATGTTTTTGTTTTTCACGCTAACATTTCCAAACCAGCACAAAAAAGCCAAAGGACAGCACTAATTCTACAAAACAACGATAAAACATATTTAAGATGTCCTTTTTAACAGAAAGAGTCCGAAGTTTCTGAAGACAGTATATTCTAGATTGGCATTTTGTAGATAAATTGAGTATTTGCATTAAAATTCAGCTTACCATCTAAAAGAGTACCCCAGATACTTATGTTCACTTACACGTTCCAATTTGGTGTTTACGAAGTTTCCGAAGATAACATATTTTAGTTTGGCATTTTTTAAGATAAATTGAGTATTTGCATTAAAATTCAGCTTATCATCTCAAATAGTACCCATATACTTATATTCACTTACACGTTCCGCTTTGGTGTTTACGATATACAAGTGAGGGACAGGAGCTGGGTTTCTTCGAAAATCAATTACCATCTCCTTCGTATTACTAACATTCAAATCTAGATAATTCTCTTCGCACCATGTACAAAACTGTTCCACCTCCTGGAAATGAATGGTATCTGAATTGACAGGTTTTCTAAAGCAGAGTCAGCTGAATACTTTATGACAGGAGTGACAGAAGAACCAGTGCAATCATTTGTGTAAAGAGTACAGGGGAGAGAACGGTGCCTTGAGGTGAACCAGTAAATGTGCTTTTTGCTGATGAACATTTTCCTTCAAAGCGTACGCATTGTGACCTATTGACTAAAAAGTTCACAGTCCATAAAATCAATTTAGGGTTGACCTGTAATGTTTGGAATTTCTTTCCCACAATGCATGGTCGAATATCATTAAAAGCTGATGAGAAATCAATCAAAAACAGGCTGCGAACAAAAGAAACCATGTTTTCAAGATGTATGTATGCATGGTTTAAAAGAGTGATTATTGCATCGTCTGTACTTCTGTTCTCTTTGTATGCAAATTGGTATGGATCACAAAGCTGTTTGACTTGAGGAAGAAGAATCAGAAGGACAAGGTGTTCAAAAGATTTCATTACAAGAGATGTCAATGCAACAGGTCTATAGTCATTCAAATATGGTTTCTTGTTTTTGGTACAGGACAAAAAAATCATATGAAAAAAGCTTGCTGTAATGATCTTGAAAGTACATGACGAATTCTATATCACCACATCCCACCTTCTCACCAACCTAGCCCCACCCTCATCCTCTCTCCGCTCTTGTCCTGTTTGCTGTGGCAGAAACTGATCGTCATCATGTCAGGTACCCAGTTGTACGTGAGTTTCATGTTTAGAGTTAATGACGACGATATAACGTCACATTCATCACAACAATGAGTAATCTGGAATGGAAACTGAAATTGTATCCATAACAGACCGATTTTTTTTTTTTTTGTGAAAACCCAAGGAAACACGACACTATGTGTCGTAAAATATTTCCATTTATTGTTTACAAGAAAAGACCAATTGAAACATTTTAGTGCCAGAGAATTCCACTCGAAAATCTGTTGGAAAAAACGTTGCAGAGTGGATAGCCTGAGCATTGCACAGTTAAACATCTCACTATCAGTCATCAGCTCACAGTGATACGCGTAAAACAGTATATATCTGCTATAAAAAGGAGCAGGTTAAACAGAGATGAAAATTTTTAATCACAAAGATATGTGAATGGCTGAAGGCAAGAATGTAAAACACAAAACAAAGCAAGATAAAACGAAATGAAAGACGCACCAGAAGACAATAAATATATACGAATACGAATATCTGTTGTGTTAGGTGTTCTGCCCATTCACAACGGCATAGAAGAGGGATGGTGAACGTAATCAAAACTGGACGATTACAATAATTTGAAAAGTAATTACACCGTCAATTGTCTTCGTAGAGTAGATTACACACTACGGGAATGTCAAGGGCAGAAGACATGACAATCCACGTTTGTTGCAAATTTACATTCAAAGGTATTTAGCAATTATAAAGTTTTCTGTAAACCAGTTCAGTTTACAAAACACGGAAGATGATCTGGAGGAGTTGTATATACCATCAAAATTGAATTTTTACCCTTTGTACAAGCGTATGGACTGATCTAAATAATGCAACTATGTTCAATATTTCTAAAGATTTTTTTTTTTTGTTTTTTTTTTTTTTTTTTTTGTGTCCTAACCTCTGCACCACTTCAGAGGCAGTGCACCCACGCCGCTCATTCCGACACCCCGTCCACAGCTGCAGCCCGGCCGGCCCCGCCGCAGCCCCGGCACCGGCAATCCACAGGCGGGAGTCAATGTCAAGTCGTCAAGAGGCAACCCGCCGGAGGAGACACTGCACTGCTGCCGAGTCACTTCGGTGGTGTTCAGTGGCGCCTGTTCTGATCTAACATACGCAGGACACCACCTACTAAGCCCCCTACTGACGACAATAATTGCTTAGTCGCGGAGCCGGCGTGAGTGAGCTCTCCCTCCGGAGGGCGCCCCCACGTCCGTCCAACGACAGCCCCATGGACTCGCCGATACCGGTGACCCCGACGGAACCAAACCAAGGCCACAGACACGGTGGAGAGGACATCAAAACTGAGGTCACCATGAGAGCAGGGCATGAAGGGCCACAGAACTTGGGACATTTTTTTTTTAATGCTGATCGATGAGAATGAGGATGATTAAGATGATGCTACGGATTTCCATTTCGGTCTGAGACTACATGACAGGGCTGTACTCTACGCTTCCTCTCATAATATATCCCGGCGTCAACCGGGCCCGAGAGATACAGGCACCTGCAGTGTTGGTCAGAAAATTTGAGCAACACTCTCAGAAACGCATCCATTAAGTGGATGAAACTCGACTGTGTGGTCCCAGTCTTCCCAACTGAGTCCGCAGCAAACTCAACTCTGGGTAGGAGCGGGTCGGGACAGAAAAAACCCACATGCCTCTGATGGGATTCGAACCCACGACCTCCCAGCCGAGAGTACGCGACGCTAACCACTTCGCCACGGCGGCTGGTTCTAAATATGTTTTTTTGTCTTACAAACAATGTTCTTTATATATCATGCACATATGTCCTCCAGAAAATTCACCATATTATACTTTCTATGGTACTGATAATGGCGTAAGTGATTTGGAAAATGTCTCTCTGCTGTTGTGCTCAATATGTCTGATATGTACTTACTTCCGGTTGGAAATCTAAACAACAAAATTTCTAACAGTTGTCAGGAATTTCCGACCGAAAAATGTCCTTTCAGTTCACGCAATGGGATCTTTATCAACAGATGTTCCGAAGACAAGACACTGAACAGATATGGCAAGCTATCGTTAAACATTTGTACTGCATTAGATCGGTGAGTTTTAAATGTGTGTGTGCGACGGCGATCCTCAAGGTCATTTCATATACATTTCAGAGACAGGGAACAGTGTGAATGATTATTTTATAACTTCCTATGACATATTTGAAATGATAGTGATTAATAGCAAATCGCCAAGAAAACGTAGACAAACGAATCACAAGACAAAACACGACGCGTTTCGACCTCTTAGGTCTTCTTCAGGCAAGATACAAAGCACACAGGACAAAGAAAATGAACGAGCAATCACTTATCTTCATTCACTTCAGCGCAAGATGGGCGTTGAATTTTACATTCGAAACGCGTCGTGTTTTGTCTTGTGATTCGTTAGTCTACCTTTTCTCTGCGGTTTGTTGTTAATTACATTTAAAATTATTTAAATTTCCGCCTGCAGTCGGCTCACTTTGCAACTAGATCTTCCGATGACATGTTTAATGCTATTAATCTATCGTGCATTCTCTGTGTAAATGAACGTATTCAGTCTGGCCATCTACCTCTAGTATTCAATACAAACTTCCTTTTTGAAATCATGAAATAATGGAAAAGGCAAAGAGGAAAACATACAATTTATAGATAAGTATAAATGGCAATATGATTCTGCTACTGCTTTCTATGATCTAATAAATAGTCAACATGCATTGCTGATGCTGGAGAAAGCTGTCGACGATGATACCATCGCCGCTTTGAAGATATTTAATACTTGTATAATAGATCAAGCGACGTGCATGAGGAAACAGATAAGAGGAAATAACATTCAGAAGAATGATGACTAGTTTGATCAGAAATGTTGTGAAACGAAACAAAACAAAACAAAACAAAACAACAACAACAAAAGACATTGAAACAACTTCTAAGAATATCTAGAATGACATTAGATGACAAATACAGAAACATTGATGGAAAAGCTTGAAGGGAGTATAAAAATCTTGTAAAGAGCAAGAATTAGTATAATTCTACTTTATTAGGTATGTTAGTTAACTCAGTGGATGATCAGCATGAGTTTTGGAAGCATATGCGTAGAATATCAGTGAGAAAAGTAGCACGCATAACAATATTTTTATCAGCGATTGGTATCAGCATTTCAAAGATCTTCCGAAAAAAGACACCGAAGAAGACGCAGAAGAAATAGAAGAAATAACTTTTCTTGATCCTAATAGCAATGCAGGGTTACTCGACCGTCCAATATCAAGAACAGAAGTAATCTCTGCAATTAAAATAAGAACCCAAGAACAGAAAAACTGCAAGCCCTGATTGTATCACTGGACAAAATTTGAAAATGTTGGAAATATGGTAATTGAGTTTTTCATCACATTTTTCAATGTAATTATTGACAAAGGGATCTTTCCTGATCACTGAACAGAATCGATTATATGGCCATTATATGAAAAAGGTGATATCAATGATTCATTTGATTACAGGCGCTTATCACTTACTGATAAAATATCAAATTATAGCATATAGTTATATAATCAACTTCAGACTGCAAGAGTTGGTCGAACTTAATGTAACGGGTGAGTGTTAGTTAGTGGGTTTTATAAAAGGTTATTCAACTATTGATCATTTGTTTATACTTTTGGCTGTTATACAGAAACAGTTTTCATGAATCGCAAATCATGTGTGACCTTTATTGACTTCGAAGATACATTTGATTTAGTTTCTGTAAAATTACTTTGGCCAATACTTCAACAGAACAGAAAAGGGTAGGATATACTGATGAATTGGGGCCTTGTGTAAAAGCAAGGGATAGGTGTGGTCGTGATTTTGCAGAATACAGAAGGTGTAAAACAAGGAGATTCATGTGGTCCTGTTTTGTTTTCCCTTTTTATTAACGAATTGGCACAGGAAATTATAGATAAGGGAAGGCGTGGTGCAACACTGTCTCCAGATATAGTTAATTTATTTAGTTTGTTATTGGCAGTTGATACAGCTTTGTTGTCCGAAACACCAGTTGGCTTTAGATCAAGTTGAACAATTTATGTCATGCAGCATTTAGACCCCAGATAAAAAATATATAAGAGAGTAATGCTCTCTTTTAGGAAAGGAGGATACCTTGCAGCACGAGAGAGATCTTTTCATGGGTAAGCAAATGGCTGTCGTTAACTGTTTTGAATATCTTGATAATTATTTTTCTACCCAACTTAGTTTTGTGGCTGTGTGTAAAGATCTCGCGAGTGGGCGAGAAATGCATTGTTTTTATTGCTGCAGCGATGGTACGTACTTAATAATAATTCGGTTAGAGTATTATTACCGATTTTTTATACTCAATAGCAAGCTATTGCTCTCTATGGTGCTGAACTGTGGGTCTGGATGCTGCCGCCGTTCATGATGAAAGGTGCATTTGTATGCTCTAAAGAAGTTTTTAGGAGTCTACATAAAAAAACCCTAATGATCTTGTTTATAGAGATACTTGACATTATCCTATATGTATGAATTCAAGAGTGCAGTGTATTAGGTACTGGCTTAAGATATAACGGGTGTGAATGATAACAGATCACCTTTGAAAGGTTATAAGATGTTATTTTGGTTTAAAATCACGAAGCAAAACTACATGGGCGTCAAGTGTTCGTAAGATCCTATTTCTAAATGGTTTTGGATTTGTATGGCTGAACCAGAGTGTGGAAAATGTAAAATACTTTTTGCAAGTGTTTCGTTAAAGAATTACTGATAACTGATGGCAAAACTGGCATGAACATCTTCAGGAACGTGATAGGTTTGCATTATACAGATCATTTGAATAATCCAATAATTGCGAAATGTATCTTTCACTTCATATTGACAGACATTTGAAAATTACATGATGAAATTCAAATTTGTGTTTCGGATGTAGCAGTTCATAGTCAACGGTATGATGTAGTCTCTGACCGCAGTTTGATATGCTCGCTAGGCAAAGGCAAAGGATGATGAAATACACGTTCTGGTCGGCTCTGCTCTCAGTGATCTACGTCAGGAATATATTCCACTTAAATATAACGCCAATCCATGTCAGTTTCGTGTGACTCTACTATTTACAAATGAAAGTAATACTATTGTGGAATTAATGCATATATTAGTATAAAGGCTGCGAGAGGCGAGCTGTCGTGGTTAGCTAATGAATGCATTGACACACCTTGTTACATGGATACAGATATCCTAGCATGGAGTTAATATCTGGGTCAGTAGATTGTACTTCTTGCACGTGTGTAGTAGATTTTGTATTTCGTGCATTTGTTATTTTGTGTTGTTGTTGCACTAAACATGCTGAGCTTTGAATGTAATCCCCCTTTCAGAAGGGGCTGTGGCCTATCCTGAATAAATTTATCTCATTTCATCTCTCTCTCTTTTTCTCTGTATGTCTGTCTGTCTCTATCTCTCTCACCATAAGTTACCTTTGCGACATTCTAACCCCTTCTTCTTCTTCATTCTCTCTCCTTCCCGCGCATCCCTGTTTCTTTCATAACCCCCACCCTGCCACACCCTTCACCTTTACCCGGTTTGTCCCCGTGGAGCTGTAAGCCAGATATTAAAACGGTCCCCCTAGCCCCCTGTCTTTCAGGTCCAGATGGAGACAAGACCCGAAATGAAATGTGTGTGAACCCACCAGCTTCTATAGCAGACTCCACGAAGTTCTCCCCCTCCTCCTCCCTTGGTTTCAGCAACACAGGAGAGGAGAGGGGGTGGAATGGGAGTGGGTGGAAGAAGGTGGCACGGGGACTTCGGAGATTGTTCTGGCTTTATTGCATCTCACTGGGCTAACCCAGATCAAGAACACATCAGCGAGTCCACTCTTGTATTATTTTCCTCCTTCTTCTTTGACAGTTGGGCTGGAAACAAGATGGTAGGTTTCTTTCTTTTTTTTTTTTTCCTCTCGGAGAGACCTTTCACTTCGTATGGCCATTGATCAGAAATATTCGTTGAGACTTCTCTTCATTAGATAGATTGATTATATCATATTGTATTGTATCATATTATATTAAATTATATAATATTAAACCATATTATATTATATAATTTCGTATCATATTATACTGACTCATATCCGTTTACATTAAATATAAATTCATATGATAATATAATATATAATATTATATTGTTTACATGACATATATTATATTATATTATATCATATTATATTATATATATTAAGAGGAGAAGGAAGAGGAGTAGGAGGAAGAGGGAAGACAAGGGAGGGGGGGGGGGAGAGAATAAGGAGGATGAGGATAAGAATACAAGGACAAGGATCAGTTTGTATGGCATCAACCATTTTTTTTTTCGTCGACACTTCTGGTCATTCTATATACTGATGCTATAATTTCGTTTAGTGAGATGATTCAGGAGAATGGAGAGGAGGAAGAAGAAGAGAAGGAGGAGGAGGAAGAGAAGGAAGAGGAGGAGGTGGAGGAAGAGGGGCGAGGAGAAAGAGACGATGACAAGGACAGGCAGAGATCAGTTATGTACACACTGATGAGATTTTACTCGACACTTCTGTTCATTACATGCGTTGATGCTATCATGGAGAGGGCAGGGATTGACGGAGGAGGAGAATGATGGGGATGGGGCAGGAGAAGGACTATGGTCAGTTGGAATGGCCATTGACCTGCACAAAGCCTTGTAAACACTTTCAGACGATTATACGCTGACACTGTCATTAACAGGGGCTGAGCGACTAAGGAATTCTGGTCGTCAGTAGGGCGCTCAGTAAGTGGTTTTCTGTGCATGTTGGATAAAACTGGCGCCACTGAACACAACCGAAGTGATTCAATCGAAGAGCAGTGTGTCCTATAGATGGTTTCCTGCTATCCCTTTATGTTCCTGTCGGTGGTGAGGGTGAGTGTGGCTGTGCATGGAGAAGCCGGAATGTGCTGTGGAGGGTTAATGCCACTGGGGAGGGGGGGGGGGGGACAGACAGAGACAGAGAGAGAGAGAGAGAGAGAGAGAGAGAGAGAGAGAGAGAGAGAGAGAGAGAGAGAGAGAGAGAGAGAGATTCCAGTTCGCATGGCCATTAATCAATCGAGTGTTTGGTTCATATTTTTACGTATTGCATATACTAAGAGTGTCATTAAAAGATGAGAAAGAAGAACACAATGAGAACGAGAAAAAGACCAGGAAGAAGAAGAAGAAGAAGAAGAAGAAGAAGAAGAAGAAGAAGAGAAGAAGAAGAAGAAAACAGGAAGACTTTGTAAGCTAACGATGACGACGGATTATCAGTTAAAAGTACGCGTGCATGTGTGAATGCGTGCGCGCGCACATGTGTGTGTGTGTGTGTGTGTGTGTGTGTGTGTGTGTGTGTGTGTGTGTGTGTGTGTGTGTCTGTGTGCTGGCGTGCGTGAATACGTGTGTGTGTGTGTGTGTGTGTGTGCGTGCGTGCGTGCGTGCGTGCGTGCGCGCGCGCGCGCGCACGCGCGCGCGCGTGTGTGTGTGTGTGTGTGTGTGTGTGTGTGTGTGTGTGTGTGTGTGTGTGCAAAGTATGAGTGTTTATAGAAATCTGTTTATTCGATTTTTTCTTTCACGTGGATATTACAGATTCAAGACCATCCAGCATGGTCACTGTAGGCAATGGTCTTGTGCACGAGTCACAAGAAGAAGTACATATACACATACACATACTCCACCACCACTTCCCCTACGCCACACCAATCTGCTTGGTTGGTGTGGCGTAGGAGAAGCGGTGGTGATCAACTGAGTGCGTGAGTTACAGAAGACGCGTGTTCCACGTGTTGTGGTGGGGAAAGGGAGGAGCGGGATCAATGGTGGTGGTGTGTCTGTTCGTCCACCGATTGGCTCAATTGTGTGTGTGTGTGATGGTGGTGGTGTGAGCGTGGTGTGTGGGGTGTCTGCGTGCGAGCGTGCGCGCGTGCATGCGTGAGTGCTTGCGTGCGTGCGTGCGTGTGTGTGTGTGTGTGTGTGTGTGTGTGTGTGTGTGTGTGCCCCTTTTTTGTGTGGGTTAATTTCCTTCAGCGCTCGGTTATTTCACTATCACTTTTTTTCTTTTTTTAGTGTATTAAGCTTTTTATTCTTACTTTTTTCACTTCCTTTCCATGGGTGGTGGTGATGATGATGATGATGATGATGATGATGATAAGCAGCAACAGCAGCAGCAGCAGCAGCAGCAGCAGCAACACTACAACAGCAACAGCATGCTAATCCTTTGTTTATTAACGTTATTATCATTTTACGACTATTGTGAGTATCATCATTATTGTTATTATTATTATTATTGTTGTTCTCTCCATTATTGTGATCATTATGATACTTATGATTATCGTTACTGATCAGTTATAACTAAGTCATGTCCTTAAAAACCATGATCATGCACACACGCGCGCGTACACACACACACACACACACACACACACACACACACACACAACACACACACACACACACACACACACACACACACACACACACACACACACACACACACACAATTATAGCAGGAGCGCAAACAATATTAGATGGTAACCTAACGTTTGACCAGCGTGTTGGGCAACAACGGGAAGGTCAGACATCTGCACAGTCCTGTGCACGAGACCCCCATCTCAAATCATTTATTTCATCAATCCAACAAGCAAACGCTGTGCACTGTGGCCTTGTACTTGAGCTGATGTGGTGTAGCGTATTGGACCAGTCCGCACGCAGCGATACTTCGATGAAAACAAAAACCAACAAGGGAAACACTGGCAAACGATCTACGACAAAAGCTAGTTCAGAGATTTCCTCCAGTGCATGTATCCTCTCTTGAGATCATTTCCTCTTGACGTCCCTTCGAATGGAATCATACCAGTTGGTCAGGCGGCTCTGCGCAATGATACAACAGTAGTGTTTTAGATTGGATGTATGTTTCTGTGGGGAATCCTGAGATATTGGAAGTGGTATCCTATCTCATCTTTTCAATTCACTTTATAGCATTGTCGCTCAGTCAAATTAATTGAAGAAGAAGAAGAAGAAGGAAGGAAGGAAGGAAGGAAGGAGGAGGAGCAGGAGGAGGAGGAGACAAAAAAACGAAAACGGAGAAAGTGATAACAGAAGAAGAAGAAGAAGAAGAAGAAGAAGAAGAAGAAGAAGAAGATGAAGAAGAAACCAAGAAGAACGAAGAGTAGACCTTCCGTCTACTAGAAGAAGAAGAAAAATAAAGGAAATAGCAGCAGAGGAAGAAGAGAAACAAGTGGAGAATAAAAAAAAATGAGAAAATAAAGAAAGAGAAGAGAAACACACCTGGATCCCCCCCCCCCCCCCCCTCCAAAAAAAACCCCAACCAAAAACAAAAACAAAAACAAAAAAAAAAAACCAAAAAACAAACAACAACACCAACAACAACAACAACAACAACAACAAACAAGCAAAAGAGGAAGATTGCCTATCCCTGTTGCTTTTTCTTTGGCTTTGTACATTTCCTGTGGCTAATGGTAGAAATTTTGCGCGCGCGCGCGCGCGCGCGTACACACACACACACACACACACACACAAACGCGCGCGCGCGCGCGCGCGCGCGCGCACACCCGCCCACACACACACACACACACACACACACACACACACACACACACACACACACACACACACACACACACACACACACACACACACACACACACACGCACACATTCATATACTCACAGAATGACACACACACACTCACACACGCGCGCAAAAAGGGTGATGTTAATAACCCCAACAATTACAGAGGGATCTCTATTAGTGATATTAGTAGTAAAATCTTTGGGACAATTATTAATAACCGACTGCAAGAATGGGTAGAGGAAAATAACATCACAGGTGATTATCAAGCAGGCTTCAAGAAGGATTATTCAACAATTGATCACATGTTTACATTGCTTGCACTTGTGCAGAAGCAGTTTTCTTACAATAGAAAGTTATACGTAGCTTTTATAGATTTCGAGAAAGCGTTTGACTCCATTAATAGAAATCTCCTCTGGCCCATTTTGAAAAAAAAATGGGTAAGAACCAGAGTCCGTTGTGGAGCGAAACTTACTGACTATATTAATTGTTCTAGAGGAGTCAAGCAGGGAGATGCATGTAGCCCTATCTTATTTTCTTTGTTTATTAATGAGTTAGCTCTTGATGTAATCAACAATGGTAAACATGGTGCTTTATTATCGCTCGATGCTTTTGAATGTTTTATCCTTCTGTTGGCCGACGATGTTGTTTTGATGTCCGAAACTGTTATAGGGTTGCAAACACAATTTGAATAGCTTGCAACGTGCCGCTAGATCTTTGCAGTTGAAAGTTAACATGGAAAAAAGTAATATCATAGTATTTCGTAAAGGTGGTTATTTAAGTGTAAGGGAAAGGTGGGTATACGATGGTACTCCTATGCCAGTTGTCAATGCATATAAATATTTAGGAATATTATTCTCAACACGCTTGAGTTTTGTTGGCGCGCATGCAAAGACCTTTCGAGTAAGCGAAAAATGTTGTTGTGCTTTGTATCATGAAAAAGTTACATGTTCTAATAATTCTTCATTCATGTTATTTATAAAGCTATTTGATTCTCAGGTTCAACCGATTGTACAGTACGGTTCTGAGCTATGGGGCTCGAAAAAAAGCGGCTATCTGTTGTGAATCTGTTCAAATATTTGCTCTGAAAAGGGTTCTTGGTGTAGATAGACGGACTCCAAATGATCTAATTTACGGTGAAACTAATCGATTTCCCATTTACATTACTTCAGCTGTCAGATGTATCCGCTACTGGTTGAAACTGTTACAAATGGAAGACTTTAGAATTCCTCGTAAGGCGTACAATATGTGTATGACTTAGATGCTAAAGGCAAAAGTAACTGGGTGTCCAAAGTGCGCCTTTGTCTATTTGAATACGGATTTGGATTTGTTTGGCTGAATCAAGGGGTTGGTAATACTAAAGAGTTTTTATGTGTTTTCCGTCAACGGTTGGTTGACTGCAGATGGCAGAAATGGACTGATCATATTCATAACAGTGGCAGATTTGATTTCTACAGGAACTTTTGTGATGTTCATGACTTGAAAACGTACTTAACCTTAGATATGGACAGGCACCTAAAACATGTAACAGCAAAATTCAGGCTAGGAATATCTGCATTGGCCACTCATTATTTTAGATATCGCATATGTAATGATTATGATATGCTTTGTCCTTTATGTAAAAAATCAATTGAAACAGAATTACACTTCGTCCTGTCCTGCCCAGCTCTCACAAGCATCAGAGAAAAGTTTATTAAGCCTAAATATTACAGACAGCCATCCTTGTTTAAAACTGAGCCTACTTTGTTCATCTACTTCTGCAGCAAGTTGTTAAGAATTTTTCTTTGTTTTTGTACAAGGCCTTTAAATAGAGAAAAATTTTTACTTCTTGAAATCACCCTTGAATTACTCTTGTTTCGTTCCGTAATTTGATTTCATGCCTGTTATATGAATAAATCATCTGAATCTGAAGGAAGCTCACACAGTCACACAGGTGTGCTCGAAGGGAAAAAAATCTGTGAACAAGCATGGCGTGTTTGAAAAAGGAAAGAAATGGCTGATTAACCAACTAGAATCATTGATGCTATTTCACTGAAATGAATTCAAAGTTCGCTGATTTCAGCTGACGACTGTTTACTACTTAACAGGAAACTGCTAAGGTGTTGCCTCTGACTGCCTGACGTGACTGCTCCTGTGGGTAGGGTGTAGCTGTGTATGAGGAGCCAAAACAAGTGGTGGGGGTTATGTCATGCTTCTTGGATGCGACTATCTGTCGAATATTAGAATGCACTGCTGAAGTCAAGAAAGGCTCTTGAATTTTTCTTGTAAAGGGAGTCTGCATCTGTCAGACATTTTATTGCGATACCGAAATGAGAAATTTTATAGCATGCCATATTAAAACTTATACCCAAGAAACGTTTCGAACCACCAAATGTATAAACAAGTGGATCAGTGATATATATGCGAAATACCTGAGTAACAAAAATGTTCGACAATGAAACGAAGAGTCTTTGCGGTGAAACTCACAGCGTGATTTCCCTGTACGCTTTCTGTAGTTTAACCGGTATCTGGCCTTCTGAATAAATGTATATTTCCTGTGCACACTCCGACAGCCTCACGGATCGCACTTTGTCCTCACTCCTTCGATTGTTCCTTCAGATTCTGGCCCACCACGTCCGACCTTACCCACACTTCAGGGAGTGCTCCATCAGAACTTGTTACTGATCCCGTGTCTTCTTCCCTCTCTCCCAGTCTGTTTAAGGTGGAGCCAGATGTCCCAGATCCAATCTTCGAGTTAGGTGGCCACATGAAAGAACTCATAGAAGGTCCAGCTTCCTATGACAGATCCAGGGACATCTTTGATCGATCCAGCTTCATTTGATTCGCTCACCTGCCCTGCTTCGGAAATAACATACATGCAGACGTCTCATTTATGTGTTGGTATGGTGGGTTGACTGTGAAGAGCAGAAATGTGCTTGAGAAAGTGGTGAACGTGGGAGGAAAAATCGTTGGTGAGAGACAAAAAAGTCTGAGTGAGCTATACAGGTGCCGTGTTGTTTGTAAAGCGAAGAAGATTACGTGTGACCAGACCCACGTTCTTGCAAATCAGTATGACCTTCTTCAGTCAGGACGAAGATATCGATCGGTTAAATGCAGAAGTGTCAGATTTAAACAAAGTTTTATTCCCCTGTCCATTGATTTCATGAACCGAGAAGATGTTTAATTGAAATCCAATTCCTCTATATGAATGTATGTCGTATGTGAGAAAATGGGTAATGTGGCTAAATTATTGTTTATTTGCTGTGAATGTGTGTGACCACAAATTAATTTCTCAAATTGAGATAATAAAGTTTACTTGACTTGACTTGACTTGACTTGACTTGACTCACTTTCCACTCTTTCTTTCTTTCCTGCATTGGCATTCGAATTTGAAAAAAAGCGAAATTTCTTCTGAGCTTTTCTCCAGTCCACAAGCAGCCAATCGGAAAAAAATCCCCCCCTTCACCTCTAACACCCTCCCCAGATCATTTGCTTGGCAGGCCCATCAAACGGAATTATGTAATCACTGCGCTATACTGTAAAATCGTTCTACTCTACGCTGATTTCTTTCGCCATTCAATGCATCCATGCAAAACAGAGATGATAATGAACGAAGATCGTTTTTGAATGGATATGATTTTCGGTGGGGAATACTGTAAATGGAGGCAACATCCTTTCTGACCTTTCAGATCTGGTTCCGAGTGTGGAAGCGTAGATTATTCAATTGGAGGAAAGAGGAAGGAAGAAAAAAGAGGAGAAGGAGGAAGACGAAGAGGAAGGCAAAGAGAAAGAAGGAGGAGGGAGGAGGGAAGGCAGAGAGAGGGAGCGGAGAAGGAGAAAGAGAGAAGAGGAGGAGGGAGAGGGGAGAGAAGGGGAAGTGAGAAGAAAAGGAAAGGAAGAAGAGAAACGACCCTGAAGGAAGCAAAGAAGAGAGAAGAGGAAAAGAAGAAAGACGAAAAGAGAAGAGGAGGAGGGAGGGGGGGGAGGACGAAGGGAGGAGGAAGAAAGGACGGAGGACGACGACGAAGGAAGACGGAGGGGGAGGAGAAGGGGGGAGAAGAGGAGAGAAGAAGAGGGAAAAAAGAAAGAAAAAAGAAGAAGGAAGAAGACGAAAGAAGAAGAAGAGGAAGAGGAGAAGGAGGGGGGAGAAAGGGAAGGAGTGAGAGGGTAGAAGAAGAAGACGAAGAAGAGGAGAGAATTGGAAGAACCTCGGAGTAGTAGTAGAAGTAGAAGGAGGGCAATAAAGAGAAAGTAGAACACTTACAAGAAAAAGCGGAGAAACGAATAGTAGGAAGAAGGGCCTCTCAGGCCAAGAAGGAAGAGAAAAAAAAAGAAGAAAAGCAGGGAGGGCGGACGAGAACCCACTGGCTTCAACAAAAAGAAAAAAAAACCACAAGAAAAACAAAAGAAAAGACAAAAACAAAAGAGCAAGGAAAGGTGAGAAAAAGAAACCCAAACAAGCTAGAAAAAAGAGCAGGGAGAAGGAAATAAAACAAAGAATTGCTAGAGAAAACGAAACAAAAAGAAGGAAAGGTAGGGGGAGGCAAGGGCAGGGAAACAAGAACAAGGAAGGACGAAAAGAAAAGCATGACGATCAAGAAAAAGAAAGAAGAAGAAGGAGGTCGAAGGAAAGAGAAGGAAGGAGGAGGGAGGAAGAGGGAGGAGGAGGAAGGAGGAGGGGCAGGAAAAAGAGGAAGGAGGACAAGGAGGAGGAGAAGAGAAGGAGAGGAGAAAAGGAAAGGAAAAAGGGAAGAGGGAAGAAAGGAGGAGGAAGAGGGAGAAGAAAGGGGAGAGAGAGAGAGGAGAGGGGAAGAGGAGAGGGGGGGGGGGGGGTGGGGGAAAAGGAGCGATGAAGGGGGGGGAAGAAGGAGGGAAGGGAAAGAGGAAGAGAGGAAGAAAGAAAGGATAAAAAGGAGAAAGAAGAAGAGGAGGAGGAAGAAGAAGAAGAAGAGACGAAAAAGAAAAGGACGACGACGACGATGACGACGATGACGACGACGACGAGGACGGACGACGACGAGACGACGACAGGAAGAAGAAGAGAAGAAGAAGAAGAAGAAGAAGAAGAAGACGAAAACGAAGAAGAGGAAGAGAAGAAGAAGACGAAGACGTAGTAATAGTAGTAGTAGTAGTAGTAGTAGTAGAGTAGTAGTAGTAGAAGAAGGAGAAGAAGAAAAAACAAACAAACAAACAAACAAAAAAAAACGACACAAGAACAACAGCAACAACAACAAAACAATAACAAGAACAGAACGATCAAGATGAAGAAGAGAAGGTCTAGGGGGAAAAGGGGGAAAAAGGAGACTGGAGGAGGAGGAGGAGGAGAGGGAGCAGGAGGAGGAGGAGGAGGAAGTGGTGAAGGAGAGGAGGAGGAGAAGGAGGAGCTTGAGGATGAGGGGGAGGAGGAAGAAAAGGAGGGAAGAGGAAGAAGGAGAAGAAAAAACAGTAATAATAATAAGAAAATCAAGAAAGATGGGGAGATGAATAAGGAGGAGGAGGAGGTAGACAGTAAAGAAGAAAAAAAAGAAGAGAAAGAAGATGATAATGTAAAATGAGGAAAAAAGGGAATAAAAGGGGAAAGAACAAAATGAAGGATAAAAAAACCAGCAACAACACACGCACACATATTCACAAATGCAGAGAGAGAGAGAGAGAGAGAGAGAGAGAGAGAGAGAGAGAGAGAATAAAAAACTGTAACTGTTGGACTTGCCACTACTGTAATGAAAAGAAAAAAATAAATCCGGTTTATTGTTTATAACATTATAGTCAGCTTACGCGTACATATAGAAAGAGACATAAACACGAAACCACACACACACAGAGAGAGAGAGAGAGAGAGGAGAGAGAGAGAGAGAGAGAGAGAGAGAGAGGAGAATGCGAATGCTTATTTAGATGCAAGGTCAAGGCCCCATTCTGAAAGGGCGTACATACACAACCAAACAAAACAAATCAAGGTAGAGAGAGAGAGAGAGAGAGAGAGAGAGAGAGAGAGAGAGAGAGAGAGAAAATCTTTATGCTAATAAAGCTATTTTTCGGTATGTATTTATGCATGTATGTAAGTGTGTGCGTATGTATGCATGTATGTATGTATGTATGCATGCATGCATGTATGCATTCACGTATGTATGTGTGTATATGTATGTATGTATGCAATAGATACATGCATGGGTGTATGTACGTGTGTGTATATGCATGTATGTATGTGCAGGCATGCATGTACGTATGGATGGATGCATGCTTGTACGGAGGTACGTTTGATGTATTAATGCATGCATGTATATATTTCTGTATTACGTATGTATATATGCATGCATGTATGTGTGTACGTATGTATGCATGTTAATGTATGTATGTATCATGTATGTGTGTGGATGTACATATGTATGTATGTATGGATGGATACATGCAGGAGGAGGAGGAGGGGCAGGAAGGAAAAAAATAATAATTTCATACAGGACTTAGACTACATGGTAGGGCTGTACTCCTTCCTTACTTATATGATATGTGCTGATGTGCTGCTTCAACCAAGCCCGAGAGATGCATATATATATATATATATATATATATATATATATACAATGAAACAATAAATTCCAAGGATAAGTACCGAGCACCGTTCCGCAAGAAATATGAATTATAAACAAAGCTTGCTCTTATGTCTCAGATTGTAGAAATAGGGGGGTGGTAAGCCTTCATATCTGCAGTGGTAGATGATTCTGCCTAACTGACAGTATGTGCTTGAGGGGGAATGGGGAATAAATAAATGCTTCTCAAAATGAACCTTCAGCAAGCTTATAGTCTCCAAAGAGGGAGACCATCTCCAATGGGGAGAAAGCTCACTAACATATAACTCCTGGTCAGATACCGGTATTTCGAAACCTGATTGTTTCTCCTCAGTGACCGCGGAAAGTGGTAATTTGACTCCTCTGCCTTTTCGGTTTTAAGAAGAATGCTATACCAGAAAAAGGCTGGTGTGCAATACCATAGTATGTTTGTTGAGTTTTCAAAAAACTAACTAAAGGTGCCACCTAAGAAGAAGCAAAAGAAAATCATGAAAGAGCAAAACAAGCTACATTTTCTTGTGAAAAGTAGAAAAATATAAAAAAGATAACCTCTTAAGACAAGTGCTGAGGGCCAGTTCTTGGAATGAATCCAAAGGACTAAAT
>JADBJO010000264.1:280000-285000 GCA_016801955.1 Conus betulinus | reverse complement strand
GGAAGTACTGAATGAAAAAAAAATTGATATGCAGCTCTTGTCTCCCTCCCCCACCTTCTACCGCCTCCATCCCCTTCTTGTTAGTACGACATAGATCTAGACATCCCCAAATCGCAATCTACGAGGAAGATTGTCACATCTGAGAACCCTTCAAAAGTTCAGCATCTCATGAAAGATGCAGGGGGAGAAGTGATTGATCTAGCTTCATCGCGGTTTTCTCGCTTGACCTAGATTGGAAATCATATGAATACAAATGTGCCAAATTCAACTTCCTTTTTTCTTTCCTTAACTGGCAACTGTGCTTGAGATGAAAGCCAGTTCATTCAGAGTTCATCCAGTCTACGTGGCAACCAATTGGTAACAAGTCCACTCTCATTTCCTCTTCGGATCATTTCCTCGGACGTCCCTTCAAACGGAATCATGTCAGCGCTGCGCTGGTCCTGTAGATCAGTCCACTTTGGGACTGGTGTCTTCGGCCATTCAATGCAGTCATGCGAGGTAGAGACGATGATAACAGCTCGAGCGATTTTGATTGGATGTAACCTTCTGTGAGGAATCCTGCAATCCGTGTCAGTATCCTTGCTGACCTTTCTAATTTGGCCAATTGATCAGACTTTTTAGATTATTCGAAGTAGAAGATGAATAAGCAGAAGAAGAAGAAAAAAGGAGGAAGAGGAAGAGGAGGAGGAGGAGAAGGAGGAGGAAAAAGGAGAACGGGGAGGAAGAGGAGGAGGAGGAGGAAGGGGAGGGGAGGAGGAGGAGGAGGAGGAAGAGAAGAATAATTCCATACTGGACTTAGACTACACGGCAGGGCTGTACTCCTCTCTTAATTTCATAATATGTGCTGACTTTAACCAAGCCCGAGAGATGGCTTTACATGCAATGTTCCCCAGGACGTTTAATCAACGCTTAAAGAAAGACCCATTTAGTAAATAAAGCTCAAATGTGTGCTTCCAGTTTTCCTAATTGAACCAATGACACACTCGACTGTGAATAAGAGTCGTCCAAGCCGAAAAGTCCCTGTGTTACAGTGCTTCTCTGGGTCCTCCCCAGCACCTTCGGGTGTTCTTTTTCTTCAATAACCCCAAAAACCATTTTTGATAGCCTGTATTTAACGTTTTTGAAACGAAAATTGACAGAGTAAAAAGACATGGATTTTAACATGGATACGCGATACGCCCTTTGAAAACAACACCAACAGTGCACAAGGATTAAAATCGACATGGATTTTAAAGGTAATAACACCTGCCTACCCAACACCCTTTTTTCATACTTTGTTATGTTCACTTGTTTTAAAAAGCCCTGGTTTAGCAACCAGTGTGTTGCCAGAAATCATAGTTTTTTTCTTAAATGCTGCGCCTGTTTATTTTTTTCTTTTCTGTGTGTGTGTGTGTGTGTGTGTGTGTGTGTGTGTGTGTGTGTGTGGTGTGTGTGTTTTTGCTTGATTTTAATCTATCCCATGAAAATAAAGGGTATTTTTTTTGCTGACTGTAACAGGAATGTTCTTTGCTTGATTTCATTTCAGCCTCTTATATACTTATTTATTTATCTATCTATTTATTCATCTTAATATATTTTACTGCATTATCTATGCTTTATCAAGTCAAGTTGTCTGTCGGCGACAGCCCGTTTAAATAACCAGCGTCGTACACACATTTATTACATAGCTCATAGCAGCTTTTGACACGCCTTTCCCCCCTCCCCATTCTCTCTCTCCTCACTCCAACATCCTGACAACCTTTCCCTTGCCTTCCCAGTATACTTCCTACCCCCAAAATAGGTATTGGTAGCTGTCTCCCTTTCACACACTCCGTCCCATTCCACCTACCCCTGTCTCCAGCCACTTCCTCCACCTGCGTTCATTCCTCTTCCTCTCTGTCCCATTCGGCGCCCCCACCCTCTACCCCCGCGCCGTCCCCTTTCCCTCCCTTTACCCGTTCTCTTCTTCCCCCGTTCCTCTTACTCCCATTTTCTTCCTTCCCCATCGTTCCATCCCCTTTCTATTCTGCATCCCATGTTCCCCGATCACCTTTCTCACTTTGCGTTCGACCCGCTTGCTTGGAGGAAAAAAGGCACCTGTCGATCTTCAGTGTTAGGCGCTCTTCATGGAGATATTTCAGCTGACAGATGGCACGGCTTTTTATATCACTTCCTGAAAGCCAACAGCGATGCATGTATATGCTCCCTTGGAATCGCGATAAAGCTTCGCTTTGCATACGCTGGTTGTGAAATGTAACTATTGCGGCTTTCTAGCACAATAGCGATTCTTTCTTGACTGCCTAGTATGTTAAAGCTTATGAGTCGCCATGCTACATTGGAGATCAGACTAGGACTGTGGCTTTGTATAGCCAACAACTAAGACCGCAGAACACAGAGACAGACAGAGAGACAGACAAAATGCTCTATATATGTTAGAAATGCAAAATGTACGATTCACAACATGTAAGTGTCGTTATTGCATCTTTAACCCACTTATTCTCAGTATGGCTGTCCATTACACCAAGGCTTAGCGTCGCAGCTGAAGTTCTGCATCAGCCGACTTGTTCCAGGAAGAAAAAAACCAAGAGAAGACATCACCTGCCTTTACATTGCACACTGATTTACCTTCACTCACGTTATAGGTTAAGATCAGTCCGCAGTTTTTATGCACTTGCCATTTGTTGTATGATTTGGCAAACAAACACGAATAAACCATGGCATGTGATAGGAATCGGCAATTGATGATAACAGTAAGTAAGGTCGAACTGTTTGCAACAGTGTCTGCACCAGAGGCGTAGTTTCACATTCGTGCTTTGGCATTTTCTCCTCTCTGATTGAACAGTTAAGTTGACTGATGGGGCAAAACAGCTGTTACGCAGACGAAAAATGAGGGGATGATGACGCATGTTTTTCTGTTACAAACAAGAGTTATCTTTTCTGTTATAGGCAAAGCAAATAAATCTAAAGAGGCTAACGATGAGGACATAGACTGTCTGCATTATAGGTGCACCGTTTTACTTCAGTGTTTTGTCATTTTCTCTCTTTTATTGAACTGTTAGGCTGACGGGTGGCTGCACATAAAAAAAAAGATAATGTGCCAAAGCCTTGTTTAAAGAGTGAAGTATTTATAGATAGGCACAATTACATTGTTTTTGTAATGTTTCTGAACGTTGCTTCACTTTCTTTTCTTTCCTATAATCATCAAGGTGCATGCTAGGTGGTTCCAAGAAGACAGATTGAAATAAAAGAAATGGACCTGGCGCAAAGATAGAGACACGGGTAAGTGCGAAAGTCTGAAATATGTCAGGAAAAGATTAGCTCGAAATTGTGAATAATTTCATCGGCTGAAATGCCTGAAAATAAGTGAATTGATTTGGGGAGTGCTGTTCTTTTAAACTACTATCAATGTGATATCAGTATGAGGATCAATTTTATGCTACACTTCAAAACGTTTACATGGATTACATAGTGATTTAGTGCATAATCCTGAATGTGGCGTGTGACCAAATGGGGCAAAATTGCGTTGGGTGTGTCTATCAGCGCCACTTGTCCTGTGAAAACGGCGGGGCCAGTTCGCTGAACGCGAACTCCAACGCAGATTACGTCCCTTGCAAACTTCCGAACATGGTCTGTTCCAGTGCTATAAGGATGGCTGGAAGACGAAAAGAAACACATCTTAGATTCTTCACTACAATCCGTTCGCTATATCTTTACACACAGAAGCAAAGAAATGGCTTCAGAATCAGTTAGGTGGCACGTGTTTGAAGAGAGTGACTGCACAATCAGCTGGTAATGCAGAATATGGGGATTTCCGGTCAGACAACTCCAAAAGGGTCAAGACGGGTAAGACCACGCCTCATCAGAAGCCAACATCAGTCTATTTCACATAGGAGGTGTGTTGTCCAAACTGGATAACACTGACTTGATAAGTTACATTTCTAGCTTTGATTTTATGTGTTTGTGTGAAACATATGTACTTTTGAGCCAACATCAGACAATTTAAAAGAATACATTACATTCACCAAAAAATGCAGCCAGATTATCAAATCAGGGGAGACCATCAGGAGGACTTACCATTCTCATAAGAAAGACTTTTAGCAGACTAAACTGAAAGAGTACATACCGAGTTAGAAAACATAATTGCTGTTAAGATAAAGAAAACAAAACTGTTTACAACTACCAAAGATGTCTTATTTATTGCCTTAAGTGCTGTTCTACTTTGACAGAAATGGTAAAGAATGCTAGGCCCCTGAAATCCGGAAAGTTCCCAATAGGTGTGGGTTTTAGTTTGTGTGGCTCAGCAGGGAGTCAGTAATGTTCCAGAGTTTTCATATGAATTGAAAGGAAGGTTGTTGGACATGTATAGACAGGAATGGTCTGGATCTGAACATGGAAAAAAACGAACGATAGGAATTATATTGATCATTCAAGAATACTTTTGGAAAAGTCATACTTAAGAGACATAGATTTTTTTGTTTTACAGTCGCCTTAAACAAGTTAGGATTGGTGTTCTTCCTATAAACAATAATCTTAATAGATTCAGTATTAATAATGAAGATAGACACTGTACATTCTGTACAAATGTCATAGTGGATGAGTGTCATTTCTTGTTCATATGTCGGCATTACAGCGATTTGGGAACAATATTTGTGTGTATTATGTATTCACCATCGTTTACTGCTTCACTCACCCGGACAGATGTACAAATATGTCACACTGTGTTTACTTCCCATGCAGTGAAGAGACGGAAAGCGAATGCAGAATGCGTTTGTTGTTTGTTTTTCGTAATGGATGTCAGAAAATCATCTGCTTGCGTCTATATGGTTCTGTGTTTGATAATACGTAAAAGCTTACTTGTTCACTATTATCTTATGTCATTGATTTTTATGTGTTGTGATGTTTTAAACATTTCGCGAAATTGTATTCTCTGCTCTTTACAGCCCAAAGTCCCAGTTAGCACCTACTACATCTCACCCCCATCCCTTGGCGCACACCCCTCCCTTTTCCCCCCCTTTTTTGTC
>JADBJO010000264.1:262500-272500 GCA_016801955.1 Conus betulinus | reverse complement strand
TACAAAGTCAGTTTTGTCAGTCCTCTCAAAGAATGAATTTAGAATCGAGGCTGATATTTTCAAATATGTATAGGCTTTGTACTGTACAATCTGTAGAAATATATTAAGAAAAAAAAGGGAACATTAAATTAAACCATAAGAGGTAGAGAATCAGCACCAACAACTGCACGCCTGGATGTTAAACATCAATTGTATCACCGATTTCGCATGCATTGTCTTATTCTCAATCAAAACTGCACCAACTGTCATCTGGCAGCCTTGATAATAACAAGCATCTGCAAGTCCCATAAGTGGACATGTAAACAAGGACGCTGACAAAAAATAGAGAAAAGCGCGGGTTGGAAGGGGGGGGGGGGGGGGGGGGGGTAGTTTGGTACGTTGGCGAGGAAGAAAGAGTGATTGAAAGGCAGGGAAAGAAGTGGGATTCAATTTGGCTGTGTTATGCCATCAGCATCCCTCAAATGTGAACCCTGCTCCTGCAGCCATCAATCAGTCTCGGCCACTCTCCTTTCCCTGAATTACCTCTGTCTCTCTCCATCGCCTGTCTGTCGGTCTGTCTGTCTGTGTCTGTCTCTATCTCTCTGTCTGTCTGTCTCCGTCGTCTGTCTATCTGTCTTTCTCTCTCTCGGTCTGTTTGTCTGTCTGTCTGTCTCTCTTTCTTTCTTTCTCTGCAGTTCTCTCTTTGCCTCCCCCCCCCATCCCCACCCTGCTATCCTCTCTTCCTTTCACTCCCCGATTCTTTTCCTCTCTGTCTGTCTCTAGTTGTCTGTCTGCCTGTTTCCTTTGTATCTGGATATTACCACATGGAGACTAGCTTACGTTTTCATAAGTAAAAAGTAAACTGGCCAAACTTTTTACATTTCTCATCTTGGCGTGCGGAATGGAAAAGTAATGGCACGACCAGTAAGATGCTTTCTGTCCAGTTCAGACAGCCATCATTTGCATTGCAACGCTCATCTCTGGATTATTACTGGCTGTATATCTGGGAGGGGTGGTCGGCCAGCAGACTATAGTCCAATACTGATGACTTATCACCTAGAATATGGCACTTTTTCGTCCCAATATTTAATGTAGGAAGGAAAACTTGTATGATTATAGATATAAACCGTTTTCAATTCTTGTTCTATTGCCTTTCACCACGCCGGTATTGGCTGTCTTACCCTCATCTTTCATGATGATGAATATATTTTATTTGGTTCGATCCGTCACAAACGGAGGTCTTCCATAGGCAATCAAGGCAATGAAGAGCGCGACAAAGGGAAACACACACACACACACACACACACACACACACACACACACACACACACACACACACACACACACACACACTCACACACATACACGCACTCACACACTTACACGCATGCATGCACACATGAGCCCGCGTGCGCGTACACTCGCTTGCGCGCATTTATGTACACACACACACACACACACACACACACACACACACACACACACACACACACACAAACAAAGAATGAAGTCATCAAGACCTCCAAATCAATTATTCCATTTAACCTTCACCTTCCATCTCCGTTTCCCTCGTCCTTCCAAGCCCTGTGCCAGCCCAGGTCGCGCGCCACCATTAGGACTGTGCACCAAACACTCCATGCATGATCCATGGAAGCCCTCTGGGGCGCAGAAAAGTCTAAACCAAACCTCAATATACAGAATTGTAGACCCTCACAGAATAGCCTTTAACCAAATCTTTTCATTTAAATGGTAAGATGCCTGTTGATGGCATCATTCATAATCCACAAATACTCTAACCGACTTCAAAATGACGTCAAACTTCAAGCTTTTTAACCCCACTGTTTGCCGATTGCAGCGCCAGTCGGGGTTTCCTTGATGGTACCATGTCACTGAATAGTAATCTGTCAGCTCTGAATCACCTTGAATGTAACTCTAACCTGCATGAAAATAAAAGAGAGAAAGAGGATTGACAATGCAATCCAGAAAACAATCGTTTTCCGGTATACTAGAAACATAGCGAATCAGTTTACGGTGCGTTTCTTGTTCAGTCCACCCTAGCAACGACTAGAATGGCAGCCTGAAATGCAGATAACTGTCGTGTTCATACCTCCCAAGGAGCAGGCAAAAAACAAAACAAAAAAAAAAAAAAAAAAACGGATATATATTCAGATTTGAGGCCATGACCCCATTCTAAGGGCCTTCAAATGACCAAACTCTCTCTCTCTCTCTCTCTCTCTCTCTCTCTCTCTCTCCACCATGTACGTACGGTACCTGGTGGAGAGAGAGAGAGAGAGAGAGAGAGAGAGAGAGAGAGAGAGAGAGAGAGAGAGAGAGAGAGAGAGAGGCACGTGAGAATTGACCATCAGATCGTACCATCAGATCGTACATTTTGAGGACAAGTCAGAGATGCCAGTATGAACTGATGGCGTAAATAACATAGCTGTTGATATGTATTCCACAAATCTGCATTAACTGACCTTTATATTGATGTATGTGATGGCATAAGAAAAATACATTCTTCATCGGAACATAAATGGGTTATTTTCCAAAATGTAGTATGCTTTTACTTCTTATGTTTCTTGTTTTTTGATGTTGTATGTTGTGTTAAAAACAATTGTTGAAGTTTTCCGATCGCCTGTGTTTTGCGGCTACATAATTCACTGTAAGCCAGCATTTCACTGCACGTGATAGGCGTTCTGGTGATTTGTATGACTTGTGAAAATGAGATTTGTCCCGGTTTAAGCCGGTGCGTGTATTATCTGATACGTTCCCTGCTTTTATTATCAATAAGTCCTTGTTTGCACATCAAAACATGTTGTTCCTTCTCTCTCTCTCTCTCTTACGTCATTTTCTGCCAACACCTGTTGGTGTGTGCTCTGGTTAGTTTGTTCAAATATGCTGCAACTGCGCCGTGTCTACAGGTAAAACTGGTGGACCTACCTGTTTTGTGTTTAGCCTGTCCGATGCAAACAGCGTGTCATCGTTTGTCGCATCGTTTCTTCTGAATCTGTCGTTTTGCCTTGTGTGCAGGACGGCCTTCATCTGGTTGCCATGCGCTTGCGGTGATGGCGGTCTAGTGCTGTTGGCGGTAGTCCCTTTCAGGGCTTTTCTGTCGGGAGTACGGGGGTCTCTGCGAGTCAGTTTCTCTGCGCCTTGATTACTGCATTGCTGTGGCTTGTCCATGTCATAAACGTTTTCTCCAAGGTGACCGGACTGGCGTCGTGTGTTACCCCCCCCCCCCCCCCCCCCTGCTCAGAAGATTCTTTTCTTTCAAACAAAACGTTTTACAATCACCATGACATGTACAGAATCATTAACCACACCCAGTACAAGTCACGATCAATATGAGAAAGGAAATAAAAGAGCGACAAATAACATAGTATTCACTGTATGTTGTACATAAACAGCGCTATTAGAATGAATACAGCGCCCTTAATGTAAGAAAGCACAATAGCGAAGTAAAGTAAACAGACAAACGAACAAACCGTTAGTCAAAAACAACAGTGACCAACCCAGCTCAGGACATTTTTCTCTACGAAACTCCTACCCCTCATAACCCTCCTCTATCCACCCACCCACCCCACATTCATTTCCAGTTGTCTCACCCTCTCGTTCACACCCCCCTCCCATCAATCAATGCACACACACACACACACACACACACACACACACACACACACACACACACACACACACACACACACACACACACTTCTACCTCATTTATCTGTGACTAGTAGCATTCTATTGACATAATATTAATAAAATGTGACTTATTGTTAATGCATCAGTCATGTTATTTGACAGTCACACAAAAATGTCCTAATCTCTACTTTAAAAAAAAATTAATATCAAACATTTAGGTGAAAATTTGATTAATTTGGGCTGTGCACATGAGGTGGAATTACGATTTTGGTTACCCCAATGGTCACAGGCCTTCAAACAAATAAACAACATGCAGGTTTTACATGGCTGAAAGATATGAATGAAAAGCGGCACTTCAACGACAGCCGCACTAACGCCACCACCTCCATCGATTCCGACCATGACAGCGGCGCCAGTAATGGTACAACAGATACTGTTAAGTACATAATCAGAATACTGTCATAGCCGACTGCAACGGAGATGGCTACAATCGTAGTACCCATTTGCCATCATTATTTTGTTACAAATAACTTACTCCCAAATAGTATTGTATGCAAACCACTTTACCCTGAATTTATCTTGACGCATTTCAAGACTATGAACATACCCGTCAATTTTCTGAATATTTTTTAATTTTCTCAAAAAGGCTAGCAATGTTGGCTTATTTTGTATATACAATTGTAAACAAAAATATTTTGCATTTAAAAGGATACAACTAAGCCTTTCGACTAACTTTGTGTTTTCATCGCAACTAAAAAGGATTAAACAACAAACAAGTAGGTAACTCTAGGTTAGGGTAACTCTCTGTTAAGTTTTCTTATGGGAGCAAGAGAGTTACCCTACGTGTTTATTGTTTACTGTTCCCTGCCTCATTTCATTTTCAATTAAAAAGGATTAGACAAAAATTCAACGATAACCTATCACAATATGTACATTTACTATTTAAGCAATTCCCAAATTCCAGAATGATTGAACATGCACACATTCCCATAAATAGTCTTTTTCTCTGCTGCAAAAATTGCACAAGTTACTGTCCGTTACACGCATCTCTTTAAAAATGGAATTTATTACAAAAATCCCGTTATTAATTTTGATCTGGAACCACCGTCACCTGATTTCTGATTTTTTTTTTTTTTTATTGTATTGTGGAAAACCTTTGGCCACATGATCTGTCTATTTAATACTCTTTCCAAATTTACACATGCTGCTGGCAATTTTGCGTCACCGAGCATTGTTTTATAAAAAAGGCTTTTGACCCTTTTTATTTTTTAATAATTGTATCCAAGCTCTCGTTCTTTGATTACAATTAATACAGGTGACCTGAACTTTGTGTTTCCTCATGTAAGTTTTGATGCTGTCCATAGATCCTAGAAAATCCAAAGGGACGTGCATTAAAGTGATAGTTTGCATTACATTCATCGAAATTTAAGAAAGAGCCATTTTCCTTCAGTAGCTCTTTTACACAATAGATATTTTTGTCCGTCCAATCTTTGAAATATATCGTTTGGCTATTGATCAGAGAGAGGTCATTTGCTGAAGAAGGCAAATAAAGCCGAAATTTTCAATTATAACCATACCAGCTTGTTCTTGTTTAGTTTTTCTTGGATGTTTGGTGGAATACATACATCTTTGGAACGCTCGCGGCATTATTCTCGTTTTGACTGGGAAAATGGAGTTTCTTTGCTTTGTTTGGTTCTTTACTTTTTGTTAAAGATGATGTTTTGGTGGTAGTGTGTGGTGACTTGAATATAAGAGTGTCGAACTTTTCTTGTGATTTTGAGGAAAACAGGTCCAGAGATGGCGATGGATAGAAAACGTGAATCATTGCATGGTCGAAATTCTGAGGATTTTGTTTGTAATAATCATCGAAAAATAGATCTATCAACTTTGTGTTTTAAATGGTCTGTGTAATTTGGACAGTTCTGATAATAACACATACATATCTGACAGCGGTAGCAGTGTTAATGACCATTTTTTGATGTCTTTTGATTTGTTGTCTTTCTTCTGTTTGTTTGAGATATATGTCCGAAAAAAATCAAATCCGACCTTTAGAATTGAATTTCACTTGTTTTTTGTCATAAACGAGTGCGATTGTAACCCCTCTATTGAGGAAACAAACACTGGACCCTAACGATCTGAAAAGCTTCCGTCCAGTTTCCAATCTGTCGTTTTAGTCAAAGATTATTGAGAAAATTGTGTTGTCTCAGCTTTCCACTCATTTATCATCCAACCAACTGTTCAGTATCCATCTGTCGGCCTATAGACCCAGTCATAGCACGGAAACTGCTCTGATGAAAGTTGTAAATGATCTCCTGCTTTCTCTTGATGAAGAAAAACTCTCTGTTTTGACATTGTTAGATCTCTCAGCCGCATTCGACACCATTGATCACAGCATTCTTCTCTCTCGCTTTAGAATATGTGTTTGGTGTTTCTGGCACAGTCCTTCACTGGTTTGAAATCATACCTGTCCAACCGCACTCAAACTGTGTCTATTCAAAACTGCAAATCTAACGCATCGTTAATCGCCTATGGAGTGCCACAGGGTTCTGTCCTTGGCCCAGTTTTGTTTTTTTGTATACAACACCCTTGTCTGATATCATCTCATCTCACTCTGTTCTGTCTCACTGTTTTGCAGATGATACTCAGTTACAAAAGTCTGCCAGAACCCAGCCATGTCAACAAGCTGGTTCAGTCAATGCAAGCATGTATTCAGGATGTTAAATCATGGATGACATTTAACAAACTCAAATTAAACGATGAGAAAAAGAAAGCTTTAGTCATTTCTTCATCAAGAACGTCACTGTCTGCTCCATTACCGGACTCGCTTGTTGTTGGTGATGCCACTGTCCCATTTTCAAAATCAGCAGCAAAGAATCTTGGCGTTGTTCTTGACTCACATCTGACAATGAATGCTCCGGTCATGAACGTAATTCGTACAGTTAACTCTGAACTCCGTCGTATCAGCTCAATTCGCCATTTCCTCTCAACTGAGGCAACAAAAACTCTCGTTTCGGCATTTGTGCTCTCCCGTCTGGATTATTGCAATGGTCTCTTGTGAAATGCCCACAAGAACTTATACAACGAATTCAGAGTTTACAAAATACTGCAGCACGCCTGGTCTTGAGGGTTCCCCGTAGAGACCACATCACCCCGCATCTGCACACTCTGCACTGGCTCCCCATAGAAGCACGCATTAGATACAAAATTGCATGCATGTGTTTTTTCGTGCCATCAATGGATCTGGCCCTGTCTATCTTTCTCACCTGGTTAGCATATACACACCGGCAAGAACACTCCGCTCATCATCCGACACTCCCACCCTCTGCAAGCCACGCGTTTCAACAAAAACCTATGGTGAACGTTCCTTCTTTTTTGCAGCTCCTTCTGTTTTGGAACTCTCTCCTACTTTCGATCCGCTCTGCCAAAACTGACTCTGCTTTCCGCTTTGCACTCAAAACCCATCTGTTTAAGGAATTTTCTTGAAAGAAAACATTTTTGACCTGGTGTTGGGTGTGTCATTGCGTTACGTGTTATAAGTGTTGCCCTTGAAAACTGACAATGTGTGCGTGTGTGTGTGTGTGTGTGTGTGTGTGTGTGTGTGTGTGTGTGTGTGTGTGTGTGTGTGTGTGTGCGTGCGTGCGTGTGTGTGTGTGTGTGTGTGTGTGTGTGTGTGTGTGTGTGTGTCTGTGTGTCAGTGTTGGTTGGCCAGCCCTCCCCCCTCCCCCCCCCCCCCCCCCCCCCTCCTTGCTATGCTTCATTGTCATAATGATGAGGTGACTGGGTTTATGGTTTAGTATAGTGATTTCTGTTTTTACGTGTTTATGGTTAAATATTGTAAAGCGCTGTGAGCTCTAGTGAGAAAGGGCGCTCTATAAATGTACGTTATTATTATTATTATTATTATTATTATTATTATTAACTTGAACCCCTCACAAGCAAACTGCATGGACTGCACAGTTGAAAAATTGTGTAAGGAATGAAATTCGTGTGTATCTGTTTTAAATGAATTCTTTCTAACGAAATGCAAGCGCTTAATTAAGCAAGATGCCGTAAATTTGGTTGATAGTAACGCGTTATACGCGTGTGTAAAGATGCTGCAGAATGCATTGAGAAAGATATTAGCATTGGGAAGTACCGAAGATAAAGCGACTGGTATGATAGGGAAAGACGAGCTATCAGGTAAGGTAAGGTAATGTCGCCTATAGCCCAGCCGACCGCAAAGGGCACGGAAAAAAAAACTTTCACATATCTTTTAAAATACATCCTCTGGAAGCGTACCAGAAACTTCGTTAAAAATCTTTCTTCCGTAAAATCATAAATCAGATGAAAGATGTTAATCTCTTTCAGAAACTCAAAAATCACGTCCAGCGTGACACTCTCTGAACAGGGCTTTCATGGACTATGGTGTAAAGTGTTTATGTCATACATCGTGCAAGTCCCAACAATCTTAAAGAATATGTCTCACTGTGAGTGGTACATGACATGGAATGCACAACGGAGCTTCTTCACCCTTTAAAAGATAAGAATGGGTATAAAACGAGTGGCCTGTGTACAATCGGAACGATACTGTGTCTTCTTTACGGCCGCCTCTGAACATGGTAAACAAAACTTTCAGGTTTGAACAGCTTTTAAAACAGTTTATTATCCGTCTGTAAAGTCCATTTCTCTTGCCAGAGGTCTTTGACATAGGCCTATGTTTTGGGTTTCAGGTCAGTGTGGAGAACAGACAACCTGCTCAACTTTTCCCTTGTGGCATTCTTGGCAAGCTGGTCAACCCTCTCATTGCCTCGAATGCCAACATGGCTGGAACCCAAGCAAACACCATGCTGTGTCCGTTTGATTTTAGGGGCGTGTACAGTTAAAAAATTTTCAGCAGCTGAGGGTGCTTGAGATTACGGCCGGCAGTGGGTTAATTTTTTTTGAATTTCTTCTTTGCTTAACGAATGTATCCCAGATCCTCATCAGAATCCATTGTTATTCTACTGTATGGAAAGGTAATGCAATAAGTCCAAATGACAACAGAAGTATTTTATTATGTGGGTTCTGTATTAAATCGCACATTGGTATCACTAATAGATTACGGGAGTGGGTTGAGAAAACAACACTACGGGAGAATACCAAGCTGGATTTAATGAAATTTAAAAATAATTCTCTGCTGTTGATGGCATTTATAAAAAGATTTTCATTTTCATTGCACATTATACATTGTCTTTATTGATCAGAAAAACGATTTTGATTCATTTGATAAAACTTTATATAGCCTATCCAGCTGAAAAAGGTGTTCATGGGAATCTTTATAAATGTATTGTAAATATGTATGTTTGTGTGAAGGCGGGTTTTCACAGACAACTAAAAATGAAATTCGGGTGTGAAGCAGTGCAATGTTTGCAACTGTGTTTTGATTTAAGTAGTTGTTAATGAGCCGACACAGGAAGCTACACATCGTAGAAGCCAAGGTGCAAATTTTTATAAATGACGTTCTGGAGATTTTCATTGTTGGTGTAGCTGATGACATTGTCTTATTATTACAAATAATAATCGGATGACATTGTCTTATTATTATTACAATTAATAATCGGATTACAAATCCAATTAACACACTGTACAAAGAGGTACACTTTAAAGTCAACGTAGCAAAAGCAACAGAACTCTATCCATGAAGGGCGGATATCTTGCAGCGAGAGAAAGATGGACATGAATGGATTTTATAATGCCTGTTGTTAATGTTTATAAATATATCGGTATCTACTTCTCTATCCGTTTTTGAATTCTGTCTTTCCTGGCAAGAACCTAGCCAGTACAGCAAAAATGCGTTATTGCATATTGTAAAATCACTGCTGAATAATGATTCATTTATTGTCTTCTTTACTTTGTTCTTGAATTTATTTGATAGCCTAGGTCAACCTGTGTTACAATGCGAAGCTAAAATGAGGCCTTGATGCTGCTGCTGTGCATTCGGAAAGAACTTCCATTTCCTTGCTTTAAAGAAATTCCTAGGATATTATTGGAAGCGTCAAATGATTTGAGATATGGTGATATAGCTAGAACTCCTATGTATTTAAAATCTGTTGTTAAATGTTTTCGATGTTGGTTAAACATAGTGTAACTGCAGAATCACAGATTACCACTTAAAGTGCATGGAATTATTATAGATTTAGATAATGGAGGTAAGAAATACTGGGAGACCAATATAAGAATGAAACTATGTGAAGATGGTTTCAGTTTTGTATGGATGAACCAGGTATTGCTGACATGAATGGTTTTATTCAGGTATTCCGAAGAATACTGATTATAGTTAGCAAAAGTGGAATTCCCATGTGCAAAACAGTGACAGATTTACAGACATGCAGCACAAACAGCACCAGTTCGCCGCACA